>VZSF01007200.1:169093-370285 GCA_013398295.1 Chionis minor
GGGCGGCCGTCGGGCAGCGCGTGTGGGGAGCGCGTGTGGCGATGTGAGCGGGGCCGGCGGCGGGGCCGGGGGGCGCTCCCGCCGCTCCCTCCGGCGGGTCGCTGAGAGGGGGGTGCCGGCGGCGGGCGGGCGGGGCTGACGGGGCTGTGCCCTGCTGTGCCGTCTCCGTGCAGGTGCGAGCGCCCGCCTCCCCGGGGCAGCGCGGATGCTCCCCTCCTAAGGCGCGGGGTGCGCTGCCCGCCGCCCGCCTAAATCATGGTGATCATGTCAGAGTACAGCGCCCTGCCCGCTGCCGGACAAGCCCAGCAGCGGCCCCTGCGAGTCGGCTTCTACGATATCGAGAGGACCTTGGGGAAAGGCAACTTCGCGGTGGTCAAACTGGCCAGGCACAGAGTGACCAAAACGCAGGTGGGTGCGGGGTTTCGGGGTTGAAGAGCCCGTTACTCGCCGGGCCGGGCGAAGGGGACTGGCGCTGGAGGGGGAGGCGGCGGCAGCCCAGCTTCCCAAAGTCCGGCGGGCTGGCGAGCGGAGCCTGCCGCCGCCTCCGCCGTGCACCGGGGGTCGAGGCGGCCGTTCGTGGCAGCATCAAGTTTTCCCGGTGTGCTCAACAGAGCTCATGTAAAATTAAAAGCGCGCTCTCTCTCTCTCTCTCTCTCTCTATATATATATATATAAAATAACATTTCTGAGCGCTACCGTAGCTTCGTTGAATTACTCTGTCTTAGTTTGCTAAAGAGTCCAGCAAATGAAGGATCTTTTGAAGACTTTAGATGGGCTTATCTTTTTCATTCATCGCCTATGCTTCAAGAACAAAGAACTTGCGGTGCTCTTTGCAGAAATCGTTTATTAACGGGCATGCAATCGTATTTATATTTCTAGCGCATGTCAAAATCGTATCAGTCAGCACAGTAGGAAATAGTCTGTTAGAGGAATCTGTTTTTTCACTGGCATGGGATGGATTAAAAGATTTGCGGAATCCTGTCCAGTGCTAATTTCTGCAGTTCTGTTCACTACCTTACGTGTAATCCTTTGACGTACAAAAGAAAAATGAAAATGCTCTGTGTCGTGAATTCTCTGCAGTTCAGAAAAACAGAATCAGCTTTGTCAAGTCCATACTTTCAAAGCTACTTTACTTGGATCTTGTGAGTTTGCAGGCGCGGGAGGGTGTCTTTTTTTTTTTTTTTAAATTATCTTAACAGTAAAAGTAACTATTTTGTAATACCCAGGGTTGTTTTATTTTATTATTTGTTAAATCTGCAGGTTGCAATAAAAATAATAGACAAAACAAGGTTAGACCCAAGCAATCTGGAGAAGATTTATAGAGAAGTTCAGATAATGAAGCTTTTGAATCATCCCCACATTATCAAGCTATATCAGGTAAGAAGTCAGCTTTGAAGCGCAGCACGCAGATGAGATATGCTTGTGCTCTTCTCTTGCACCTTATTTTCAATCAAATACGTGCAGAGAATGTGTACTGAAATACTTTTTGAAAAACACTTAAACCGGGTTTTTTTAAAAGTCATTCATCGTTCTTTGAACAAAATTCTGTTACAGTAGACAGCTTTTTGACGAAGTGCACTGTAACATTTACAAATAAAACCAGGCTGAAGTTTGTTTCAGATAGAGGAACTGATTATCTGAACTTCTGTGATTAACTTGCCTTTCCTAACTCCTCTGCTTTTCCAGTTTAGCGGACTAGAACTTCTTATGTGCTTTTGATAAGAGGAAGACTTAAACTCATGTAGGATAACAGAGAGGAAAGTGTGAAAGTTGCGTTTGCCATAAGTGAAAGGGATTTAAAATCAAGAACAATTAAACCAAGTCAATCTAAGTAGGAAATCTAAGTAGAAATCTAGTCTAAAGAATTAGAATTCTAATCTAAGCAGAAAATAAAAAGTCGGTAAATGTTGGTATCTTAGAATATGGCAAAAAATGACCTGTTTGGTTATTCTGTTCCAGTTTGTATAGTTTTGAAAGTGAACTTTAAATGTCTTTCCCTTTGTAGTGTTTCACAGGATGAATTTGATTTAGATTTTTCCAGTTTCTGTACTGATAGGTATTTTTTAACAGTAAGAACAAATGAATGCATTGTGCAGAAAACATCTGTTTAGTGAGAAAACATCTGTTTTGCAAATTCTAAATATTCGATCTAATTAGCATTTGGTGTAAGTTCCTCTTAATCATCTTAAATAGTGCCATGTGGATTTAAGAAGAAGATGAGGTATCACAGTCTGCCTGGACCTGTGTAGAAGGGCAAGGGGGAAGAGAGGAATAGATGGATGAAGCAGCAGGTCTGAAAGTCCGTGTGCAGTAGTAAACACTATTATCAGTTGCAGTCTTACCGTTGGGTTTGTTAGCTGAAAAAGAGAAAAAAATTAATTAACGTGTAAGGCTGAAGAGCCAGTAAGGCAGGTGCTTAGGTAAGGCATTATTTTTAAAGACCTTGACACGCACAAAGTGCTTGATATTTATAGTATTAACCATCATAACAAAAATTACTCTGTGTTAACATCTGACGTCATTGTTGCCCATAGGGCAGTGTAGGATATACAGAAACATTCTAACAGTTCAGTTGATTTCATTTCAGTGGAATGATGTGGGTGAAAATACTATTTCGAAGCTTTTAGAAAAGCAGGTTAAATTCCATCTAGTTGAACCACTTCACTTGATGGAGCAAATGACGTTGGTAGTGGACCATAATTTCGTTTCAGTGAAGTTTTCTTTTCTTTGTTGTTGTAACTGGTGCTTTACCTGTTTGGTGGAGACTGAGAAGCAGGGATGGAATTAGATGACATACCAATGTAGGGTGTGTGTTCTTGTATTATTTCATCATTGTTTTAGTTTCAGCACCGCGTCTTAATTTCATCCAGCTGGCAACTTTCCCAGAACACTTTCCTTCAGCTTTTTAAACTGGGAATCTCTCTTCCTTTGCTCCCTATTTGTTTATTTTCATTTTGTGTCTGTGTGTACTTGTAGTGAGGGGAGGACAAGAGTCTTCCAAAAAGGTTACATCTTAGGAGTCTGGAAATGACAGCCTTTGAAGTAGTATCAATGCTTTTTTGATTGTTAACCTGTTGTGAGCCTTCTGCTTCCAAAACAAAATATCTGCTCCTTGAGAGTCCAGTTCCAGGGAAATGGATTTTAAAATCTGAAATGCAACATTTGAAAGATGTGCCATAGTAACTGAAGATGAATTTGGAAATGCTCAGCACTTCTCATTAATTGTTTGGGTTTTAGTTTTTTGAGGGTTTTTTTCCTTCAAAGGAAGAAATTAACAAGTATCAAAGGAAGTTGATACTAGACTGATAGGTGAACGCTGGGCGATGTATTGACAGTTGTTGATATGCGTCAAGCACTGCCGTTACACAAACCAGCAACCTGTTGTCGCTTGTGCGGGACGCTTGCCATGTCCCTAGCCAACACCAAAAGGGAGTGGGGTATTCGATACTGCTTCTTGATTTGTCCAGGTTGCAACCACCCCTCCTGGTCTGAATACCTGCCTTGAAACAAAGGCGACTTTATATAAACTTCAAGGGTCTTTGCACATTCAGAATATGTCAAATGAATTGTAAAACTATATATGCATATTTTTTTAAAAAAAGGAATTCAGGGAAGTGTATGAAATTATTGAAATGCTTATCAGTTATCTTATGGAGATTAGGTAGTATGGTAATGGTGAGAAGGAACAATGGCATGGGAAGCCATCGTATATTGTAGGCGCACAAGCATTGATTTGTTATCTTTTTCATTACCAGTTTGCTTGGAAAGAACACTGGTGCAAAATTAGATGCCTTTATTGCCAGCTGCTGCGGCAAATAAGTAATAGAATATGTTTGAGTATACACTTAGAAAGATGAATGAAAATAGAGGTCTGCATTTTATTTTTTTTTAAGCATGCCTTTTTGTGTCTTCACAGGTCATGGAGACAAAGGATATGCTTTATATTGTTACTGAGTTTGCAAAGAATGGAGAAATGTTTGGTAAGTCCTCACTGCCAGAGGACATTCTGGCACTGCCTCACTAACAGTACTTTAGATTTAGAAACCACGACTTTATTGTTGTCATTCCTGAGTAATATATATTCTGATTAAAAATCCAGGGTTGGCATTGTCAGCTGTCAAAAAGTGAATGCAGCACCTGCAGGGTTATGAAAAATTTCCTCCAGGTGTTTCTAAATCCTGTGCCTCTTATTTTGTCTTGCAGATCATCTGACCTCCAATGGGCATTTAAGTGAAAGCGAAGCACGGAAGAAGTTCTGGCAGATTCTTTCAGCAGTGGAATATTGTCACAGCCACCACATAGTGCACAGGGATCTCAAAACAGAGAACCTTCTGCTAGATGCTAACATGAATATCAAGTTAGCAGGTAATAAGAAATACATGGTTACTCTATAAACAACATTAGGCATGTAGACAAATCCAATCTCCTTCGATGATCCTATAAATGTATTTATAGTAACTGAAAATAAACCAAAAGTTACTGGTATTTCTCTGAACATATCCTCTGGACAAAAGAGAATAGCTTAAATGAATAGGTAGAGAACAAAACAATACACCTGCTCCCTTCTCTCTGTTTTCTGCTACTTTTGAAATATTAGTATGTGGTCAAGTGATGTCTTACCCCAGACTTTTACCTTCATTTCAGACTTTGGCTTTGGAAACTTCTACAAGTCGGGAGAGCCCCTCTCCACTTGGTGTGGAAGCCCACCTTATGCAGCTCCAGAAGTTTTTGAAGGCAAAGAATACGAAGGACCTCACCTTGATATATGGGTGAGCTTTATATTCCTTAGAAATCACGTTTCACGCTTCGTGATGGTCTGTGGGCTTTCAAAATCATTGCTTCTGCTGGAGTTACTCACATGCTGTGCTTCTTTTTCTATTGACAGAGCCTTGGGGTGGTGCTGTATGTCCTTGTCTGTGGTTCTCTGCCTTTCGATGGACCCAATTTACCAACTCTGAGGCAAAGAGTGCTGGAGGGGCGGTTCCGCATCCCTTACTTCATGTCCGAAGGTGCTTTTTTCAGACCCGTAATGTTAGAAAAGGGGCTCCAAATAAAGGAATAGCTGTCCTGTTCGTTCTTGGGGCAGTAACAGATGTGACTGGTTTTGCAGCTAGCAATCACTGTGTCTTTCTGTATCCAGTAATTTCTGTAGGACTGTGCTTATAGTTAAGGGGCTGGTTGCACACGTTTTCTTTGGGATCTGCTTACTGGTGCATCTAAAAGGCTGTCATTTCCTTTCTTAGAGTATCTCTATGGATTACAAAAATACTTGACACCCTAGCTGGAGAAATAATCAGTCACAAAATAAAAGAAAACAGGATTTTCATGAGGCTAGCCTGCAATGCTGAGATGGGTGTAGTTCTCCTGAGATATTTTAACTATGCAGAAGGGGTATATTGCAGTGCGGCTACGCTGACAAGGACAGCAGAAATAGTGGGGCTTAGCCCTGTTTCTTGAGCAGTCTGACAGTCTGGTGAGGAAATGAACTGAAGAGTATTATCATCTCTCTGATTTGGATTTGAAAACACGTGAATGTGCCTCTGTTTTCAAGTGAAGAGTATCTTTTAAAGTCTGACCTTTATCAGTTATAGCCATGAATGGCATTGATTCCCTGGTTACAACCAAGTAAGTGGTATATACGGACCACAAAGTTGCATGTGATAGGTTCTGTACTAAATTTTGACTCGTTTTTAGTGGATGTAACATCTTTAAACCTGCATCCACTCAAAAAATAGCTCTCCTACAAGGTGCAAGGCCACCTGAAACCTGCCGGTGTCCAGTACAGCTTCATTTCCTGTAGTGACGTGTTGCTTTTTTGAAATGTATGTGGGCATCTCTTGTGCTGTTTTGAATATCTGGTAGTCAGATCAGGCATCAGCTCCTCAGAAGCTTTTAATTCCTGTTTTCATAGACATTGTACACTGTTGCTGGGATGGTTTCGTAGCAGTGACTTTAGGCTGGGCTGTTATTTTTCCCCCTTGCTCATGGGTTTGTCTTTGTCATCTAGACTGTGAAACATTAATCCGACGGATGTTGGTTGTGGACCCTACCAAGAGAATAACCATTTCCCAAATAAAGCAGCACAAGTGGATGCAAGCTGACCCATCTCTTCAACAGCAGCAGTCTTTGTCCTTCTCCATGCAAAACTACAACTCTAACCTGGGTGACTACAATGAGCAGGTCCTTGGCATCATGCAAACACTTGGTATCGACAGGCAGAGAACTGTGGAGGTAAGAAGCGCTTGCCCCTTAGATACATTTTCAGTGACTACCAGAATGCCAATAATGCAGTCATACGTACGTCATTTGGTGACTAGCCTTGATCCAGTGTCGCAGTGTAATAAAATCTTCACTGCCCTTTCTACTTGTTTTTTTGGGTATGTTATTATGAAGCCTTTAGTGATGAGTTTTGGCTGCTAGTATCCTGAGTTACCTGTAATTCAGGGCTCCTTTCAATGTCTTCTAGTCTCTGCAAAACAGCAGCTACAACCATTTCGCTGCAATTTATTACCTGCTCTTGGAGCGCCTCAAAGAGTATCGAAGCAGCCAGCTATCCAGTCGTCCAGCAACTGGCCGTCAGCAAAGGCCAAGGAGCTCCGAGATCAGCAATGTTGAGGTAAGGAAGGGCGTTACTTACTGGGAAGCTGTATCCATTGGCTTTCTTTTTTCTGCCCCTTTCTATGGGAAAATACAAGATGGTGATTCTTCGGCTTCTGAAACCCAATTCTGATATTGGTGTCCTCTGATAGGACACGGCCTACTGTTCCTCAGCAGGAGGCTGATTAAATACTAATGGCTTGTTTCCTAAGAAGTCACTGTGGGTCATGGTCTAAAGAATAATCTGCCTCCAGTGCAGGTCAGTAATGAGCCAGAATATTAGGCTTCACATGGAAATTTGCCCTCTTAGGCATGGATTGCTTACAGTTCTTTGTTACATGCCCTGTAGGATCCTCACAAGTACTCCATGAGACAGTTTGTGTGGTTTTCTGACAGTCTTTTTCATTTCCTCACTCCCAACCCCTTCAAAAGTGGTGCCTTTTCAAATTGTACTTCCAGTTAAATTGCCTAACTTAGGAGAAGGAGTTTTGTGTTTATGTTGGCATTGAAAGACTAGCTTTGTTAATTTTCATAGAAAGTACGTGGAGAGAACTTGCATGGAAGGTGGCTCTGAAATTTCTTGAGCCTCCAGTATCTGAAAAGTCATGTGGAACTGCAGTGTATGTGATGGCTTCTGTGCCTCGCTCTCTCTCTCCAGATGCCTCAGGACAGTCTCACTAGTGAAACTCTGCGATCATCTTTGCTTTACCAGCAACCTCAGAGCCTGATTCAGCCATCCTTGCAGGCAGAAATGGACTGTGACATGAGCAATCCATTACAGGTTGGTGTTCTCAGCTAAACTGTGTTAACTTTTTCTTCCCCCCACCATTGTTCTGCCAATCCAAAACAACAGGCGCTGTGACTCTATCCAATCTTTTGTTTGGCATTTGGGCACGGTGTCATAGTAGCCTCTCAAACATTATGCCTACTGAAGACATGCCACAGGACTGTGAAGAGTCTTAAAAAGTAGTGCAGAAATAAGCGAAACACCCTTCAGTCTGTGATCTGGCATGTTTTGCAGCCTGTGTTCTTTCCCGTGGATCCCAACTTCAACGGGCTCTTCCGGAACCGCTCCATCTCCCCCAACAGCCTGCTGGAGACCACCATTAGTGAAGAAGTAAGGCAAGAGAAGGAACTGGAAGATGAAATTAAGGCGTATGACCATCCTATCCGCATCCCTAGCAACACCAGCAGGAGGCACACACTGGCCGAAGTGACCACTCATTTCTATCAGCATGCCCCTCCATGTAAGTAAGTCTGGGAGAGATGAAGCGTGTCCATAGTTAGAGGAAAAGGACAGAGGAGTGCCATAGTAGACAAGTGCCTGGGGAGTATGTGCTGATTTTACCTTGACTGGGATAGGAGCGCCCAGAAAACAGGTCTGTGTTCTGCCTCCACAGTTCTGTCTTCCCATAAATAAGCATGGCCCTTAAGGAAGACATCTAGATCACCTTAGAGGGGAGCATTCTCACATTCTCTGCCTGCTTCCGCTGTTGTAGTGGGGAGAGGGTGCCTGAATCTTTTTAAAAAAAAAAAAAAATGTCATCACTAACTGTGTTTGGTACACGTCCAGACCCTGTGAACTAAACAAACAAGCAAAACTGTTCACAAAACAATAATCCCATATCAGAGCTGTTGTGCTAAAGAAACACTGTAGGCCTGATCCAGCACAGCCTGGTGGTGCTGCAGTTGCTGGCAGAGCCCTGCCAGCTGGACGGGAGCCCAAACTTGGGGGTTATTTGTTGATGACCTCTTGCCGGAGTCAAGCCCTGCGACAACATGAGTTGCTGGACACTTCTGCAGCTCGCAGGTGCCTATTAGTGCCAGTGTAGGTGGGCAGAAGGCTCTGATGTCATATTTGTTCCTTCCTGTACTCATCTTGGGAATGCTTTTTCTCTCCTTCCTTCCCCTCCGTAGGTATAGTCATTTCCTCTTCTGCAAGCCCCACAGAGGGAACTAGTTCAGACAGCTGCCTTACTTCATCTTCAAATGACAGCTCAGTGGCCCTGAGCAGCTGTTTGGCAGGTCAAGTAATGACGGGGAGCCCAGCCACAGCTCGGATGACGTCGCCCTTCCTAGCTTCCCAGTCTGACGCTCCGGTGTTACAAGCCCAGGGCTGCTTGGGAGGTGCTTCTCTCCTGCCTGTCAGCTTCCAAGAAGGAAGGCGAGCATCTGATACCTCATTAACTCAAGGTAATGTCTTCCTTGCTTTATTGCTGGGGGATTGCACCCTTCCAACTACTACTAGAAAAGGGTAGTATGCAGGGATACTTGTCCGTGTTGGTGTTACACTGAGGCCAGCCAGCTGGTTATTCTGCCTCTTGTATTCACGGTCCCTGAGGGAGAGTCAGATGCCCTGAGGAAGGTGCCTAGATGAGAGGTTCTCAGATACTGATTCAGCATGCCTCTGAAGATATTTCTGCTGCTGTGAGTGGGATGGCAGGCTCCACCTTCCTCCTAAAATATGGAGCGCACAACATCGTGATTTCGATCAGGTTTCTCCTTTGCTGCGCATGTGTGTATCTACAGAAGGGTGCAGCTGTCCAAGCTCTGTTCCGTTACGTAAATTTTGCGCTGACCATCAGGCAGAGGGGTGAACCTGAACCGGAGTCACGGTCTCTGCTAGTGCAGTTCTCACGCAAATGAAGGCAGCTGCCCAGAAAGGCTGATCTGTAAAGTGGGCTCCTAGGCAAATGCTAAGGAGGATTAAAGTGCATTTCTCTTCCTCATGTCCCACAGGCTTGAAGGCTTTTAGGCAGCAGCTGCGGAAGAACGCTCGAGCCAAGGGGTTTCTCGGCTTGAATAAAATCAAAGGCTTTGCTCGGCAGGTGTGTCAGTCCTCCTCATCTCGGGCAGCAAGGAGTGCTATGAGCCCTTTCCAACACACTCAGCCCAACACCTGCATGTACAGCAGCAGTGGGAACAGCAGAGAGGGGAGAAGCCTCCTGGAGGAGGTGCTACAGCAGCAGAGGTGAGAAGCTGGCCGGGAGGAGTTTTGCTGTTTTCATTGGGTTTACTTTGGTTAGGGGCAAGCGAGGAGGAGTAAACACAGCAAAAGAGGTTGGGGAGTTTGGTCACTGGGGATTCCTATCCTCCATCTTTGCCGTGTGGCAGCAGATAAACTGTTTGGCTTCCTTTGTGGCTTCTTGCACTGGCATACGTAACACAGGACGTGCAGTTCCACTTAAAAATCTCAACGTCCAAGTATTTGGAGGCTGCTGAATTGAGCATCAGTTTGGTACTGTGGGGGAAAACATTACTGCTCCCTATTGCAAGCTGTGTTTTTCTTTGTTAGTTTTGGGAATGATTTCTTTCCTCCTCTGCCTCCTCCTGTAATTTTCCCATGGCAAGGAAGTGAGACCTTGTAATTTGGAAAAGTTACAGCCCACAAAGGAGGCACAGTTCCAGTGGCCTCAAATGTCATGTGTGGTGGCACCTCTTCATTCCCATAGAAGCGAGATGGAAAACTGAGTTTCCGGTTTATCTGCACACATTGTCTCTAGAACATCTATTATTAGCACGCAAATGGTGACTAGATAACTTTCTGGTGTTAGTCGCCCGCTCCAACATGAGGAAAAGACACATGAAAACATGTTGACCTGGTGCAGTCGTCTTGCTTTAATTGTACTGGCTGGGTAAGGAGAGGTTTGATAGGCAGAAGGAAACAAAGGGAAAAGTTACGGTCAGGGTTAGGGGCAAGAAAGGAGGAGAAAGCGAAGCATTGGATGATCCTAGCTGTGCAAATTAACCTCTTCCACCCTTGGATTTTGTTCAGAATGCTCCAGTTCCAGCATCACCAGCTACTCCAGACAGCTTGTCCCCAGAGTTCTCAGACATCTGCAAGAAATGGCGTCCTCTCCTCTGATAGTGTAGGTACCTGCAAAGCATCCAATTCTCTTCTGTTGTCAGAGCTACAAAGAGAGAACTCATTTGAGCTGGCCTTTGCTGGCAACAGCCAACTGCTCCAACCTCATTTCTTTGGTGTCAGCGTGTCACCGGTGTCCTCGGCAGCTCACCTTCTAGACACGCACCTGTACATCAGCAGCAACGTTTCTCCGGTTGGCACCACCTTCTCTCAGCAACAGAGTTTCTCTGCGCAGTCTCCAAGCTATGACGCAGTCGCTCTGCAGCATGGGGATTGTGAGATGGAGGACCTGACTTCCAACCAGCTAGGGAAGTTTGTCCTGGTCAAATGAGAGCCCTGGCTGCTACAGCTGACGCTGCTCTTGTTGCGAAGAACTTTTCACCACGGTTCCATGGCGGATGTGGATCCATGGCCGGCTGGTGTCATGTGGACAAGTGACTCCCAGAAGCAATAAATTTTGAAGTATGTGAAGAGGCTGTCTGGCTCGGAAAGCTAGCAACTTTATAGAACTGAAACAAGCAATATGTATGTCTTTTTGCTTCTACTATTCTTGCACTGAACAAATATGAATAGAAACTCAATTTTTTAAAGGAAAAATAATGATGGGGAAGATGGGTGGGGCATTTGTGGGGACAGGGAGGGATGTGGTTGGGGAAGAACTCTTCGGTACTGTACTCAAGTCAGACCAATACAGCTCTGCTGTTATGCAAGATTAGCAGCTGTCAGTAATGGTGACACAGCAGGGAGAGGCTTTTCAAAGGAGGGACCAGAGCCTCCCTTTTTCACAATATTCATTTATGGGTTTGTGAAGATGATTACCTCTTTTAAAGAAAATAAACAGAAAACCAGTGGCATGCAGCATTATGCATTCATAGAAGACAAAACCAGAAGCATTGCCGTTTGTTGGGATTTTTTTTCCTCCAGTTAACACTCGCTTTATTTAAAGGAACCAAAATCCCCATTCCAGACCTCCCAGATACTTATACTTTAAATGAAAACTGTGAACTTCATGCTTGATACATCAGCTGGAAAAGCTTAAAAAGCCCCTCTAATTAGTAGAGAAGCAAGTAACCTATTGAAAATGTATCCCTTGATAGCAGGATCCAAATTGCATAATGTCTGGTCTTCTGCAGGGATGCTTGTTTGGGGGTGGGGGGTGTGTGTGTATACACATATACACGTGCACACCTGCATATATTTTGTTGGTCTGAGTAATATTTAGGAATCTTTTTATAAACGCTGAGTTTTTTCATACTTTTGCAGAGGCACTGAGGAGGGAAGCATTAGTACCAGTGCGGTGATGAGAAGGGTTTTGTTTTTAAAAAGCCCTCCTGGAGGTTGCCTACAAAGTTGCCTGAGGGGTATTTCTTAGTGCTGCACATTGTTATTTCCGCTGCTAATTGTTTTTATGCATTTCATTATCAGGGTCCAAACAGAACTGACTCTTGGGGAAATGTGCAATATTGAGGTTATAATTATATACTGACAAAGACAAAAGGAGTAGGCTAGAACAGAATTCTGCTCTAACAGAGTACAGCTATTTCTGAACAAAACTGTATTAAAAGTGAGTAAAAACAGCACAATCTTTGGGTGTTTGTTTTTGGTTGGTTTGTTTTTTGGCATATTAGCAAAATGAGGTTTTGGATTAGATAGGTGTTTTTTCGTATGGTTTTTAATGCTGTATATGTATATAAATAGGAAGCAGAAAACTATATAACACTAGTTATTTTTTATATTTTGTAATATGCTTATATTGTGTTTCTGGTATAAACCCCACTCCCCTTCCAAGGCAGAGCATGACTTGTGTTGGGATCAACTGAAGTCATGTTCAGGTATAAAGGGGAGAGCAGACTGTGCTCCTACAGAAACGAGTTGGGTAGGGTGTGCAAACTTTGGAAGCAGGTGAGCAAACAGTGAGCCAGCTCGGCTGGAAGCTGCCATCCGAATGTCAGAAAATAGCTGCATTCTGTCTACGTGCTTAAAGGACCCATCTCCCTAGTGTGACACAGGGTGCCTTCAAGTTACCTTGGCTTCATGCGACCTGCAGTATTACGCATTTGCAAATAATACGGATACCTGTTTTTTTGTTTGGTTTGGTTTGTTGTTGTTTTTTTTTTTTTTTGTTAAAAAAAAAGAAAAAAGCCAAAGATCGACCAGGTTAATTGGTGGGAGTAGGAAGGGTTGAAGATGTCATGTGGCTCTGTCTGTGGCTCTCCATAAACGACCTCTGTATCTGTGTGTTTATCTGTGTGTCTATATTGGTGCATCTCCAGCTTGCCACTGCTGCTATGTGGTCTGGAAGCTTCAAAGTGAGAGAAAATTGCTTGAGTTGAATTTCTGTTAATGAGTGGTGCCTTGCAGCAGAGAAAACACCAAAGTCTCATGCTCATTTGTAGTGGTTTAAAAAAAAAAAAAACAAAACCAAAAACAAAAAACCCAACCCCAAACAATCCAAAAAAACCGGATTGCATGGATATGACTGGAGAGGAGGACAAGAAAAAGCCAGCTCATCACAAAGCAGCAACTTTGTCTTTGGTTTTGTAAGGGGTAGCACACATACTTAAAACACAGAATTTCCTCTTCAATATTGGTTTTGTTTAATGCCATGGATCAAAAGGCCACAGATTCTTTTGTTTCCTGTCCTGAGAAATGACAAGCACTTTACTTTCATAGTATTTTTTTTTTCTTTTCCAATTGCTGTAGAACCTCTTTGGAATTATTGCTGGAGCGGAAAGAGGTCATTTTAAAAGTCTGGGTTTTTTGTAGATATCTTGACAGTGCTGTTCTGCAGACTGCAATGCAATAGGGTATTTAAAGACACTACGTGATTGGTTTAATTGAGATGTATAGTTTATTTTTTATCATGACTGAACAATCATTTTATTTCTTATGTTAAAATGAGAGGTGTACACCAAAATGATTAGTCGATGTGTTTTATTTAATATTTAAATAAAAAATGTTTTAAAATTGTTGTCCTGCAGATGATTCCGTGGAGTATTTTCTCCTGATGTATGCACATGACTTGCATAGTTGAGACTCATTTTGAAGCCTAAGCCCGTAGGACATTACTGACACTTTCTATTACGTACTAAATGAAGAGGAATGGCGGGCTCACAAAGCTGATAATGGGATATTGAGCCTTTCGCTGGTAGGCAATCTGTCTGAATCTAACCCAAGTCTGTAGTAATCGGGTTATAAAATCTGACAGTAAGAGAGGTCTACAGAGTGAAAATGGTCGAGCGGGGCTTAGTCCTTACCAGGCCAGCACTCCATCCGTGTCACCTTGGTCGCAAAGAGGCCCCGGCCGGATTAAGGCAGCGATGGAAAAAGAGCAAAGGCGAAGAGAGAGAGGCAGAGATTCCAGGCGTGCTGGCTTTTCTCCTTTAAAATACGATTTGAGAATGAAAAGCTGCTGGAAAGGCGCAGGCTTAGCTGGCTTGGGCAGGGGTGTACCCAGCTCGGGCTCTGGGAAGGGCCAGAAGGAAGGGAAGGAGCCTGCAGGGCCATGCTGGGGGGGAGAAGGAGAGAGCGGCCTGACCCTGCTGCTTGGCCTGTGGAACCAGATCCTCAGTCTCTTTCCCAGTCTTGCTCCGCTCGCCCCGTGCTTCCTTTGTGCCTCCAAGAGACGTGCGCAGCCCCGGGCCGTCGTCCGCAGGGCGAGCGCGCAGGAGGTGAGCGGGGGGAAGGCTTCGTATTCCACACATGCAGCGAGGATGAGGGCGAGGAGGGGCTCCACCTGCAAAGGGACCCTGCATATTTGCAACCTCTAGTTTAACCTGGCAAACACTCAGAGGAAAAAAAAAAACAGAAAAAAAAGAAAAGGCAATTTTTTCTTCTCAAAGAATAATGATGGGTGTTTTTTTCTAAAAAAAAATTAGATCCTCATTCTGAAGTTTATATTTTCAAACCCACCTATCGCATTTGGAAGGAAGGGAAGAGTGGTGGGAAGGTAAATCCAAAAAGTTAAACAAAAGCCTGGGGGCAACAGAGATAATATTTACTTATTTGGCTTTCTAAAGGAGTTGTTTGCTGAGGTGGAATTTGGAGACCTCTATGCATTTGCCATGACCCTCGCACTGGTAGAAAAGTGCCATGCACATGTTTTTCTAGGGTTACGCTTTCAATGCGACCATCCAAAGTTAGGGTTTAATAGTTGCAACTATTAAAACATAATGAAGGTATTCTTAATTATTTTTAATCTAGGTTTTAGTACCACTCGGTTTAAGAATAATCCCAACTGCTGTTTTCAGCTGGGTTCTCAGGGTATTATTTTAAACCCCAGTAATTCCAGGAAATCTCAGAAAGTTGCTTCTTAATGGACATAAATCAGTGCAGCTCCACCAACTTTCATTGACATCACTGACCCTTGGGTATAGAGGGATCTTGACAGCATTATGATTTCTGTGAAATGGTGGGAAAAACAAGAACAAAGAAACCCTGGGACTCTGGACTCAGTTTCCATGTGTACACTGTTTCGCTCTTGGTGCTTTAGTCACTGTCTTCCTGCCTTTCCTCTGAAATCTGTCTCCGCTCCTGTTTACCACGTTTGTTTTTGTCTTCAATATCTCTCGAGATGCTGTTTTTCTTGGCTTCGTTTCTCACGTTACAACTTGGTACCTAGTTCCTTTTCCTTTCTTTCCCAGTCCGGGATTGCTGTTTTTTCCCCCCCTTTCAAATGGAACAGATGCTGGCAAGTTTAGCGCAGCCCCAAAACTGAATGATCAAACCTTGTTTGTTTTTTTTTTTTTTTTTAAAAAGGAAATGCTTAGAGCTGGCAGGAGGTGCTAGACTGGTTGCAACGAAAAACATAGGCTGTTTTTGCGCGGAGCGAGCCGAGCGCCGACACTGAGCCCAGCACTCTGGCGCCAGTACGGTCCAGCCATGGTAGTGAGGGATTCTCATCTGTCCCTCTCCTCCTGCCCGCCAGCAGGCGATGCGTAACTCGTCCCCAGCCCCACGACCTTCTCCCTCCCTGTCTCCAGAGCTGCAGTCACAGCTCAGTGAGGAAAGGAATTCCTCATGGTGAAAGGCGTCACTGCGTACTCTTGGCCCGTGTCAGCTGGAAGGGAGAAGTGGCAGAAGGGAGAGCAGCTGAGCGTACAAAATTACGGTGCGCGAGATAGAAAGTGATCAGTACTTCCGTTTTACTCAGCCTGCAAAGTGAGAATAAGGCACGCTTCATGCAATGAAGGAGAATTAATTTAAGAACTAATAAAAGGAAATATGTGCCTCGGGAGGGCATTGCTTCGAATACGGTTGCTGGCTTATTTCATGATGGCTAACTACTTTTAGTGGTGACAGTTAAATCAATGATAAAGGTAATCCACTGGCATGGTTTATGGGTTTAGCAGAGCATCTGTGGGAGATCAGGAAAGAGCTGCTCTTTGGTACAGACTGCCAGGGGCATGATAGATAGATTTTGAGGACAGAAATGCCTTTCTCCCAAGGCACTAGCACCTGCCAAAGGCAAGACGCTCACGTGAGGTGAACAAACTTGATCATCACCTGCAATATATCCCAGTTTCTCAATGTACAGCTTATATCATATGTATTGTTTTATGCAGTGACAGTGGCTCAGACCAAAGGTCCAGCTCATTTCAGAAGCAGGCTCTTGGGGAAAGGGCGTAAGGACAGGGCAAGCATAGCACAATCCCTCGGTGGTATTACCAGCTCAGTAGAGAGCAGGCTGCGGTTAAGGGAATTTTGGACTGGCATCTGGGTCATTGTGTTTAACAGCTGCAGATGGGTCAAGCCTCTAAGAATTTGGCTCACTCCTTTTGGAATTCTTTTATAATTCTGGCCTTCACACCATCCCGTGACGAGTGCCATAATTCAATTTTGCATCGTGTGAAAGAAGTACTTCCTTTTCTTTGTACCAGACCTCCAGCCCAACAGAATGGGTTGCGTAGCCGTTCTCTTCTGATAGCGGACACAACGAGTAATGCTTTCCTGTTCACACCTCCATGGGCTTTCAAGACCTCTCTTGCATCCCTTCTCTGTTGGGGTGACGGGGCAGAAGAACACTGCTGCAGCTAGCCTGCCCGCCATTGCCCATTTCTGTGCCATCTCTTCTGTACCTTCAACAATTCTTCTACATCCTCTACACAGAGCTGCACCCTGTGTTTG
This sequence comes from Chionis minor, assembly GCA_013398295.1. Lineage (NCBI taxonomy): Eukaryota > Metazoa > Chordata > Aves > Charadriiformes > Chionidae > Chionis > Chionis minor. The sequence goes on from VZSF01007200.1 coordinate 185,682, forward strand.
AGGCAGGGGTACCCTAGAAGTGGTCACTTTTTCGTTCTCTCTTCATTCTGTAGTCATTCCTAAAGCTCTTTTTTGCCTCGTTGACAACTGTTGAGCCGTGAGCTGGAGTTTTCAGCAAACTCAGGGCCTCTGAGGCTTCCTTCCTGACTCATGTTAATTTAGAGCCCCTGATGGTCTTTGTTATGGTTAGGGTTGGTGTTCCTCACGCTCCTTGCTTTGTATTTGCTGCCGGTGAGTTTCATATGTCAACTCATCAACCTGCCATTCAGTTTTCTGAGATCACTCTCCACTTGGTTGCAGTTGAGTCTTTTACGAATATGCCAAGTTGCCCAGGTCTTGACACAAATGGATTTGTGATGCCTGAGCTCTCACTCTACAAACTTTGCTCTTTGCCGTTCTATCACATTTCTAGCTATTCTGCTCTTTGTAACACTTTCTGTCAATTCTGCCTTGCCCGGCTTTCCAGCCCACAGGTCTCTGGATGGCCTCTAAAAGACGTCTTTAAAAATGAATGTAACATTTGCCACCTTCCGTTCCTGTGGTGCCTCGCCATTTCAACAGCCGCTGTGGTATTGTACTGAATAGGTCAGCAGTTTCAAGTCTGAGTTCCCCCAGAGCTCTTGAGTGAAACCGTCTGGTCCCAGCAATCTGCTAATACTGCTTTTATTGTCTTACCCTAAAATCTCTTCTACTGACCCTTGAGTTCTGGAGAGTTTTCCGTGGTTCATTCCCTGTGCAGCCAGCCACTGGAGTGGGGCAGGAAATCGAGCAGAGCTGCCAACGAGTGGGCGGATGGGGCTGCACAGCCGGCGGCTCAGCCATGCAGACCCCTTGCTGTCCCGTTTGCACCTCACAGGCAGGTGACAAAGCAGTGACAGCAGGGAGGGCAGCAGCGAGTGCCCAGGCCAGCCCAGCGGGCCCCTCATTGCACCCTCCAGAGATGACCAAGCCTTTTTCCCTTCACTGTATTTACAGAGATGCAAAGTTGAATTTATGGATGGCTTCCTCAGCTGATGTAAACTAGCGTTGCTAAATCAAAGCTAATGCAGCGACACTGCTTTATGATATAAATGCTATTAACAGCACATTAAGGTTCTGACCTCCAGAGCCAGACAATCTCATCCTTTGTTTCTTCAGCCACCGAGGCAGTGGATTTAGATTCATTATTTTTGACAGAGCTTTTCCTGTACCATGCTGGGGTGCTTTTTTAGTTCTCCTCTGTCTTACGTCCCTTTCCGCTACCCTGGGCAACTGGTTTTTTACCAGTCCTTGGTTTATTCAGCGATAACAAAAATATCTTAGTCAAGAGCTGGAAGGGATTTCAGAAATTCTAGCTAAGTGCTTTTTTGCCTATCCTTGCTGATAATTTCTTTCCCATTTCCTGGTAAAGTAACATCATTATCATTTGGTGAGCTCATCTACACACTCGATTTAGGTATTTAGGGCCTCTCACAGCCATTATCCCCAGCCACCTGCTGGATTTCTAAACAGATCTCCTCCTGCAAGCAACGTCTTGCAAAAACTGAGCTTTAAACACCTCTGTTCATGTTACATGGAAAAAAAAAAAAAAAAAAAAGGTAACAAACCATTTGATTTTAGCTGCCTTGTCCTGCTTGCTTAACAATATTACTCTTGCATTTGCTGGGATACATTCACACTTTCTGTTCTCTGGACCGAGCGAAGGTAGTTGTGCAGTGGTCAGCTAAGTGTCTTACTGTTTTTTCCTGCTCAACCCTTGTACGGTAGCAGATGCTTGTACTGAAAACGTAAAATTAGATTTCCAGGAACACTTATGCACACGCCTTTGAAATCCATTTTCCATGAACATTTTTGCTTTCTGTTCATGGAAAGTGAGTACAACAGGAACAAGGACACAGAGCCACCAAATTAACTGCAAAGATGGACAAATCAGGCAGTTTTTTTATCTGCTTACCCTTTATTGGTATCTCTGAGAAAAACTGGGGTACTGGCCTTAATTTTGGGGTAGGGGGGTTAATAACGCTCTGCAGAAGGAGGTCTGGACATTTTGAATTCAAGTAAATATGGGAGTGAAAGGGTGGATCTCTGTCCTGGAGGGAGGAAGGCTTCTCTGTGGATTAGTTGAGGTAAGATGGTTTTAAAAGGCTACAGCGATGTCTTCGTAATGGCTTTGACACAGAAATGTAGCTCTAATTCTTAATTACTCAGCTCTCTATTGTAAATCACCAAACGACAGACCCGATGAGTCGTAGGCATCCAAACGATGTGGCCTGGTGGGTTGTGTTCCCACAAGAGAGGAACAGGAGATCTGACGGGACTGGGTAACTTCAGGCCATCAGGCCACTTTGCACACTGACTGCTGCTTGGAAGGAGGTCCTGTTTAGCAGGAGTCCAAGGCATGGTGGGAGGATGGAGTGCTCTCCAGAGGGAAGGAAGAAGCCGCATTTCAGCCTGGGAAGATGAACATCAGAGCTGCAGGGAGAAATGGGAAATCCTGACCTCCCTCTCGTGCCCCTTGTTGGTGGAAGCAGCTCTCCAGGTGGCTTTCGTGCATTTAATGCTGGTGTCTCTTCTACCACCAGCTACCTGTCATGAATGGCACAAGTGGTGCGAGATGCTGGCATGGTCTCAGGCAGCAGGAGGAGGAACCGTGGGTCCTGTGATGGACGTGCTGCTACAAGCGGGCTACGAGGTTTTTCATGCTGCTGCACCTTTGGGAGCAAGGAGGATATTGCATGGGACTACTGGGCTTTTACCATAGCTTTACTGTTTGTCCTTAAAAGGAAGTGAACAATTTTACTGCGCAGAGGCCCTTCTTGGCACATTTTGGGGTTAGCCACAAGCTGTGAAATCCACTTTCTCCCAGCTCCGTCCCACTGCCAGGTAGCAGACACAGGGGCGGTGGGGTGCAGCAATGCCCGGCCGTTCCTCAGCACAGATTCTGTTTTTCAAGCCTGTAAGCACCCTCCAGGGCTCAGGGTGGATCCATTTCTCTGCGTGCAGGACCCCACAAGCAGCCGACAGTCACTAATTGGATTCAATAACTGGCTTAACACTGTAAATGCAATCAAGTCAGTGGCTGCATTCATCCCTCAAGCGAGCAGGATTAACCAGTTCCTCAGGGCAGGATAAGCCCTTAAACATTGATTCTCTGCACAGCAGAATGAGCAAGAGCCAGGCACCCCAGCAGCACCTCTCCTGCTGACTTTGCTGGCTGCTGAATCCCAGGTGCCATGGACTCCTGCTCTGCATGCCACAGCCATGTAGGCAGGTCGGGAATTTTTTATTTTTCCCTGCTGTGTGTGGGTATTTGGCTTTTTCGTGGTATCCAGCATATGTGGCCAGGACACAGGCTGCTTTGGAGCTCGCATCAAAGAGGTTGATGTGCCAGCACATGGTCTCTAACACCACCGCCAAGCCTTGCCTCTGAACTGAGCTGGCTTTCACCTGGGTTTGTGATCTCTGAGATCATACTTTCAGGTACATATTGTTTGTTGGAGGAATAAAATCTCACTAAAAGAATAAAAGCTTCCAGCATTACCAGTTTTTTCCCCTGTCATGCGAGCCATTACCAAAGTTGATGAGGAAATCACAGCGGCTCTTAATTGCATTCCATAGAAGACCTTGCGTGTCAAGACCATCCTAGTTGCTCCCCTGCCTGCTCAAACCCAGTTGCATCATCCAAACAGGACTTGGCTGGAGTGTCAAAGAGAAGCCTTCCCTCTCTTTGCAGTGTTGAACTGCGTTCCTCCTGCCGTCCTCATGTGCCATCACTGAAGGCCGTGCTGGAGCAGGAGCCGAGGAGATATCCCCAGCCTTGTCTTCCTGCATCTTACCCCTGGGGCCAAGCTGGTCTAGAAGGGACCACCTTTTTAAAGGACCGGAGCTCTTAAAAATGCAGAAGGGTGGGATTTTTGGAGCGGTGAGGGGTGCAATTCCAAAGGGCTCCAGACTTTGCTAAATGTCCGGCTCTGTATTTTAGATACTTGTGGAAAATGTAGCTATTCTCTCAGGCCCCAAGGGAAGGGCTGAATTTTGAGATGCCTGGGCAAACTGGTGCTTGTGGTCTGGTGGCAGGAGAGGGCTGTGCAGGGGGAAAGGAGAGCTGCCACTGCAGCACGCTGAGCAGCGCTGGCGTCTGGCAGGGCAAGACAACGGATCAGATGTGATTATGGCTGTAGACGTGCCCAGCAAAACTGGAGCAGTACAGACTAGCTCACCTCTGCTCTCCTGGCTGATAGGCATCAGGAGAGGGAGCGCACATGCGCACCCGCGCCTGTATGCGTGAATCCACACGTACACTGTGTGCTTTGAACTGCCTGTGTTGCGTTCAGAGCCTGAATCAGTGCGATTTCTCGGTACCACACAAAATTATATTCCCAGAGTTAATAATGACGCTCTCAGGAGCATTTTCTTTGCCTAAAAGGCTCATCGATTATTACCTATTGTCAGTCTCACTCAGTTATGAGGGACTGATAGGGCTTTTCAGGACCCAGTAGCAGTGAGGGAAACTTTTCCTGCTGGACTGGCAGCTGAGCTCTTCCCTCTCTGCTGGGGTGGGTGACGGAGGAGGGGACCACAGGCAGGGCTGGCTGCCCTTTGCGGGAGCGTGATGGGCAGCAGTCGGCACCCAGTGGCTCCTGATGCTTTCAGATGGATGGATGAATGGATGGATAGAGGGTAGGAGGGGTGCTGAGTTTTGGGGATGAAGAGCAGGGAAAAACCTGAAATGAAGCACTCGATGCCTTTTTCTTGGAGAGATGAAGAAGAGCAGGGATGGCAGCTCAGGGGGTCTATTTAGTGGGTTTGAACTCTCATTTTTGTTTAGAGGATTGACTTTAGGCTGAGCCATCGGAAGTGGTGTACAGGCATGTACATGCATGGGTATGAAAGACAACTTTGTTTTTAAGGAGATAAGGAAGGGAATATCTAATGTTAACTCTCCCATATGTTGCTGGACAGGTCCCTGCTTCCTTGTGTTAATATACTCATGTGAGGAGAAGAGGATGGCTTCTTCGAGAATAAAAGTCCTTTGAGGGATGACATAGATACTAAGGGTGTTAAAATCTAGCAGGTGGCTTATATGCATTATAATAAACCAAGATGATCACTGTTTTTAAAATAATTTAACCTTTGCTGTTTGTTTATTTACTTTCTTACTATATTTTTTTCTTTTTCTTTGTGGTACAGGAAGAAAGACCTACATTTTGGTGTTCCTGGATTAAGATCAATGGACTTGTGGGCAATTTCTCCCCACAAAAATTACCAGACAGAGTTCCCCCAAAAGTCAATCACTGGAAGACAAAACCAGAGAAACTTGAAGGCCCCTGAAGCCAATGAGCTGGGTCTAAACTGAGTATTTTAATGATGAAGAACAACTCGGAGGCACAGATGTCCCAGCTCTCTTCTGTCACCCTGTAAACACGACATGGACTGGATGTTGAGGTACATACAGAAGTCAGATCCAGAATCCATGGGAGACAGAAAGCAGCTAATGTACTAAAATGTTCCAAAAATATGAGTTGTCATTCACATAACACGTAGGTCACTGTGGTCACTCCAAGCTCCAACGTACATAATACGGGTGTATTCATTTGTGACGTTGCTGCAGTCCTCTTCTGGCGAAGGTCTTGTCACAGAATCACAGATTTATGCATGGAAACAACCTATTAGGTCATCCGAGACATCCCTCTGCTAATGCAGATTTATCCCCTCCTGTATATTTTCCAGAGCTTGGTCCAGTCTATTGTTCAAATGACTCAAGCGTCCGCTGCTTCCCTTGAGGGACCATTTTGGAGCCTAACAGACCTTGCTGTCAGGATTTCGTTTCCCGTCATATTCCTCCTAAAGGTTCTTCTGCTTAATTTAGTTACTTACTCTTTCGGCAGAACAGTGATGAGGAACAGGACTGTAGAAATAGGACATTCATTTCTTACTTATTCAGCTAATTCCTGTTATCCCATTTTTGATGACCCTGCCCAGTCCTGTTCTCCCTGGTGTTTATCACCTCACACTCCTCTCTCAGGAACATGTGCCAGCTTCAACTGGTAGGTGCCTACAGACTTTGGAGGGAGCCAAAAGGGAGGAATTAGCTGCACAGATACATTTTTTTCCATGTCATTTTCATTCTGAACAAATCCTTTAAGGTTTGGCATGTATAAAAGATGAATAAAAATTGTAAAATCACAACCATTGGTAAGGAATTTTGATGCTCTACTGAGATTTTCTTCAACCTTTACCCCCTCCTCCTTTCATTAGTTATAACTAAGTGATGGGAAAGAGAGAAAAGAATGCAAAGTTCAGGTTGGAAGACGAGCCACCAGGAAGTCAGGAAATTAAAAAGTGTAATAATAATGGGGTTTCCCAAATAACATGAACTTGGCATTATTCCACAGTCCAAATGCTTCATGTTATTAAGAGAACTACCATCTGATTCTCATTTGTGCAGAACCAGATCCCTTTGCAACCAAGGCATTAGATTTGAAGGGAACGGGAATGTCACTTGTCCCCTTGAGGACATTTTACATTGTCAAAGCTGTGGAAAAGGCCTTCACGTAGAGGAGAGTCACGTCCCTCGTGTAGAGGTTTAACTTTACTAAGTGACAGATGAATAGGAATTTACACTATGATCCCTTTGCTGGTACATCCATCCTGTGTGGTCCATGTTCTCTCTTTCGCAGAGGCTCACCACCACTCGTGCTCCCAAAGGTAACTCCCACAGCCCCTGGGCACACCAGCCCAATGCTTTTAGTGAGCAGGCTTGAAACAAGAGCTCTAAATTGACTTAGCTTACAAAAGCCACTCCCAAAATACAGAGTTTATTTTTTTACATTTTTAAACCAGGTCATTTTGCGAAGTTGGCTTAGAGCAGAGCTAGTCAAACACAAGAGATGGCCACAGCTGGTGTGGGCAGATCTGTAGATAGAGCAGCACAGAGGAGGGCAGGAGAGCACCTTGTAAGCTAAATCTGCTTCCCAAGGAATTGTAATATGGAAGCACAGACAGAGTTAAGGTTGCCAGATCGGTTTTAGCTTCAGGGATTTGTGTGGCTTGCAAGTATTTGTTACGATGTAGGCATATTAACATTAGTCGCTGCAGCATACAGAGCGTAAGGTATCTGTGCTTGATTTACTTCCCAGGCTGCGGGGTTGGAGAGTGAAGGATGCTATTGCAAAGGCTTCAGGGAACTGGGTGAGGAATGGGGATGAGGTCACATACCGTGCTGGGTCTGTCACAACTGACTGAACAGTCAGTGCTACGTTCTTGATTACACCACTGGTGCTAAATACAGTAATTATGGAAGAAGCTTGTGTGAAAAGCTTTAGTTATCGGCTTAATGTATCATCAGCCTTTTTTGGTATTTTCTTTTGTTTCTTTTCTCTGGATGTGCTGCGAGCTTTCTGTGTCTCTCTCCCTGTGTTCCATAGGTCTCTGCCATCTGCAACTGAAGGGTCTGAGAAAGGTGGATGGAAAAAGCTGGCTTCTATGAGGATGGGGGGCTTCAGGGAGCAGGGGGAGTTTTCACCACAGGTTTGGACCATTTCAGGCCCGCAATACAGCAGGTCCAGCTGGTCCAGGTTTGTAGGACTGTGAGATCTAATAATTTCTCTTCCAACCTCATTTTTATTTGGTTCTGCAGTCCTGGGTTTGCATGTTTTCTTCCCTACAAATCCTAGCAAAGTTTTGTTGTGTCTTTTTTATCTTATTCTCTCACCTTGTATTTCTTCCCTTTTCCTTTCATCTTAGAAAAAAAAAAGGCTTAGCAAAAAGGAAAAAAAAAACAAAACCAAAAAACAAAGTCTGAAAAATGTTCCTTTGGGGTTTTCTGCTAACTATATATCCTAGCATAGATTTCCCCCAGAAGGTTTCAACAAGAAAAACTTTTAATTTTGTATGTACATGTGCACATCACCACAAAGAACCTAATCCTTTCTAACACACCACACCAAAGTCATCAGCCAATTTCAGCAGCACAGCCTGGTAAACAGAACTTGTAACCACTGGGCTCCAGCACAGACTTGAGCGAAAAGAAAAAGATTATGCGTGACCTGTCTTGGATCAGGCTATGAAGAATGAAGCGGATCTGATTGATGCAACCTCCACGTGAGCGGTGGTGAATATGTATGAGTTCAGCGCATTACCCTGTTCATGGTTTTGAGCTTCCCTTTGTCATTACTGCATGCTTGAAGGTAGTTCGAGATTAGAGCTTTTGTTAGGCTCCTTGGAGATATTTACTGAAGCACACATGCAAACAGCTTTCTCACCAGCTTCCCAAGGTCACCTGCACAAGCCTTCTCCTCACCTTTCCCAATCTCTTGCTGTCAGCTTTGTGTGGCAGCACTTTGGGTGACGGGCAGGTGTGACGCCGGCTGGAGCCACTTGCGTTGGGGGCACAGCAGTGGGACCCAGCTTTGCTGCTCTGCCCAAAACCCGCAAGTGTCTGGGGGTGGTGGCACCTCATCATCCCTGCCAAACACATTGGTTCTGCCACCCCTTGCCAGCAGGCTGGCACCTTCCTGCCAAAACCGATAGCCATGGTGAAATTGTGAGTCGTGCTGGGGGCATCAACACAGCACGCTCCGCTCCTCCTCTGGTCGCCTCCCCCTTTCCCTCCCCAACAAAATAGCCTCTTGTTTTTGGCAGGTTTGTGCTGGGGCCGTGATGGAGGGATACACCCACCGTCCCTTCCCCCTGGCTCAGCTCACAGGCGGACACAGAGGGAAGGTGGAATGGGGATTCCTGGGCAGCCCAAAGCCAGCTGGCAGCACGTCCCCCAGCTCCGTGGGGTCCCCAGGAAGGCAGTGGGGTGCACCAGGCAGAGGGGACCCTTCTTTGGCAAAGCAGGCTGCCGGGGGAGCGGGAGCCAGCCCTGCTGCCCTCCCTGTGCACACCACAGCACCCAAACCGGGCTGGCTGCGGCCGAGGGGGCCAGCACGGGAGGGAAGTCCTAGCAACAAACCGCCTCCATGCAAGGAAAGACAAAGGAAATCAAGCCACTTTCCGTAACCCCAAACCAGAACAACAGATCTGGTGCGAGGCTCCTCTCCGGGAGGTGTTTTTGTGCCCTTCAGAAGCATTCATTAATGGGGATGAAACATGCAGGCTGGTGCAGGAGCCAGTTTCTTCGCCAGCTGGGGCGGCCAAGACCCGGCACGCTCCCCCCGGAGCAGGCAGAGCGCTGCTCCCGGGGGGCAGCTCCTCTCAGGCAGCCAGGAAGAGAGGAGACAGCTCTGCCGTTTGTTCCTCTCTCGGAGCTCCTTCCTCGGGCAGACTGCCCGCTGCGGTCAGAGGGTGATTAGTCAGGCTTAGCAGTAATAGTACTCCGTTGAAGGAATGAACTTATTTTCCATTTCATTTGTCGCTGCACCTGCAACGACCAAAATCGGCGCACTGAGCACCTCAAATAACGCACATTTCTCCAGAACACACTGTCACTTCTGGGAAACCAACAATAGAAATAACTGAGACCTTTCAGGATAACAAGGGCAGCACAAAGACCTCTCTGTGCTGATCTCCTGGTGATGGCCAGGTCCCAGCATTGCCGGGGGCGGGGGGGACACACGCAACTGCGGAGACCCACGTGTGGCAGGCAGGCTGCTGCCCACCAGGGCCACGTCTGCAGCAGAGGGACCGCGGCCGTGAAGCAAGAGGTTTCTTCCCTGCTTGACTCTGGATCCTGGTAGCATTACACCTACCAGCAGCACTGGCTCTGGGGCTCTGGGATGGAGAGAAGAACAGCTATGAATGCAGACCACTGGTGACTTACAGACTTCCACTGCGGTCTCCCCCTTTCCCATCTTTCTCCTCTGGGGAAGGGTCTCTCTCCCTAGCATTGTTTCTGCTGGACCTGTGAGGGCGGTGAGGCACTGGAACAGGTTGCCCAGGGAAGTTATGGATGCCCCATCCCTGGAAATGCTCAAGGCCAGGTTGGAGCAACCAGGTTTAGTGGGAGGTGTCCCTGCCCGTGGCAGGGGGGTTGGAACTAGATGATCCTCAATGTCCCTTCCAGCTCTAACCATTCTGTGATTCTGTGATTCTATGATAACTCACATCATTAACTCTGTTTCAGCTGCCCCTGATCCTCCCATGGCACTTTGCGGGAGCTGTACTGCTTGTACCCTTCCAGCAGACTTTGCCTCATGGGCTCACACTACACCTTTTTCCCTGCAGTATCCTCCGTGTTGTTTCTTATGCCTTCAGATATTTGGCTTGCTTGATTGGACTGAGTCACTGAAGAGAAATGAGATGTTCCTAGTGATCTCTAAAGGTCTTTCTCCGGAGTTAATACAGTTATTTAAAGGACCCTTCTATCAGTTTGGTCCAGGCTAAAAGCTCAGGAGTCTTTTCTGGTTTTTTTCCTGGGCTTCAGCATGGGACCACTGAGCATGTATCATCCATCTCCTTTTCTAGGGATGTTTTTATTACCGAGGAATTTGCACAAATATTTTGCGGTGCATTAGTGCCAGACTAGTGGTACTTTCTGAGGAAAGTCAATTTGGTCACATGAACTGATTTAACTGGACAGGTCAGTCAAGCAAGGTGAGCAGGCTCTTGGTGAGCGTGTTTCTCATATTGCTTGGGGTCAGCTAGAAGACCTGAATACTATGATTCATAGAAATGGAGGAAACAAACCCAACTTTGCAACTGGCTACCCTTTCAGCTTGGGGACTGCCGGGAGATCAGCTGAAGGCTAAGAACGCTCTTTATTTTATCTGCACCCGTTCACTCCACCATCATAAAAACACTATCAGAGCAAAAAAATAGGTCTTTTTTTTCTTCCATCACTGCTTATTTCCTTCCTGAAGCAATAATCCTTGGAGCCATCACAACTGGTTGCTATGGAAGTGACTGAAAGCACAATGAGAGAATTATGGTTTCAGGTGAGAAAACAGCAATGGGCACAGATGAGCTCCTAAAATTCAGTTCGGTTCTGAGGAGCAACACCGCAGAGAGGCATTAGAGGACTCTCCCTGGTTTTTTTGCCTTATTTATGTGTTGGCTCCAGCTCCACAACAGCAATGTGGCAGATTAGAGCTAAGGAAGTCACATGTAAATAAACGGGGAGGGCTCTGTGGAGTTCCTCCCAGCAATGCAAAAGCATCCTGGAAATCTGGGCTCCTTTCTCCAGTACTCAGATCTCACTGAAATGGGACCAGCCAAAAGCTTCTTCAATCCGGGGCCTGAAGCTGAATCCAGGTTCTTCTGCAGAATTCCTGCAGTAATAGGAATTTTATAGATAGACATCCAGTGATGTATCCTTTTATCACTGAAAGAAGGCTCTAAAAAATCATGAGAGAAATCAAAAAGAGGCGGCTTTGTTGAACAAGGACATTTTATTCCACCAGGGGATGTACCTGCCCAAAGATCCCCGAAGGGTGTTTGCGTGAGGGTGGGGGGATGTCCTTACAAAGCCCAGAAGCAGAGCAGCAGCCCCGGTGCCCAGGGCCGTGCCAGTCAAGGCGCTGGGGACCGAGATAGCAGGCGGGAAAGGCAAGCACGGACAGCCGGCCAAACGCAGAGCTCCATTTCTTTCCTTTTAGCACACCCCATCGAGGCACTGCTGGGCGTTAGGGCAGTTTGATGGAGGCAGGGCAGGCTCCACGAGTGTTTGCGCACAGGCTGGCTCAGCAAACATCTCCCTCCACCGTGGCTTTGGCTCCCATCACGCCGGCACCTCAGGTCATCCTTCCTCCTCCCTGCGGCTTCGGCCAGGGTCTGTAACACTATATTCACATCTAGATGGGGAATATAGCACACTTTGGCTAGCTAGGGTCTGAAAATATAAAGTTTTTTTTTTAAAAAAAAGACTCTCTCTGCTGGCACAGCTCAGGGAAACTGTGCTAGAAATAACTGTGCTTATGCACAGCTGTCAAAAACAGGCTGTCGCCGGTGCCGCTTGAATGGGAGCGCAGCCAGGACCTCGCTGCCCGATGGGAGGAACAGGCCATGTCAGAGGTTTGCCTTTGTCTCTGGACCGAGGATACGTCAATCAAAAGCCAGGGAGGTGTTTGGTTTTTTTTCCCCACTTGGCATGTCAGGAGGACCGTGTGCCCGCCAGGTCCAGCCTCAGCCATGCGCAGGACTGAGGTGGGAGAAGGCCACCAAACCCCCGCTGCTTTGAACCGCAGCAGAGGTGGTAACCCCAGATGAGCCCTGAGAGGGACATTTGGCAGCAAACTCCCAAGTGGATTTTTCCACTTAGACAAACTGATCTTAATTAGACTTGACAATTTTAGGATCTCTCCGAGGTTGGCCAGCAGTTTTCTTTGGCCAGGAGCAGTAGGGCTATCTAGTGAAATACCCAGTCAGAAAAAGCCGCTACGGAGTCTTATGTGATAAATTGAAAGGGAAAAAACCAAAGCAGCCTTGTAGATATTTGAGTAATGAATGGTTAATTACACAGACCCAATAAAAAAGTTAACACTACAGTTGTGAAATACTTAAAAAAATAAATAAGAATGTACGACATCGGTGTAATTGCAGCAAAGCGAAGGTCGCTAGACAATAGCTGTTCACACATACAGTGTCAGGCCAAAAGGGAGACCTTTTTCATCTTCTGGGCCTTATAAAGAAACTGTGCCTCCCCAGAGAGAGCAAAGATGGCTGTGATTGAATCCCAGGGTACTGGCTGTTCCTTATTTCCCAGCGCTGACACACAGTCGTGACAAGGAATTATATATTGCATTCATCACGCCTGCTCTCCAGGCATGATCCCCAAATAATTAATCCTTTTAGCTTGCAGGAGCTGCCATCTGGCCGGTTTCCAATCGACCTGGCTGGTTTTACTACGGAGTTGCCAGTTGCCTGCACTCATGCGGGCATGTATGGCAGCTGCTTGACTCAGGTGCCTGGGATTTCTTTGTATTTTAAAAATTGTAAGCTTCAGATATGCCATGTGCTGCCTGAACACAGAGAACATACCAGCCTTTGCCTCAAAGAGCTTACTGTCTGGAGGGAGAAGGAGTGGGAGCCGTACATAATATGTAGAGCAAGGCTCAAGCGGATTTTTTTGTTTATTTGGATTGTGTTGACAGACTTACTCTGAAAAAAAGGTTCAGAATAAAATCCAGCTGTTTTTTCTCAGTCCTTCTAGTCCTGCAGCACAAACATGGCAATGAAATTAAAAATGGGGAGAAAATTGTTTTCACACTACAAGTCTGGAGAAGGGCCATGAAACCAAATTCAATTTAGAGGAAGCAAAGTTGTCTTTGCTCCAACATGTCTGACCTGCCTTCGGTGTGGTGGGCAACCCTGTGGAAAGAGAACTGATGCTCTGGAGCAGTTGTCCCATAACGGGCACATCTGGAACTTCTTGGAAGGTGGTCTCTGGGATCATCCCCAGACCCCACATGGGAGAGGAACTTCTCAGAGCTTTGCAGTGACCTGCCCATAAAGAATGAACATCTGTGTGTTTCCGAAAATAACGTGGTTTATGGAAAGTACTGGGAAGAAATATTCATTGTTTGCCTAAAATCCATTCCCTCCTTCTTTGCTATGCCACTGGTCCCAGGTCAGGCAGAGGGCGGACCTGACCTTGGATCTCAAGCTGCTCCCTGCTGTGGTCAGTGTGGGGCCACATCTGCTTGGCACGTTTGGAGAACACCTGCCAGATCAGATCTAGCAGGTGGAAGAACACTTTATGACTCTTTCCAGGTCTGAGCTATCAAACTGCTTGGATCGAAGGGAATTTGGGTAGTTGTGCTTATGAATAGCTGCCTAATGATGGCATCTACTGCGCTTTAGCAGTGGGATATTGAGGGAATGTAAAAGACGAGGCGCTATGGAGAAGTGTTTCTGAAAATCTCAGAATTGGATTCAAGACCATAAAAAGGTAGCTAAATGCTTTACAAACATACTCCGAAGTGAATGTCCTCCAGTTGAGGAAGTGGCTTGAAAACATGCTGTGGTTCTCCATGGCACAGCTCTTTTCTGAAAAGGGACTTTTGATATGAAAATTACACTACTATAGAGGTCACTTGGGAGACAAATGAAAATAGAGGTGTGTTTAGCTGCTTTTCTGGCTCAGCCTAAAATGAAAACCTTTCTTCCTTAGGCCACCTGGCCAGCGTTAAGAACCAAGATGCTGCTAGTTAAATTTGGCTCCTGGTGACACCTGAACAAGCCATTGTCATCAACGCAGACTCAGAGAATACCTAGGGCAGGGCTGCTGTGATGCAAGTTGAAGGAGAAACCTCAGTGCACTGTCTCTGTATGGCAAACAAAAAGAAATAGCCAAGAGGGGTTTTTTTTTAAATCTCAGTTTTATGATTATAATTACCTGATAGCATTAACTGCCATGGGAAGGAGATCAGCAAGCATCTTTACAAATTTGAGGGACCAGGAAAGAGGAGCGTTATCAGAATTCAGATTAGCAAATGCTCTGCCAAGTCCCTATCTGAAGTTTCCTTAGAATTTGAATAGTTGGGGTAGGTGGATAAAGCCTCCAAGTACAGTGAGCTGGATTTTTTTCATGAAACTTCTGCGTTTCCATTGAAAACCCTGAAACTTTTGAAATTTCAAACTTCTCAGTGGCCAGAAGTCTCTTCTGTGCATCTGCATCAATCTGCATCAAAGCTGCTCAAACTAAACTGTCGCAGAAACCAACTTCTGCTGCTCACAGGCTTGACTTGAAAAGAAACAATGCAAAAATGATTCCCCCCAAATGCACGCACTAGCATGTGGAATTCCTGGTTGCTAAATCCCAAACTACATAGCAGCACTTTATTGGTATCAGATGAATTGTTATATAGCTGAATAACAACATTTCTCAGCTCACGAACTCTGTTGGAGTTGGGTGGATGCTAGATATCCTTGGTATGAGTTGGCTGCAACAGTCTTCTGTGAAAAAGATCCTTTATTTTTAAGGTTATAAAGGAATAAGAACTGAAAACTAGCCATGAGCATGCTAACACCACAAGAACAACATATTCTTCCCCACAAAGATGTGAACCAGTCAGATCCTTACTGCCATGAATACGTTTCTCCTTATAACTTTCAGGCTCATGCTGAGTGAGTCCAGGTGTGCTGTCAAGAGAGCAGGGGGTGTTTTGTAAAGCAGCCTTAGGAGCTGGGGCTGCAGATAGCAGCTCACAGGTGGGACAGCAGAGCTGCCACCTGGTCCCTGGGGACGACCGGGCTGTGTACCAATCCTCCCCTCCAGCTACCCACCTTGCTCATCCTGCAGCCCACTGCCTGAATCGTCTGCTTCTCTCCCATGGAAAACCTTAGCTAGTTACTAAAATGAGCCCTAAGGGTTAATTTTTCCTTCTTTCCATGATTCCTCTCCCAAATGTGGGTGTATTACCTCATTTTACCCCCGTGCTCCCTCCTTTTTTCCCCAAGCAGAGCTTTGCTGGCAGTTTGGTTCCCCCCGCCGCAATTCTCACAGCATATTTGTTCACTTAAAAGTGAGTGCTCTGTTAGCAGGAGAAATCCTTTGGCAAGGTAACAAAAGAATAAAGGATTAGAGATTTAAAGAAATGAAGGTAAATGATATTTACATAAAGGGCCTCACAAAAATCTGCTTGTTTGCCAGCCCAGTGAACTTGCTGCCCAAGGCTTTTTAATTTGGTTGGCGCTTTTTTTTAATTATTATTTTAGATTTGTTGGAAGCAAATTTATTTTCGTAAAGCTTTAACAAACACCTTCAAACTTCTGAATGGCTTATCTGACTCCTTTGCTGTGACAGATTTCCTCAAAATTACTGATTTTTCTGGTAGAAAGAAGCACTGCGATGAGCAAACCCAGCGCAACTAGAAGAGCAGGTGAGAACGCAGCTTTCACAACAGAAGGCTTCTGAACAGCCAGGCGAGTTGACTCAGGCTGTGATCACTTTTCAGAGGAAAAACATACGAGCAAACCAGTCTCAGGATATACCACGGTATCTAATGAGATCTCCCTCTCTGCCTGAAGGTAAATGGGTCACTGTTGGATGAGGAGTTTGGCTGCACCTTCCCACCCATCTGACAATTCCGTAACTGCTGCGTGCTGGTGTTCTTGCATTCCCAGACCTGCTCTTCTTGTAAAAAACATATATTAGGGTGAGGATGGAAGGTTTTCACGCCCTCTCCTTCTCCTTTTTTGGGCAAACCCACAATCTCTCACGGTAATCTCGAGCATCAGCTCTCTTCTTGCCAAAGGAGCCCCAAGGAAATCCAAGCTCGCGTGTGGCACAGCAAAGAGGGGCTGGAACCTCTTAGCGGCGGATGAGCTGCTTTACATTTTACATTAAGTAATGAAGAAGTATAAACAAATTAGCGTCATCGTCGGAGGCTTTCGTGTGTTTCAGTTGAGGCTGGATTCTCCCCGTAAGGACAAGCACAGGCAAAATACCTGTGCCGCAGCAGGAACAGACAGTCGTTGCTGAATCTGTCTGAGGGTGTGTCGAGCAACGAGGCGATGGGAGCAGCAGGAAAAAGCAATAAGGAAGCGCTGAGGCTAGTGTGCACGTATGGGATTAACTGGCCGGTAGCTGAACGTACGCGTCTGTGGCCACAGCTGTCGCGCGGGGTAGTTGCAACAGTTAGCTGAACGAGCACGGGGTGATTAATGGAGAATGGTCTGCATAGCAGCTCGGGAATATTTATGTAACTGACAATTCCTTATAAATAACACTCATTATCCTCGAATACTAAGCTACCTTCCTTCAAGACTAATTGAGCAGACTTTTAAGATGTTTAATTTAGTGTTTTCCCCATATAACCACGGGATATTTTCACCCTCTCATTCTCCAGGGGGGGGAAACTGAATCAGCATCTTCTACCTCTCCAAAGCGGTTTCTCTAGTTTATATAATGTCTGGAGGCCATGAGGAGTTTTCCCTGTAAAAAATGAAAGAGCTGTTGCTACAACAAACAACTTGTTCATTTTGCCTACTTATTCAGGTCCTGGGATACACTTTAAATATGAAAGCATGCGGTGCTGATGATGCAAGAGGTCACTAATAATGCTCATACCCATTAATTACAAATGTATAAATAACCTGTAAGTAATACATTCTTGATCTGGTAGCTGAACTGCAGTAAAACAAAAACAAGAACAAAACCTTGGTGTGAAATGTTTTGGGGGGTGTTTTTATTTTCCTCCAATGTGACCCCTCCACACTCACTACTTTGTTCTGAGTCAGCAAAAGTCAAGTTCAGACCAAAGATTATGTTTCACATTCAGGGCAAGGTTTTTCTCCTATGCCTTTCCTATTTTACATGCATACAGCTTGACACAGAAGCTCTATTTTCAAATTCACACGTCGCCCAATTTTTAAAATATCAAGGCCTTTCCTGAAATCTTTTTCCCTCAATCATTCTTTTAAATCTAAATCTATTTTGCCCAACAGATTCAAGTATGCAAGTAAAGATTCAAATATGTAAATAATACTTATCTCTGCCATCTCCACTTTTCTTATTTACCATGTTTAAAAAAATATTTTGCTCAGCTCTGGTTGCTAGTTGCTCAAGCCCTTGTGAGTAGCTGGGACCACAGCTGTGGTGGTCTACTCCCAGTGCTGCATGGAACGTGCACAGGGTGCTGTGCCCCTTGGTAGGGGACAAGATAGGAGGCCTGGCCTCACCTCACCTACAGCAAATAACTTCACCCTGAGACCTGACCTTTTTATTGTGACGTGACGCTACGTGGGACTCCTCTGATGCTAAGGAAAGAAAAAAGAAATTTTTTTTTTTCTATGAAAAACTTTTTTTAAAAAAAAAATATTTTTGAGGCTTTGGGGATTTTCAATCAAAGAGAAAACCATGCCCTGAATGTCAACCTTTTGGGAAAGCACTGACAATAACAAGCCCCTTTTGCACGATTGTGATAATTTGGGCCAAAAAGAGTGGGGGTTTTCCATCCAGCTGTAAAAAGTGTGGAGGTTCGCTGACCAGTTATAATTACCGCTGACTTTTTTTGTGGTTTTTGTTTTTTTTTTCTATCGAGGCAACAGTAACCCGATTGACACTTTGCAAATGACAAAGCCCACTGCGGCTCTGAACCTCTGGCCTTGGACAACATCTGTAAGGTGGGAGTCCCAGAGGAAGGTGCCGACGCTGTTGCAGGCGGGGTAGGGGGTGCCAGGCGACGGAGCGATGGAGCGGGGGGCTCGCCCTCGCCAGGCACTGGGGAGGAGTGGGTTGATTGCAGTGACTTGAATTAAGGGGTTATGTAGAGAGACTGGGTGGCCTCTGAGGCTGGGGAAACGGAGGTGGGTGCAGAAGGCCAGCGCCTAAATTTCGGAAGCATGCGGGCGTTGGGCTGCCTCTGTCTTGCAGCTGAATTTCCACCTCCGCAAGAGAGCAAGAGCGCGAAGAGGAGTTAGAGAAAAACAAATGGGCGATGGAGACGAGAGGGGGTGGAAGCCACTATCTGTGTTAGACTTGCGGGAGCAAGGCGAGACGTGGTAAGAAGTAAGTGGGTGCTTTGTAAATTCCCTGCACATATGTTTTGGGTGGGTTAATAGCTTGACTCAGCACAGAGGAAAGACAGATTTCCTTCCCAAGCACAGCTTATGAGCTCAGACCAAGCTTTTGATTCACACTTAGAGTGGGTTAGTTTCACAAGTCTTCTAGTGAATCTTTGAAATTGGATAAGAGCAAAACCACAGTAAAAAAGGCTTCTTGCATTTCTGAGCACATAGCCACTGCAGTTTCATTATGATCTAATGTTTCATTGACCAGACCTCGGCTTGGGAAATAGCAGGGAGACGTGGTAAAACACGATCCCTGAAAAACTGATACGTTGAAAAACAAAAGGCTAGAACTGTGAAGCAAAAAATTGGTGGTCTTACAATTAAAGTGCACGTTTTTTCCTCTGGATTTATTACAGCTCTGAACCTGATACTGCCAGACATCCTCAAGAGGCAAGACTGAGCAGTAGCAAGCATGGTGCCTGCATGCCCCAGGAATGGAAACGCGATAGCAAATCCCTCATCCCTGGCTGATGTGGTCCAGGCTATAAATCATGGCGTCGTCGTAGATGGGAGCCACCCTGCTAGCTGCCAGTGAGATGCTGGCCGCCTCCCAGGCAGCCCTTGCAGATGCTGAGACCAGAGCGGATGCGCTGCGTGGACTGCTCGGCCGTAACCCGCCTGCACAAAGACTCTCCAAACTTTAGTGCCACTCCAAGTCTTTCCACAATTGTTAGCGGTGGCCTGTTTCGCAACGGGGATTGGCACCGGCTACTGCAGTACCAACAGCTTAAATGCAGTCCAGAAAACTTGTCCTCTGCAGCTCCAGCTTTTCCAGTAACAGAAAGCTGAGACTTTCTGCAGAGGGATCCCCCATTTGCAGGCAAATGAGGACAGGGGAGCTGGAAAGCGGCTGTTTCTTGATGCCGTCCTACTGCTAAATGTCCCTGTTCCTGGAAAACCAGTAGCTGCCCCCATGAGTGAGGTACATGTTTGATTAGATAAGCTGAGAAAATGATCTTCCTGAGACCTGGTGTCACTGCCAAATGTGTTACTACTACTACTTTGGTTAGTCCTTTAAAAACTACCCGTGTTTTAAACTCTCGTGCCATTCCTTCACAGAGCAAGAGGCACCCGCAGCTCTGTGACCCAGCTGCTGAGGTGAGAAGGGGGGAACTGAAGGATTAAAACAAAAGCTAAACGAGTTTCCAGCCCTTGTGATCATGAGGGGGAAGCTTAGCACTTGGATAGCACGCACCTCGAGAGCTGAGAAACTGGAAGGCAAGGAGGTGATCCGATGTTTCCCATCTTCTAATATTTCCTGAGTTTTAAACCAACAAGGAGCCTTGTCTGCAACTTTGCAGTATTGTTCAGCCGTTTTAAAGTGTGGGAAGAGCTTTAGAAAGCGGCTTAACCAGCCAACAAACTGCATGCATATCTGAAGAAATAATAAAATAAATCAAGAGTGTGCCTCTAATGCCCATGTTGAGGCAAAATAACATTAAAAAAATAAGGTCTGCAAGACTGAAGTAATGTGTACAGGAATTCTGTTGTTGTTTTTTTGTTCCTACGCACATGCCATTGGTGTGAGGTAGTGTTTGTACTTCACTCGCGGTGGCTGGGAACGTCACTGTCTGGCACTGTACAGGTAATATATTCAGGACAGCTTACAGGTGGTGGCACAAGGCTGTGCTTGTTTTTCTTTCCTTTTTGATTAAGCATGTTCGTTTTGCATCAAGGTCATAGCGTGTGGGGGAGGACTGGGGGAGAGGGAGAAAAATTAAAGGGGAAAAGAATGTGCAATAAGAGATGGAAATGAAAAGGTCCTGGTAACCACATGCAGGGCAGTGCTTGCTGGAGGAAATGGTTCAGTGCCTGGCGAGCCCGGGAGCCCTCCTCGCTGCTCCTCCAGCCCCCCGCACCGAACCACCGGGACACGTGGAGGCTCCAGAGCCTTACAGCTGGGGCTGGTTCGCCACGTGTGAGCCGCTTCCTGGCTAGCTGCCCACCCGCTCTGGCTACTCCTGCTGAAGGCCGGGTGCTTTCAGACCTCGGAGGATGAAGGCTTTCAGGGTGGTGTGGGGAAGAGCTGGGAATGTAGGTACATGATATTGCCGTGGGGTGGGCTCCATTTGTGTTTCCCGCCTGCACTTGGCATTCAAAACTGGGGTATCACGTGAAGCTCCCCAGTACTAACCTGGAGTGGGGTCTGCAGAGCTGGGGCTGATGACCATGCTTTTTGCCCCCACCCTGTTTACAGCCCTCTCCTTTGAATCCCTAGGACGTAGGAGTCCATATCCTTAGTGTATAAGACTTGTAAAACTGTATGTAAGGGTTCTAACAGCTTAGTAAATGCCTTGCTTCCTGCATGGGTTTTGCTGTTGTGACTTTGTTTATTTAGAGAGTACAGGCCACGAAAAAAACATAGGAAGCTGAGGACATTTGCCATTATAGAAATACTACCTAACTGAAAGGGAAGTTTTTTTTAGTCAGACTAAAGTTTGCTATACTTTTATTAACATAGCCAAATGTAACTCACGTACCAGAGACAGCTGAGGCAAAGAGACAAGCTAACCTCAGCCCATGTAGTAAGGGTTCAGCTCCTTTGTTGCTGACGTTGAAGCCCTTGGGAGCTGTTTCAAGCCAAGCTCCTTGCAGGGTTTTTTTCCAGGCTGACCACTAACAAGATATAAAGAGGAAGCTGGGGCATTCAGCTTCCAGCATTCGGCGGCTCGATGTCCAAGTGGCGAGCAGAGGTGAGTGGTGTTCCTCAGGGGTCAGTACTGGGACCAATATTATTTAACAACTTCACTGGTGACATGGATGTTGGGATCAAGAGCGCCCTCAGCAAGTTTGTTGACAACACCAAGCTGTGTGGAGCAGTCAACATGCTGGAGGGAAGGGATGACATCCAGGGGGACCTGGACAGGCTTGAGTAAGTCCTGTTGCCAACCTCATAAAGTTCAAAAAGGCCAAGTGCAAGGTTCTGCATCTGGATTGGGGTGATCCCAAGCACAAATACAGGTTGGGTGGAGAATAGATCGAGAGCAGCCCTGAGAAGAAGAACTTGGGGGTGTTGGTAGATGAGAAGCTCAACATGACCCAGCAATGTGCACTAGTGGCCCAGAAGGCCAACTGTATCCTGGGCTGCATCAAAAGAAGGGTGGCCAGCAGATCGGGGGAGGGAATTCTGCCCCTCTACTCTGCTCTCATGAGACCCCACCTGGATTACTGTGTCCAGCTCTGGAGCGCCCAACATAAGAACGTGGACCTGTTGGAGTGAGTCCAGAGGGTTACAAAGACGATCAGAGGGCTGGAGCCCCTCTCCTGCGAAGACAGGCTGAGAGAGTTGGGGTTGTTTAGCCTGGAGAAGAGAAGGCTCTAGGGAAAACTTATAGCAGCCTTCCAGTATTTAAAGGGGGCCTGCAGGAAAGATGGAGAGGGACTCTTTATCAGGGAGTGTAGTGACAGGACAAGAGGTAACGGTTTTAAACTAAAAGATGGTAGATTTAGACTAGATATTAGGAAGAAGTTCTTTACTGTAAGGGTGGTGAGGCACTGGAACAGGTTGCCCAGAGAAGTCGTGGATGCCCCATCCCTGGAAGTGTTCAAGGCCAGTTTGGATGGGGCTTTGAGCAACCTGGTCTAGTGGAAGGTGTCCATTCCCATGGCAGAGGAGTTGGAACTAGATGACCTTTAAAGTCCCTTCCAACTCTAACCATTCTATGATTCTGTTTTCTGATAATTTTAAGGTAAAACAAACAAATGGTTTAAGAAAAAAAAAAAAGAAAAAAAAAACCCCTTTGGAACTACTTTATAAGTTATAAAAATGTGACGCCCTTAATCATGTCTCAATACTTTCTTAATTGTTCTGCCATGATTTCTTTTCCTTTTTGTGGCTAGGCCTCAAGCAGTCACCTGGAAAGATTCAATGTGATTTTTACACAAATGCATAAGAAGTTATTGCTTATGGGGACCACCAGATAGTCACCAAACAGACCTTCCCTCTTAGCGTCTCTCCTCCACAAACCCATGCTCTTAGCAGATGAAAGCGTCTCATCCCAGGAGCCAAAGAATGCTCTGAGCTTCCAGGAACGTAGGAAACAGAACAAGTCTTCAGTCCCTGGGGGATCCAAGGAGGTGAATGATACTCCCTGCTACAGAAAGAGGAAGGACAAGAGCCTTGTCCTCTGTCCAGTCTGACTGGAGAGTGAAAAGGGGACATACTTTCCTTCTTCTACATCTAAGAACCAATTTATCTTTGAGCACAGAAGCAAGAGAGGCAGCCTTTCAGGACTCTGAAAAGCTTTCAAACCGTGAAGAGATGCAGTTCTCCCTGCCCCATGTCGTGTCTTGAGCTCTGTCCCCCAGTGTGAGGAGAAGGGGCATGAAAGAGGCCTGGGAGAAGAGGTGTTTTCCAGGCTGTTGTAACCAGTCATCAGAAATGCGATCATTTAATCTGCAAACTAAGGTGCCCAGAAATACAATCAGTGAAAGGTAATTAAGTTTCTTTGGTTGCAACCTGGAGGTAGGCTATGAAATTTGTATCTAAGAGGAATTTTATAAAGCACAGTTAATTTGTGTAAAACACGCTGAAATTTAGGGTCTTGGCTTTTTACGAGGTTTTCTATATATGCCGGTTTCAGCTATTGAAATGAGACGAGCCTGCTATGCTATCATCAGTATTTCTGCTGATTGTTCAAAACTGGAAAGGTATGTGGAGGGAGAAAAAAAAAGATTAAACGTGAAACAACTCTGAACAGGATGAGAGAGGATCATTTAAGTTTTGGGTGTAGTTTCAGGTTGTTCTTTATTTTATCTGAACCGGTTGTCCCACCCCTAATTACAACAGTATTAAGACATTCCTGGGTGTGGTCACTTGAAATTCTTAAGTGGGCAAAATTTTTCAGCTGTGTAATATATTAAGGTGTATATCAGCCGGCCGCTTTAAATGGTCCAGCGTGGTCCTGACGGCTTCTTCATCAGCTTCCGACCCTGTGTTTGCTGTAGCTTTAGCACAGAAAGGGTCATGGCGTTCCTTTTTACTGAACCTGAGTCTTACTCAGCACCACAGAGGACCATGTTCTCCCAGACACATCTCAGATGCTCAGATAAAGCTCTCCAGCTATAACGCAGTCCTACAGAACAGGCAAAGAAATCATAGTGGCTCCTACTCCATTTTCTTTGAGAGTTTACAGTGTTTGGGGTTTTTTTTTTTTCTTCAGATATATTCAGATTACACTGCTGGCAATTTTTTCCATCTTCTTCTCCATTTGTGAGTTTCTTCTCAAGCCAGGTAAAAATTTCAGTTCGCAGAACAGATGGTGCAGTGAGACACTTGGCTTTGACTCACCAGTGGCTTTTATCTTGTTTCTTAGGATCTGTTGTAAATCACATTGCACGCGAGACAGCAATTATAGTACAGTTGTGCATGAAGCCTACTCTGGATAATTTGATAGCTTGTTAGCAACCAGCAGACTAACTTGGCTTTGAAACAGAGTTTCTGCCTCTTCTGACTCCATGAAGACTAGTAACATTTGAAAAGCTTTCCCAACAAGCGAAGATAACGTTCTGCTGCATTTCAAAGCACATGTTGTTACCAGCAACACGGATATTTACAAACTTACCATAAAAATACAAACATTCAGAGGAATTGGCTTGAAAGCCAACAACAACTGATGCATCATCCAACAGCACAGGCTACTGTGCTGGTTTTCATCGGATGTGCATGGGAAGCCTTAAAACTGCAGATTCTCAGTTTGTTCTGCTAAGCGTCCCAAATGTAGGTGCACACTTATGATTTACTTAAACTACTTCAGTCTAGTGTGTTGGCTAGAAAACTTGATAAGAGAGAAATATGCCTTGGTCTCACTGGCTAGGCTGGAAGAATAATGAAATGAAAGTGCCGAGGACAGCTATGTCCTTCTGCACCAGGACCTGGAAGCACGAAGTTGCTGCACAATCAGTTTTCCCTTTTCAGGCTAGTTGACCAGTCTTCTCCTGGAAGCTCATTAAAATCGGCTAGGTTTGGTCTTGTTCTTCATTATTCTGAACTGATTTACCTGCGGATAGCCTTAGCTATTAAGACATCATTTATATCCCTAGGGAGCCAACTTTACAGCAGCTGGGTGTATACGGACACAGTACAGTGCAGTGCTGTGGGGAAGTCTCTGGGAGAACACCAAGTCTGGGAAAGGTGTAGCCATGACAACACGATGTGGCATTAAGGCAAAACCTCCTACTAAACTATGCATTTATGCCCTCAAAGTCAGGCTCAACTGCATGGCTCAAGTCTGAGTTGAGTTCATGCAGTTTGAGTGAAAACTTGCATAGCTTTGCAGCTCCTGCCCGCTGAAAGAAAGTCTGGAGGCTGAGCTGGGTGGAGAGCAGACTTCAACTGGGGCTCCCACCTCACACGGGGCACTTCCCTGTTTGGAGGGGCAGGGATGAAATTCCAGCCCTGTGGCGGAGATACGCGCATAGTAGATGGGACGGGATCGCTCATCTCTGATTAAGTGGAGGTTTTAAGTGGTCATGCAAAGTAACACGTTGTCAGCAGGAGAAACTGAGCTCTGCCCTTCTTGGTCCCTTTGCTCCTGAGTGTCATCTCACGTGTTCAGCACAGTCATCTAAAGGACATGAGGTGGGGGGTCAGACTCCTTTACATAGAGAAAGAGCAAATATCGGATCCCCTGCACCCCAGATGAATGATCTGACCGCTGAGCTCTTAGATAAGGGAGCATGCCAGCTCCTCAAGCATCCCAGGAAACCAGTTTTTCACTTCCTTTGCTGATTTAACCGGCGCCCCCAAAGAAAAATGTTTTATCTGGGACAAATGGAATATTGATCTTCAGCATCCAGCAATTCCTCTGGCTTACAGTGTTGCAGGAAAATTGAAAACACAATGTGATCTGAACTCTTTCCTCTAATTTTTTTGCTTTGTCATCAGACTAGGGAAAAAAGCTTATTTACAGATTTCAAAGCTAAATTGGAAGTCTTATGCTCTAAGTACTGAGTAAATAATCCTGCAGAAATACTGAAAATGATCAATGAATAAGTGAAACTTTTAGCTTTCTTTATACATCTTTTCCCACCTTTTTTTTTTTTACTTACAAACTGTCTGTGTTAGTTAAGTTCTGCAAACTTACAATTTATTTTTCAAGGATACCCTTTGAATACTTGGTGCCAAACACCTGATAATTTAGGCATGTGATGCAGACTGGCGTCATTAGTGGAGGTACTGGGCTCAAGGTTGCACTGTGTGTTATATAGGCCTGAAAGAAAACAAATCTGGTGGATGGGAGGGTTTTAGACTGTCTAGAGGTGATACAATATGCTGCTTCCAAAATGCCTGATGTCGATTCTTTTATTCAAAAAAAGTTTGCAATAGTTTTTTCCTATTATTATTGGAAAGAAGATGCAGCAACATCATAGAGGAGGCAGAAACATGGACAAGTAATTGTGGTAACCTCTTTGCTATTAAAATGAATAGAAAGGTTTGAGGTTTGTGGGGCTCATACTTCACAGGATTTTTCTGCCAAAGCCTCATCAAGGACAGCACACATTAGAAGACCTAGAGGTCTTTTTTTTGTTATGGCAACAAGAACAGCAGCAACACATAAACACAAGCCCCAGATAAACTAGAAAGGTTATCTTTCTTTTAAAAGCCATCCTTGCTGTAGATCAAGGCTCATACACAGCTTGTACACTTCCCAAAGGCAGGAAATCTTACTGTCCTGTGCCCATGACTTGCAATGTCCTCTTTTTCTGGACCTGTTGCCTCTGCACGCCTCTAAGGGAGCACTGCACTGATCTCACTTGGTGAGAGCGTATCTCTGAGCAGTAGGTCACAGCAGCAGCCACTTGTCCATACAGGCGTGCCTCCATGCTAAATGTATTTAAAGCTGGAAAATATTGAGGATCCTCCTAAGCACAGACAAAGACACCTCAGGAACCAGAGGCTTTCAGTAGAGCTCAAACCATACTTAGGTGTCTACAGTAGGGCCAGATTCTCAGGGTAATGTGCCTGCAGCCAAAGAGTTAACTTCTGCAAGCAGGCAAAATTCTTTAGAAAACCCAGTTCCTATTTTTTAGTGCTAAGACGGGATGAGAGTTTCTGGAAATCCTGAAACAACTGCAGCTTGGTCTCCCTTTGGACATCTGGTCCCTAGGTTTTTGTCAGTCTGTCTGCAGTGAGTTGAAGTAAATCATGCCACCACTGGGGCTTTCAGGCTGGTGTTTTCTGTAGCTTGTCTATATATGAAAGTCTCAGTGTGCTTTCCAAGAGGTCACATGCCTTGATATAAGAGCTACCTGTTATGTTTCATTAGAAAACCCAAAAAAAGGAAATGGTGCTGCAATGCAGGCTGGAATTTGCCAAGGTTGAATGGTATGATGCTTGCCTGGCCAGTAAGAACTCTGTTGACTAGATGTATTCAGCTAAGGTGTAAAAAAACCATTATGAAATGAACAAAGGCCAGGATAGAGTAGATTATAGTGGGGGGAAAAAGGTCCTGGGTAATATAGGTTCTGGGAAATGTTGAGTCCAGACACTTGAAAGGCTCTTCATGGAAGCATCCAACACCTGGCCTGGTGTGGAGCCGGGTCTGATTGGTTCAACAAGACCTTCCTCCTTCATCTCCTCCCAAGTGCACCCAAAGGGTGCTTCCCACAGCCCTGGGAGAAAGCTCCTCAGCTGGAGCCCAGCCTCACATCCACACTGCCTGCCCTCTTAAGGAGCCAACATCATAAGGTGAGGGAAATGGCATGACAGTTGCTGTCTAAAGCACGCCATCGGGTTTCCTTTTGAGCGGCACAGAGGTTTCAGCTGCCGTGCCCCTCTTCCTGCCTTCTTGGTGCTGGCCCGCGTTTTGCTCCAGGGATAGAAGTCCCTAGGAATGAGGGCAGGGGGAGGGAGAGCCCAGATGGTCACGATCAAAAGCGCTAAGACATGAAAGGTTCCCTCTCCTCTTTCTTACGGGCTGTATTCTGCAGCTGGCTCTCCTTCACGCTGGCTTTGTCCTGCCCTCCCCCAGCTCCGCGACAGGATGCAGTGAAAGGATTTCCCCGAAGTGCCGGGGTTTCACTGCGCTCGTGAATCACACTTTCTCTCGGTGACGTACGGGTGCATGTCAGAAAGCTCAGCCAGCCATTGCTTTCCGCCTTAAAGGTTATTCAGCAGCACAGAGGGATTCCCTTGAATGACTGCTAGAAGTCTCAGTTAGCAAATTCTGAAGCGTGAAGGTTTTTTTCCGTTCGTTCCTGAAGGAGGAGATTCTGCTGCCATTGGGTCTCCGTCCTTTCACAGTTAAGCCTGTGACTCTACCCGGCCTCCCAAAGCAAGGAGACACACGTCTGTCAATTACGTCACCAGATTTTTTCCAAGGAAAGACTGGACACAGCAAAAGGTGACTCTGAAGGCAATTCTCTCTGTCTGTATGATCTCTTTTTAATCAAACAAATGTGACTCAGTCTCTCTTACAAAATGTCTTTAGCAGGCATTTGGGGACACTGCAGATGGGGTCTATCTCCTTCCACTGCAAGTGCCTGCAGGCAGCTCTGGTCTCCCATTATCATCAGTGAGGAGAAGCAGGAGTTCCCATGGTGTAAGTCACCTGATCTCTTTTAGACATCTACGTGACAATGAGACAAACCGTGTCCCAGAGATGCCCACTTCTCTCCATTTTCCATAAGCCTCAGGTGTAAATGTCCACTTCAGGGGTTTACCTCCTATTTGTTCCCAAACATGGATGCTTTCAAAAGAAGTGGGAATTTCCTCCTCTTCTCTCTCCCCTCTCCTTTCTTTAATGACTTTTCATCTACTGTTGTTTTGGAAAAGCTCAGGTGAATTCCACGCTGTGATACCTACGGGACTAACTCTCCACCTTCCTCCCCTTTGGTATAAACCCCAAAATCTGGGTGACTGGTCACCATTCAGTTGCATGGCATTCTTTGAAGAAGCGAATGATCAAGTCTTGATGCAATAGATACATTTCATCTGGGGGAAAAAAATGTTGCTTGCCTTAAAGAATTTCATCTCTTTGACATATCGAATACGTATTTATATTCTGTTACAGACTGGAGAACTGTAGGGACTGTACAAAAACAAACGACGGATGTCACTGTTTGCCAGTTGGTTTGCTCCTTCCTAACCCCACCTCTATAGCAGATAGGTGGATCCTTGTTTGGGAGCCTGGTGAGCTTTAGGACATGGTTTCCATCTTGTATTTACCCATCATTATGGCCATGATTCAGTGAGGCATTCGTATGCCTGGCCCTAACCAAAGGGGGCTAGTCATGAACTAACCTTTAATCAAGGGCTGCTCATGAACTTGAGCTTGAGCACATGCTTGGGAACTCTGTTGAATCAGGACCACTGTAAGATTCCTCTTTTCCCCACTGTCAGTGTTTCTACTCCCCACAGGTGCTGGGAAAAACATGTCCTTGCTCTCAGTCAGAAATGATATCACCTGCCCTTAGCAATTTTATTCTCTTTCCTGCTGAGCTTAGGCAATACTGTAACATGCCTAAACAGTGCATCCACAACAAGGAATGGCATCATCTTGCTTTCAAAACAAACCTGTGGTGGGTGGAATTAGCTGTGCCGAATGATGCTGGCCTGATTGATAATGATCAGTGAAGAAACTTCTTCAGCTATTCAGTCATTCACCTCTGGTCACCCTCATTTTAGGGAGGGTGGGATCTGGTTGCACTCTCTGTCTTCACACCACTGAGACAAAGGAGAACTGCTGTTATTTTTATATTTTTTAGTCAAATATCCATTTAAATGGGTCAGTGTTAATGAACTGGGGGAGAGCAACTGGGCATTTCTACATCACCTGATGTACTTGTACCTAATCTGTCTGCACAGTTTACCTTTGTGTCTGCCCTTAATGCAAATCTACCTGCTCCTGTGAACAACAAAAACCACAAAACATCTGCCTGTAGCCTGTCCTGTGCACATACAGACGTGGTGTTTCCTTCCTGAGCTAAAAAGGATATCTGAGTAAAGGGAAGAGCACTCAGTTTGTGGTAAACAGTTTGGCTGAGTTTTGCTGCCTTATCTCGTACCTGCGCCCAGTTTTTCAGAAATGTATGAGAATGATTTCAAAGACACTGTCAGTACATCACGTCATTAGCTGGGTGGCATGTAACATTGTAAATGAATGTACATCTGGGTTATGGGGTGTGTTTTTCCCTCCTTCTGTGGAAAAGCCAGTCAAATGATGAACCTTCTCAGGAACTGCACATAAAGAGGAGGCCAGAGGGATGAAAAAGAGAAGCTGGACAAGAAGATGCCAAGAGCCATAAAGACAGGAGACTGAGGCCTGGGAAAAAACAGGGGAGATTAGATGAGGGAACATGAGTAGGTGAGGAAAGGGTATGGAGACTAGGAAGCCGAGTTTGTGGAGGGAAGGCAAAAAGGGTGATCTGACTCAGAGAAAGGATGGAGGAGAAGATGTCGAGGCAAAGAGGTGAAGATGGGATCACTGGGAGACAGCTGAGGCTTTCCCCAAATCTTTGAGAGAAAAGACTGAGGAGAGGTGAGGACCAAGTCTGCAGAGTGCAGAGAGACAAGGAAGCAGTGATTTTTGACTGTTGTTGTAGGATCTTCAGTGGCACATGGTTGGGAGGGCCCTGTGGTTACAGAAAAGCTGGCTTATCTCCTGGAGGAGACAAGGCTAACCAGAAGCTGGAGGGTCAAAAGGAGAACATAATCAGAGACTGTACTTAAATATCAGGATTCTGGGGACTGTGCTGGGAGGCAGGAACTGGGACAAGGTGCAGAAACTAGGAACTACATGCCAGCTCCAAGCTGGATGGAGGAAAAGCTTGGGCACATGGCAGCAGGTTGGTGCCTGGTAGAGCAGCTGAGGGCACCTGGTGGGGGTTATGTTGTGCCTGGTGAATTGAGCAGCTAGTCCTCAGATGGCTGAGCTTGTTACATCTTAGATGCCAGAGAGACTGAGTGCAGTCACCTGCAAGGCTGATAAATATGACTGGGGAAAGGCTGGCTGGCATGATGAGGACTTCAGCTGCAAACTCACGGGAGAGGATAGCCAGGGAGCTAAGAGGGAGACGAAGCTGGGATTGAAACAAAAACACCTGCTGACCTCTTACTCTTCTTCCCAAATCTAGGATGTCAAACCTGCAGAGAGCATACAGAAAAGCA
The DNA here is from genome assembly GCA_013398295.1 of Chionis minor. Taxonomy (NCBI): domain Eukaryota; kingdom Metazoa; phylum Chordata; class Aves; order Charadriiformes; family Chionidae; genus Chionis; species Chionis minor. The sequence goes on from VZSF01007200.1 coordinate 216,226, forward strand.
CTTACTGCCTTGAGAAGATACCACTCTTGAACACAACCAGCAGTAGCCTCCTGAAAAGTGCTGGCTAATTTAAGTTTCTGGTTATGTATAAATTGGCACCAGGAATGCATAAAATACACGTAAGTGTATCTTGCAGTGTATCTTACAGTGTACCTTCAAGTACACCTGAGTGCATTGTTGCCCTTGAAGGAACCAGTCTGAATCTCAAATATCTTTTGTCTAAGATGATGTTTTAGTGACTGAACTCTGTTGCAGCCTATTCTGCAAAGCTCTTCTTACGATGGTAAAAAAGTGGCTGAAACCAAGCACTAATCAGTCTGGCTACAAGTGGAAGCACTGGGATTTCACTAGCAGACAGGCCACAGGTTTTTTTATTCAGCTGAACTCAGTGGTTTCTGTTCTTAAAGATACTGAGCGCTGTATAATACTGACTGCTAGGAAGGCTCAGGCTCTGAGAGTTTCACACTCTCTGTTTTAGTACCAAAACTGCGATATTCATTCTCTTGCCTCACTTTCCCACCTTTAAATGGATTTTGTGAAGCTGGAGGAACCCACGTCACAAATGCCTTGATACATTAATGATAAGGAGTCTAGAAAAAGCTGTGAAATAACCACTTTCTGAGCAGGGCTGGAGCACTGTGCAGCACACAAAGCCCGCAGCCCTGTGCCAGTGGGTACAGAACAGGCCAGAGACTCAACAGCAGCATGCTGCCCATCTTGTGTGCTGAGTGAGGTAAGACTTTGCGGAGCAGGCAATTACAGATTATTTCCCAACACAGGCACCCAAGGATGATGAGGTAAGGCTGCACAGGTGGCCTTAATCACAGTATTTCCTAACTTTGGACTCTGCACCTGCATTAATGTTGTTTTTAAAGGGCATATTATATGCTGTAAGGAACTGATTCTGAGGAACATCTATCACCTACACGAGCAAGATTTCTCTGGTATTAGGGCAGACTTTGCATGAAGGACCACCCTCCAGATGTGCTTTGTGCAGGCAAGCCTGCAGGCACCAGTTAAGGAGCTGATACTTCCATAGGAAATCTTCGTATCACATGCCCTTCAGGATGTAAGCTAAGGAGAAGGACTTGTTTTTAAAGAAGATGGTCCCCTCTTCCCATTACGTTTTCATCTGTCAGAGCCCTGATGGCACTAACAACCCTTAAGGGCTCTGACCAGTCTCACCTGGGGCGTCCCCCCAGCCCCTGGCCATGGGCCCAGGAGCCTCATTTCATCTCGGCCTGGGGCTCTCAGTCCCTGCCTAACCTGTGATTTAGATGTGTCTGTCTCCAGCCCTGTCTTTTGATGGCCCTGAGGTCTGTGCTATAGGTAGCTTGTGTCCAGCCCTGTCCCCACCCTCGTTTCCTTCAGCTCATGACTGGACCCCCTGGATGGACCCTTGCCCTGCCCTCACCCCCTTGCTCTGTTGGGGTCTGTCAATGGACCTCCATAACCCCCCAGGTCTGTCCACCATGTTTGGATCCCGCAGGATGGTGCCTGTCATTGAGGGCATGGCCAGTGCTGGGGTCACCCTTGCACCCAGCTCCCTGGCACTTAGGGAGCAGTCAGCCCTCTCTGCACCCCAACATCCTCTGCTGAAATTGGAGGTGACAGAAAAGTCCTCTGAGATTTATTATGGGCTCTTCAAAACTCCATCCTCAAGGAGAGCTCTGCTTGGCTTGGTATCCTCTGAGCAAACTTTTTCATGCAGGTTGGGGCAGCTGGGTCATCTTGACCCTTGTCAGGAGAAGAAGACAGAGGAACCCTTCTCTGCCTCCCTAGCTGGATGATACTATGCTTTTGCTATGGTCCAACCCCCTGCTTTGCCATCACCCCTGGAGTCTTTGCTGCTTGGAGGCAAAATGTTTTGCAAAGTTCTCCATGAGAGTTTGAGAGAGCTGCTGACCATGCCGAGAAGGTGTACCAAGCAGGCCATGCACAATGCCTGCCAGTTTTCCTGCTCACTGGGCGTAACACTGTGGGTCAATATGTAACTTGGGGTAAGGTTTCAGATGACACCAAAAGAAGCAAAGAAACATCCCACACAAAACTCTGTGGGGGAGCAGAGTGGTTTTGGTGGGGAAGGGGGAGGTTTGGGCTGAAAATCCAACCTGCGCAGTGACAGCTATTTTGATCCTACTGAGTCAAAATAGATTCAGGTTCTTGGAGGTTTAGAAATACAGACTAACTAGTTTTCCTTTCTACAGGTCTCTCACTCTTTTCCAGGTTAATCTGCAGGATCAGAGAGAGTATGAGAAATTTTCACTGGGATAGTCTCGAATTCCTCTGATCTAAAAAAAGAGTATTGTGACTCTCATAAGAGACCACACTCCCTTGTGACATGAAGCCCTTCTCAGCAGCAGAAAGAGGGGTTTGACCATTCTTGGAAAAGGGCAGAACTCAGTGGAAGTGAGCTCAGAAGTTTGCAATAAAATTAAGCCTCGGAGACTTCATTCTAAAGGCTGCACACGTCGAAATGTGCTGCCACCTCACCGGCCCTGTCTTGCACTGTCTCCCCTCCTCTCGGCCCTTTCACCTGCCCCGCATCTGTGCGCTCTCATTCATCAATCACTGCTCCTCATCTGATCGAAGCCTCCGGCCCGGCTGCGGGCCAGATGGCACCAATCCTTCTGGCATAGTGCCAGTAAAGCCATGGAACTTGCCAGGTTGCATTAGCTGCCTTTGTGTATTTAAATTTCTTTTGCATTTTTTGATAGTGCATCAGGCAGGTTATTTTGTCTTTATCTCTGTCTACTCTGGAGCAATAATTTAGGTCCAGTCCTTACACATCTTCTCAGCTCACTGCTTTAGTCCTGTCAGCGTCTTTCACCAGACCTTGTCACACGCGGGGATTATGAGACCCTGAGGAAAAAACTGGGTCTTTATAAAGCTTCTGGCAAGGTGACCCCCCTCATCCTGACTGAGGTGTCGGCAAATGCCAGCATAAGACAAACAAGAGAAAAATAAGCTTGACTTCAAAAAGTCCTTGAAGCCGGTTCTTACAGCAATTCATTAGTGTATGCCAGTGTAAGGTGACACTGTCGGTCTGCTTTGCTTTGTGCTAGCAGCAAATTTGGTGATGGTTCCTCGTTCTTGTGATGAATCCTGAATCTAGTGATATTTACTGCTTTTTAAATGCCTGGATGTTTGTGGTCACATGAGAATCTGAGCCATCAATTTTTATGTTGTTTCTAGGTCTCACAGTCACAGGGAGATGGTTAAGCCCCTCCCGGTGAACACAAAGATATCAGAAGACAAATAGACCTCCAGATAGGCTGAGGTGTCTTTGTTTGCCTGTTTTCTTGTCCTTTTCAAAGCACAATGCCTCAGTCACTCTTTAATCCAATGTCACAATTTCGGGAAGCCTGAATCATGAACTTTTAAGCATATGAGATTGGTTATATTTTGTTTAGATTGTAGCTCTATTTACCTATATGTCCTCTTCAGGCTAGCTCTCTACCCTGACATTAGACCACAACCACGCTTTCCTCGGGCACAGTGAGCACAGATGTTGGATGGGAAACTGGGAAACAGTCAGAGAACTCTTCATCTTTTCCCACCCAACATTTCCTAGGGGAAGAACTGCTCCACACCAAGGTTTTGGACAGCTTTGGAAAACAACATGCTGAGGTTCTGCTAAGGTTGCCCTCCTCTAAAGCAACACTGGATTTCCCCACACTCCACTCCCTGCCCCAGTTTCTAGCTCTCCCAGGCATGGAAACTGGGAAACGATGGAAAAAATGAGGCAGCCTGCCCTTTCAGAAGACATTTTAGAATGTCACTGTCTTTCCCCGCTCGCAGCCCCGTAGGTGATGTTGATCGTATTTACAGGAAATGCCACGAGTAATTTGCAAAGCGAAAGCAGCTTACTATCTTGCTGGGGCTTGTCTGACTGGCAAGTGCCGTGCTGCGTGCCACCGGGCTCACGGGCTGGGCTACCTGCCTCGTCTGGCAGCGTGCCACGCCGGCAGCGTAGAGAGGCCAGGGTGAGGAGCAAAGCCTGGGGAGAAGGTTGTGCAACACTTCTTCCAATGTTGGTGTGGAAAAGCAAGGACAGCTTGTGGCCAGCGTGACCCAGACCTAGCTTAAGAGTTGCCATCTTACCAGGGGAAGACATTTCTAGACTTTTCCTCACCCGTTTACTCACTCCAGGATGCAGCACAGCACCAAAGCCTTTTCCCTCTCCCCGTCTCAGCCCGACAGCGTGCACCAGTTACCTCCTGTAGGACTTTTAAGTGCCTCCATCGGTCCCAACAAATTCTCCCCCTCAGTGTCAGACCTTGCATTTCTGCTGTCTCAGCCTCTGTGCTGCCAGAACCTGCTCCTAGTTCGAAGCAATCGCGCAAAAGCTCCCCTGCTACTCTGCACTGGGGGCTCTAGCCAGAAGGAAGGCTGAAAATTCCCACAAAGATGAGAGGAAGACCTGACCCTCTCCACTTTGAGCTCAGCTGCGAAACTCTGAAGGACTCCCCTGCGCCGAGGCCCCTTTCTAGTGGCTAATATTTGCCCATGTGCCTTGGACAAGCCTGTGTGTATCGTGCTGTTGTGCGACCTAGCTGGCTGCCCACACCAGGGCTGCCTTCCCCACCTGAGCTTCTTGTACTCCACCTGCCAGCTCCTCTCTGCTCTCGGGGCTCCTGCCAGCCCCCCTCAGCAAAGCCCCTTTTTCTCCCTGCTTCTCCCACCCCACAGCCAGTGCCTCTCTGTTTCTGCTCATCTGGCAGCTCCATGTGCTCATCTCCTTCCTCTCTCTCTTCCTTTCATTCTCTTCCCTCTCAATATCAGGATGCTTTATCTATCCCTTTGTTTTCACATGAGGGATGTTTAGGGTTCCCTCATGCTTTCTCTGTCTTCTGCCCCCCTTCCATTCTGCCCTTCCCTGGGGATTAGGCAGGAGAGCTCAAATGCCTCAGCAGAAAGCGATGATGTGGAGGTGAAAAAAAATCCCCAACATGATTAAAAGGATGTCTGTGCTGCAGTTAGGACAGTTTGGATAGTGCATGTACCAACAGGGCAAAGGGTGGGAATGATGCAAGCTTTTGGGCAGGGGGGCAGGTCTGCTTCCCAGCTGTGTGCCTGGGGTCCTGGGCTGCCTGGCGTAGGAGGATCCATCTTCCCTGTTGCAGCACTTCAGCTGTGGAGTTGATGGTAACTTCTCAAGCCTTGCAATAAGGTCCGCAGTCTGAATGCATGTGGCACAGGGAGGGTGGTTATGGTGCAGGAGGAGGCCCTCTACCACGGGAGTCACTTGAGCAGCCCCAGCTGAACAGTGGAACACCAAAGGAGCAGGCTCCCTAGGAAGGAGCCTTGGGAGTTCTCCCCTGAGCCCAGATGCCTCATGCTGCTGATGCTTGCTACTTCTTCCAGGGCTTGAGTCTGGTTTTGAAGACATGCAGGTTGAGGAGACCAGGAAAGGGGCAGTACTCCTTCTCCCAGTCTGGAATCACAGCTCAGTTTGGCATTTGTGTGGACTTACACCTGGGCTGAGAGGGCTCCCCTGGTAACTGTCTGGAAAGTAGGAGAGCCGCAGCGCTGAAAAGACTCATGTTTATCAGTCCCTTACAGGGACGTACAGTGTGCAGGCAGCTCTTAGAGACAGCGGGTGGCTGCTGAGCTCTCCAGGTAGTCCTGTTCATACCATAGTGCTCCCAGAAACCGTGCACTTCTGATTTTCCAATTCCTGAGCATCTCTGCTCTGTTCCTCCCTCCCTACGTTTCCTTGAAATGCTCCACTTGTTATTCAGAGTGCAAATCTGGCTTACACAAGGTAATTTCTTCCCTGTATGTGCTAGTACAAAAATGGAGGGGAACTGGGAAGGGGATGGGAAGGAGGAGAGAGGTATGGTACATTATCTCTTCAGCTCCTTGGTATCTAGCAGAAAGGCTCCTTGTTTCACAGTGCCGTGTCAGCCTAGTCAAGAGGTCCTACACCCTGTGCCAGCAGGGTGGGTGACACTGAAGCCCGCTGTGCCTTCAGCGCCACCTGAAGAGTCAGAGCTGCATTTCCACCTTGTGCATCAGCAGGAAGGTGGAGTGTTGGCTGAGCGTGGTCCCCAGCCTGCATCATCTTTCAACTGACAAACAGCATCTTCAGTTGACAGGAAAAAAAAAAAAAAAAAGAATTCCGCCCCTCAGAGGCCTCGAGGGAATAGCTCTGGATTTTAGAACCATTGTGGCTGCTTTTGGTCTCCCCGCTTACTCTTCACATTGCCTCCTCGTCTGCTACGGTTCCCAAGCCCAATGTGCCTTTTTCCTAGCCACTGCAAGGGCTGGCAAAGCTGGTGGAATTGCACAAGGCAGGAACAGAAGCAGCGGCCAGGAGAAGGAAGCAGAAGCCCAAACGTGTGCCTTGTAGCAGGGTTTAGCTGGGCAACTCTTTTCCCATGGAGGGTAATCCTGTAATTACTCCTGTAAGTAATGCAGTGCCTTTCCTTTGCCTTGCACACCTGATCCCCGCTGTCCCTGCTGTAACCAGCTTCACCGGCTATCGACAGAGAACAGCAGGACCTGCCTCTGCGGGCAACCGCTTTCCAAGTGCTTCGTTTGCAGCCTGGAGGCTCAGTCCCCTCTGGGACCATCCCTGTGCCCCTTTTCTGCAGATTTTTTGCCTCCCTTTTTGGTTTGCTTCCAGTTTGCCCACTGCTTTAAGAGGACAGTCACAGAGAGGCTGGAGTGCCATGATGACTACTTTACTCACTCCACGTAGGATACACAAGGCAATGAGACTCTTGTGTCTGATTTCTCTCCTCAGACTCCAGACATCGCAGTGAAGCTGTGCTCCCTAATCAGTCTGTTTTCACTGCTTACTTGTCTGTTTGGTTATCTCTTCCTAAATCAGCCGTTTTATGTCTGATTTTGACAGACCGAGCTGTGTCTCCTGTAAGCTGACACGCTGTGGTTTAAACCTATGCTCTCCTGCACTCTCTTTCCCAGCTGGCTATCACTCCACATCAGCATGTCCTGCACTCCGCCTTCCAGCTCCTCGTCATTACTGGGGTGCACGTACGTGTGCACACCATTATTAGTACTTAAAGACCCAGAATGGGAACAGGTCCCAGTGCCAGCATCTGTAAGGAATGATCCTGCCGGGGAGCCAATGCCGCTGAGCTCGAGAGAGATGTCAGGAAGGGAGTGTACCCCACCTCCGCGGGCTAGGGACAGCCTGTCTTTGTATGGCACTGGCTGTTCCCGGCATTTCTTCCCGATCCTCGCAGAAATGAAAAGATAAAAGCATCATGTTTTGCACCTGTCCCAGCAGAACAGTTGATTTAATGCTCCCTCTTTTTCCCAGGGTGTAGCAACCTAGGAATGTGCAGGAGCATGGTGGTACATGGAGGCACTTGGAGGGATGTGGAGGGACACAGAGGGATGTGAGGGATATGGAAGAATGCGGGGAGATATATGGAAATGTGGAGGGACATGGAGGGCGTTGGGGACAGCTGGCCTGGAGCAGATGGGGAGCAGCATTCCGTGAGCACATAACCGGAGGTACCTGGTGAAGAATCCCAGGTAGATCTGGGAAGAGGCACGTTGCCCAAGACTAATTTTGTGCTCCGCTCGCTGGGCTCATAGCAGGGAGAAGCCAGCTGGTGCTGTTTCGGCCACAGGCTTAGCGTGTTTGTACCTCACCCATCGGCAGGAGGAAACCTGCCTCGCGAGCGTCGCACCCAGATGACAGCGGGCTGTGCCAGCCAGCGGGGGATAACATGGTGGTGGGGGGAACGGCATGTGGTCAACACAAAGCGTGACACCAGCTGCGCCAGGCTCAGGGGGCCTGGGGTGGAGGAGATGGCGACCATGGTGGACCATCCCTGTCCCAGCTCTGCTCGCTGCCTGTGTGCTGGGCTGTGCCTTGTGGCAGGAGTGGGCCTGGCAGTGGGGGTGAGCACCAGGATGTCCATCTTTGCGGGGCCTCTGTGTCTCTCCTTCCCCAGCAAGCAAAGCACCAGGGCTGGCAGGGAGCCTAAAGCTCCCTATGGGGCTCTTACACCAGGATGGAGGAACAGGGGGGGCCCCACAGTGACCGAAGGTCTCTAATGGGATTTTCTGCCGAGACACCCATTCCTGCATCTTTTCTGCGATGTTAGGTGGGGATCAGTATCTGGCCCCATCAACCTTTCGAGCAGAGCTTCTTTACCCAAACACCGTTTTCAACCAAAGTGTTGAAATGGGTACGGTAGAGATAGTGGTGAAACGCCTGCAGCCAAACTGCTCAGCAGGCTGCCAACATTGGTGTGCCTGGTTGGGACCAACTCTGCCTGGTGGACCAACTCTGCCTGGTACACCAACCCTGCCAGAAACAGGTCTGAGGGCCACCTGCTCCGCTGGGCTGCTTGTAGTGCTGTCTCTGCAAAGTTAAAACAATATCCTGGAATAAAGGCAGATAAGATTTGAATAAATGAGAACATAAGAATGTGAGCAAAACCACGTTTCATTTTCTTCCATTATTTTAACCATAATGTTTCTTTGACTTGGTCTGATATCTGTGGCATGTGTGACAAGTCAAATGCCTCAGATTCGCTTCTTCCCACCTGGCTGTTGCACACAGCACCAAAAAAAAAAAAAAAGGGTATGAGCTTTGTGTCTTCCTTTGGCTTCATTAAAATATTATAGATCATATTAGGTCATGCTTCTACTTCCATGAAGGATTTAGGTGTGGGGTTTTTTCCCAGCCAATAAATGCCTTTGTACCAACTCCTCAGTTTGGGTCAATTCTCAAATATTTTCTTTCAGTCTCTCTCAGCCATAAGTATCTCAGGTACTTTCGGTTTTGCTCAGTTGAGAGTTTCCTTATAGTTGGAAAGATGTCCTCCACTTCTTCAGTTTCTCTGGCCACACTCTCTTCACTAGTACCTGCTCTTAATGAGCCCAGATATTTGAAATGCCTTTCATCTCACCCTAGTTACTTTTTTTTTTGCCTGGTTCAATTGCAAACTCTGTCTTCTTCCAGATTCTCTTATTATCTGTCTAATTCTTGTACTCCTTCCCCAGTCATGGAAGTGTGACTCATTCATGGAGTCATAGAATCACAGAATGGTACGTATTGGAAGGGACCCTTAAAGATCATCTAGTCCAATCGTGCTGCCACAGGCAGGAACATATTTCTCTAGATCAGGTTGCTCAAAGCCCTGTCCAGCTTGGCCTTGAATACTTCCAATGATGGGGCATCCACATCATCTTTTGGTGTCTTTGGGTTTCTTAGGACAGGGTTTCATGGGCAGGCAAGAGCAGACCCAAAGTCGTTTCACACACACCATGTCATTCAGGTGCAAGGCACATCCAGGCTAGAAGCAGTGTCACTCTGTGGGCAGCACTGTGCCCTAGCTAGCATGCCTTGTCCAACCTGGGGGGAAGCGGGCCATGTGGCTCCATACCCACCTGACAGTGGATGCAACCAGGCCTATTAGGCATTTTGGGACCAAGAGGTTTGTGAAGGTCATGGATCATTAGAGCAGTGTCCTGCTGTTGATACTCTTGCAGGCTACCTCCACGCTTATAGTCACACAGAAGGAGACCAACAGTCTCTTCTCCCTTTGGCTAAGCCTGTCTGAACTGGAGGGCTTTTGCACGTCTCTGAAGGAAAGAGCTTAATTCTTCCCCATGACCTACTTCAAGCAAAGCTACAGCAATCAAATGGACCATGCTGTGTGAAACACAAAGTCACGCTAGTGTGAGTCAAACATCCCCCTCTGGTGCTGGAGAGCTCAGCTAAAGAGCAAAACAAAGGCAAATACATCAGCAGCTGAAAGCGGATGTTCTTTTGCTTTCTTCATGGCAACAGCCCAGCGGACTCTGACTGAGATCAAAAAAGAACATATCACCTGGAGGTCCATGGAGAAGCAAAGAGATGTTGAATCCTCCCACCACTTCCATCATCAAAGGCTTCAGTAGGTTTCTTTCCATGTGTTTTTTCATAGCTAGCCTCAGTGAGAGCAATCGTTCAAAAGGGACATTAGGTGTAGCCTCTGTTGGCTGAACCAATTAAAATTACCCTTCAATGTCATGAGGAGTGCACACACACAACAGGGAAATTCAAGGACAAAAAGAGAAACAAACAGAGTCCCACCTAGGGAACTGGCTAGTTTACAGGGACTGGTAATGGGACTATACTGCTGCGCTTCAAGGTCACAAGTTTGACTTCAGATAAGGTTAGCAACAGCTAAGAATTTTTAATGGTGGCTGTTTAGTGGCCTGCCTGAAGTTAATGGATAGTCTCTTGTAGCCGTTTGACTTAACTAGATAACTGCTGTACGCTTAGTAAAAAATATCCCCAAATAAAACTATTAAAATTGTTGATGAGATGATGGGTTTGGAAATTAATAACAAAATTCACAGAGATTTTTTGTAGTGATGTATTGAGTGATGATGCATTCACAGCTCTTTGCTCCTGAATTTTTGTCCTTTTTTGTTGGAGTTGTATTGTAGAGTTTTAGGGCAGAGATGCTGGCAAAGGATGTTTTGTATGTTTGCCACACATCAAAATAAAAAATTTTATTTTCTGGTAAATCATGGCTACCATCGCATAAGTCTCTAGATATAAATATGCCATAGGATAGCAGCAACATTCAAATGCTGGCCATCTTCTCTACTACAACTTACTGAGAACACCTCGTCTGGAAAGATGAAGCTGCTTTATGTTCTGTACCTTTAGGTGGGGAGAAGCTGGAGCTCCTGGTGCAGGACTCTGTCAGAACTCGGATGAGTCCTATGGTGCTAAGTTCTGGTTTTGCTGAGCTCACTGTATTAAAGGTGAAAGTATCAGTAACATTCAGTTTTGTTTTTCACCGATATTTTTACTTATTGTAAAATACTTCTCAAACTCCTGTACTGCAGTGAACTTTTTGTTTGTGTGTTTTTAGCTAGCTTCGCGTAACAGAAGTTACACGTGCCAATAATATCAGCAACGATGCAAAGGCAGACCAAAACCAGACCTGTCAAAACTTTCATTTCTGTAAAGCTGTGTGAAAGAAGAGATTAAAAAGGTTGGTCTCTGTCTTCTTGTGATGATATGTTTTCATCAACAAAGGTGCCCAAAATCCATTGTTAACTAAAGTGATAATATCTGTTAACAAAGGTACCTCTTGGGTACCAGCGAGAGGCTTGTAGGATTAGTCGATTCTTAGTTCTTGGAAATATTTCTATTATTTGCTTTTGGCAACACTGGAGATAAAACAAAAAGGCACTATACTTTGTTGCTGTAGATGTAGTCTTGACAGCTTGTCCCATGTACATACTAAGCATCCTGTTTGATCCTGGAGAAAGCAGTCCAAAGCTGCTGCTAGTGAGCAGGAAACACACTGGTAGGTGGTGGAGACAGAGTTCACTGACTGTGTTTTGGAAAATGCAAATTATTTTTTGTTTATTGCCTAGAATGGTGCAAGTAAATCAGAATTTAAACCTGGGGACTCTTGGACATTTTCCTCATGAGATCTGCATCTGTATAGATAGAATGTTGTAATACGCTTTCTTCTCCTTGGGGAATGGATAATATCCCCTTGGCAACAGGAGTGATCACTTAAATGGAACGATAATATTAGGCAAGTGTTCGCAGTTGCCTTTCAGGGTGCGTTAGCATCTGGAAACAAGAGAGGGAAAGGTAAGCATTATATGGGCAAGCAATTAGGAAGATAGGAATGTGGCAGAGGGAGAGCAGCATATTTCAAAGCTGTAGCTATTTTATAAAAGGACTGAGAAAGGTAGGGTCGTTACTTGTTATTTATATGCAAATGCAGCAAGTACTTTTTGAAATAATGCTGTAATTGCAATTTTCTCATTATCTTTGTTACATTAGAGGAGGGAAAAGAGAGATGGGGGTATAAAGCTTTTCATATCAGGGAGAAAGCATACCTTTAACTGAACAGCTTGGGAAGACCTTTTTCTATGAGCTGCTTATGATGTGACCATTAAATATGAGGTATTTGCCCCTTTCTCCATGGTGTGGGCCATTGTCTGAGATAAGACATTAATTTGGCTTAGGGTTTGTGGGAAAATCCCAGCCAGTGACTGTCTCTGTGAAGGTCATGCCTGGCTGGTTCTGTGCTCAGTGCCTTCTCCTGGATTGGGAAGGAACTGAACGAGGAGCAGAAGGAGCTGCCTCCTTGGCATCTCTGTGCGAAATGAGGTCGGGCACCATCGTCATCTGGAGAAAGGGGGAAAGCTCCAGGAGTAATAAGATGTTTTGTATAGCAAATCCTGGACCCAGATATTGTCATTCAGCTTAGAAATAGTCCCTGAAAGACTCCTGCTAACATTAACAATTTACCCCTTGGTTTAACTGAAGGCTGTTGAGATCCATGAGGCCCTGGCCTAGAGCTTTTGTGGTCAGATGGGAAGGCTGGGCACCGGTCCACTTCATGCCATGCCATCCCTTGCAGAACTGTGGTCTTTAGCTCAGCTCCATTGAGCAGCCCTGAGTGCCTGCTGGCTCCCCACGAGCCTTGCTGGCTGCTGCATACCTCAGGTTTTCACCCATGCCAAATTCACTGTGGCTCCTCACCATGAGGCCCAAGTGCCACTGCCCTGCTCTCCAAGGTGGGACCTCCCCCTGGACAAGGGTAAGAAAGGGTGATGTCTCCAGCAACACGCAGAGAAGGGCTGGAGCACTAATCACATTGCAGCTGAAGAAGGAAATAACTATTATGATGCCAAAGTAAGCAGTTAAAATATGAAAGTCGAGCAACTCAGTCACATTAGAGTTTGACATAAGGACAGGATGGTGCCAATCAGACACAATTCCTTCTTTTTCCTTGGTGGTTCTCATTTTTTTCCTGCCTTTTGCATATTTTTGCTTGGAAACATAAGCTGTTTTGAAGGTCAAAGCTCTAAGAGGCAGAACCGGTAGTGGAATCTTGAATAATTTCAGAGTGATGCTTTGTTGCCCACTCCTGATGCTAAGAACTTTTGATGTAAAAAATGCAAAGTCGCAGTTCAAGCGATCTCTATCCATTGGGAGGTCCAGTTTGTCCTCTGGTGATTTTGTTTCTCAGGATTCCTATCTGCATGTACTCATATTTGCATACTGTTTTATGCATCCAGAAGAGCTAACTTCCTCCTTTTTCTTCCTCCCCAAATGAATGCTCTGGTTTTTTTGTGGGAATGAGTGACACTTGTGACAGATGAGCTGACAAAACATGGCAAAATCATGGGAGCCTGCAACACCAACAGTCACGTTGGTGTTTCCATGTCCCTGCCGAGGATGGGAGATATTTTGCCATCACTCTTCCTACATATACAGTCTTAATGCATTCAGAATGGCTAAACTAGCGGAGTGATCTGCAAGTGTTGTGTTGTGATGACACACGACAAGTTGAACTCAATTCTCATACCACATGGAGCCTGTAGCAGAACTGCAGTACAGCCTTTTTCATATCCTGCTACCTAGCTGGAGAGACTTTTTTCCTAAATGACTTGCAATTGCAAACAAAATGGCTTTTCCCTGTACTGTCAGGATAAATTCTGGCAATCCATACCGTACCTTTCTCTGTGCTCGTCTGCTAGCTACCCAGAAAGTGCTACACAATCATGCATTATTCATTACTCTTAATTAAAATGTAAATTTATTATCAGCCTTTTTGGGTAATTAAAGCACCATTGTAGGATAGGTTTAAGTTATGCTTTATGCTCTTTGAAGTGGTGCAATTGTTGGCTGAGTGGGACAAAACTGAACTTCCAGGGGAGGTCAATCAGTTAGTGTGTGTGTCTAATACTCAACAGACTGTGAATCCACTTTGCTATAAAGTGAGCTAACTTACTCTCTGTGGTGTTAGATGCCTGCATTTTGGGCTTGGCACAGACAGGAAGGATTATTTATAGGTATATTTCTCCACCCCCCAAAAAAATCCAGACTATTTCATTGGCCTCAAGCTGTTCTTCAGAAGCCTTCAGAAGGACATTTGATGGATTGCTGTGCTTACTGTAAACATTCGACTTACCAGAGCGTCTTGCAGGTTAGGCTTCATTCTTTATAGACCTGGAAGCTTCACATGCAGTTGCCTATCCATTAAATGAATGATTAAGTACATTAAAAAAAAAAAGTGTATTCCACAAGGATAGGGTAATAACAGAGTACTCAGTGGGGGATTTAGTTGTAATTGTTAGCGTTTCCCCCACTCCTCCCTCAAAGCAATAAAATCCTTAAATTAAAAAGGGATGTAGAGAAGGTGCTCTTGGGGTTGCGGATGAAGTGCAAGAAGCTCTTCAGGAAAGAAAACTGGGGCTACGCATGGGTAGAGAGAGGGACAAAATTCCCAGCTCCACTGTACAAAGAACCATAGGGATTAGGAGTATCTCACCAGAAGGCTTTTGATTACTTTTGCCCTCTAACAAAGATGTGACCTCTCCTCTGCCTATGTCCTGTCTCTCTCTCCTGGGGACAGGCAGACAGAAGGTCATTTCAACTCTCGGGGAGAGCCTGATGCTGAACAGAAGTCTCTCGGACATGGAAGGAAAATGCTTTGCTTTGCCATTCCCCGAAGTCACATTATGTTCATGCTACACACGGCTCTCTTGGAAGGTCTGGGATTCATTACCTGCCTTCTGCCCTAACCTTCTGGCTTCAGAAATATGCAGGCAGCTTCATGATTAGCTCCCCCAGCCAAACTGTGACATGAAACTGTAGTTGGCCGAGAGGCAAACAGATTGTGTGCACGGCTCCGGGCGCCCCCCAGTCCATCCCTGCCCCAGAAGCTCTGCCCTGGCGCCAGCAGCCCCTGGCCAAGCAGGGCGAGGAGAGCCAGGGCAGGAAGGGGCCACCAGCTGCCTTGAGTACCTTGCTGGTTTGCAGCACAGGAGCAATTTTTGCAGCACCGGAGGAGCCAGCTTGCGGCCATCCCCAGTTTGCAGTGGACAGGAGGAATCAGAAGCTGACATTTGTTTTCTAGGCCATGTTTTGACAGAGTCCCAGGAGCCCTGCTGAAATTAAGTTTTCTGTCATTGTCCTTTGCAGCGCATGCCACAGGATGGGGGATCTGCAAGAGGTCCTCTGCAGCAGGAGACATCCAGAGCTGCCTGGGAGCCACCTGCTTCCTCTCTGTCTCACCTGGGTCTCAGGCTTTGGGCAGCCAAGAGAGGGTCCGAGCAGAATTTCTGGGGCATGTGTACACAGAGGTGTTAGGGGCAGGGGGGAGGAATGGCACGTCAGCAGCAGGGCTGCTCTGACTCAATGTCAGAGGCTCGTTTGAAAGTCGGTCGCTGAAGCGGTCTGACGTCAGCTCTGTCGCTGTAGGAAGTATCGAGTTAAACTGATAATTATCTACAGCACGTGTATGAATTACGAATCTTTTGATGTTCAGGCTCATATGTTTTGAGTTAGCCAGCACATCTTAATCAGATTTTCTTTCCTTTTTAAATGAAGAGTTGAAGTTTTCTTATCTCCCATTCCCTTCCCCTCCTTTGAGCTTTTACTTCTCTGAAATTTTCACAGACGCAGCCTTTCCTCAGCCAGGTCCCACCAGCTCCCTTCCACAAAGCCAGCTCAGCAAGGTAAAATGGCAGGTGCTGTTGGATTTGCAGTAGTAGGTTTCATACGGCTCAAAAACAAGGAGCTCTTTGTCTGTCACTGCTTTTCTTTCTGCAATATTGAAATATATTTATCAATGGCACTGCAAAGTGGAAGGAGGAGAAAGAAAGAAAGAGGAGAAAAAAGACCCTCAAAAGAGACTCTGGTGAGTTCAATCAAAGCCTGGCTATTATGCCTTCCCTGAGCATGAGCAATTTCTTCATCGGTGCAGGGAGTCTCCGGAAAGCAAACCCTAAAACTCATCGGCTCTGCTTGCAAAATTCAGTGTCTTTGTCCTAACCACAAACACTTCACCAGCACCCCACCCGCCACAAAACACAATAGCTCATTCCCTCTATGGCTTTCCAAGTTTTTCACAGATATTAGTCAATGTTTTCGTATTATTATTACAGCTTTACTTTATTACTCTCCATTTTTTAATAAAAATAAAACACTCATGCTGCTTTGGCCCAGTTTTTGGTTTGGTTTTGGTTTGGTTTTTGTTTTTTTTTTAATATTTATAACCCAATCTGTTTTAATAGCTGCATTTATAACTGAATTGAGGAAAAAAAATGGGTGTATTTGGCTCATTTCATAATCGTTTCTGCAATGTTATTTCATCACTTTTAATGGCTTGCATCTCCCTGGGGATTCAGGTGTTGGTCAGCATTAGCTGACCTTGCTATAGCTTGGTCCACGACAGCAAGCTTTCCCACTGCAGCGTGCTGCAACTCCCCTGTGCTTGTCCCTCTGCCACTTGTATCATGCACGTAGTCATCTGTTCCCTTCCTTCCCTGCATGAGACCGGATGGGATCTCCACAGCCACTGCATGGGACAGGACAGGATCTCCACAGCCACTGAGCTCAGGTCTCAGCTACAGTGGTGACCATCTCCTACCACCCTTTCCATAACTTTTGTGAGCTCCAAAGTTAGGGATTTGCTTCCCACCCCTGCCAGGAGGCACCTGCCAGCCTTGGAGGCTGGTGCCTGTGATGGCCACCACCACCGACGTCATGTCACCTTCTCCCTGTTCCTAGCCTCAAGCTGGCATGTGCCCCTCTGCTCTGCAGGATGCGGAGCGGATGCAGGTCGGGTCCTGCCCAGTGCCCTGCGGTCCTCACGAGCCGTTCACATGGTCTGGGGGAGGCCCAGGCAGAGTCCCAGCGTCTGGGGGACGGTGGCTGAGCACATGCAATGGCTTGGTGGGATTATCTCGCAGCCATGCTGGAGTAATCTCTTAGGTGGATTACTCCCAAAGCCACAGCGAGAGCGTGCCATTTCAAGAGTCTCAGACAAAGTGCGCATGGGGCTGTTTCTCTGTCTGCCCACTGATAGCCAAAGGCTTAGTTAAAAGCCAAGAGCTGCTCAGCCTCCTGAAGACCTGCAGTGCGTGTCTGCCCTTTGCTGGGGGGAAGGAGAGGCTGATTTTTGGAGCTGAGAAGAGCTTTGCCAGCATTGCTGCATTTCATAAGGTTCCTGAGCCCTCTGAACGGCGTTGTCAAGGGAGCAGGCAGTGAGCTGACAACTTTTGGGTCAGTCCCAGAACAGCTTGCCAGGGAAGCCTATCAAGCCCCAGTAATCGGGTTTGATTTAAATCTTTCTCCTTCTCATCACCCTTTCTGGATTAAGTCATCTCCACTGAACAAGAGAGAGGCTGCCTTGGAAGAGGCACAGCCACGCTCTTGCACGGGTGTTGGGGAGAGGAAGGGAAAGGCAGGCGAGTCACTGTCGCTTTTGGTTCTTATCACCTCCATCCAAATTTTGCTACTCCGTTGGAGTCGCAAGATGACAGTAATCTAGAAAGCAGCAGTTTTTGAACCCACTTATTCTCTGCCGGTCAGCCGTATGGTTAATGTATACAGCTATTTCCGTGGGCACCTGGGAGGCGTGCTGGCTGCAGTGGGGTTTGCGACACCCCGCGAGCCCTGACACTTTGGGATTGCACGTACCGAGGGAGGCCATTTCACAGGGTATTTTTCTTCATTTCACCTGCTGTTTCTCACTCTGAAAAAATGCAGCTCTTTACCTGAGGCTACAAGCTAGCACAGGCTTCCCTTGTGAGTAAGCAGCACCCTGGTTTGCAGTACAATGCTCTCTGTGTGCTGCAGGGGCAAGAGTACATGGGGGAGCCAGCAGGATAATCTGGTCCGGAGCCGTTCTTTCAGCGTGTCCCACTGCTATGACAGAAGGGAAAACGTCAGCACAGAGTCACCTCGCTCACAGCCTTGGAGGAGCAGGAAGGTGGGTGGGAAAGGTTACGGCGGCAAAGGGAAACGGATGGCAAAAGCCAGCTGAAAAAGTCAATAAGCACCACCTTCGCAGTTGGTATCTCTCAGAGAACAGTGGTCTTGTGGCATCAAGGTGAAAGAAAGGGGATCTAGGCTGCCCAGGTCTTGTGGAGGGAATGGGGGAAAAGGGAGGCTTTCTTTGCAACACGTAGAAGGGGAGGGTTTTTTCTCCCCAGCTCAGTGCTCACCCTGTGAGCGTGAGAAGGAGGAGGTTGCAGTATGCGACGCATGTGATCTTGCAAAGTAAGAAGGATCACCGTACGGGTGACGCAGGAAAAGGAGGATTACTCTGCATGTGATGGCAGAAGGAGGATGGAGGAGCATTCTTGCAAGAGGTGTAAGGACGAGGATTACTAAGGGATTTTCCTGGGCATCTAGGTATAACGAAGAAACTCCAACCTCTACCTTACACTTGGGGCCTCTGAAAGGGCAACTGAAGGGTCATCAGATGCCATCTCCTGTACATTAAAATCCTGATGGCTTTCTGTCATCCTTTGAAGTACTTGCTGCTTACCCAGTTGACCTAACTATTGCCTGGTTTCACTGACTTGCGGAGAGCCAATGCCATTTCCAAATCTCTTAACAGTTAAGCCACTTCCTCCTTTATAGTCAAAATGCAACTTCCCATGCCCACAGGATTTCATAAACAAAAGCATGAGTAGTACATAGAGGCTGACACACCTCAGTGCAAGAGGCTGCTCAGTTAATGGGAAGATGCTTCCATTCATTGCAGTGGGAGTCCTTCAAATGCACTGAACAGACCAGAAGCTATTCCCTTCTGCACTCATGCACTTTCAGGCTACTGTTGCCACTTTGTAACAAGCTGAAAAATTCACAAATTCACCAAAAGAAGAGAATATGTTTCTTGGGGCCATACCCAGCAGGATGAGATCTCCAGTGGCAGGAGAAAGTGAGCTGGGAAATTCACTATAACTGTGATGGCGGCTTCTTTAATAGTAATAGCAAGGTTCTACAGCCGGAAGAGGAAGGCTAAAGTCTGGCTGCAAGCGAGTGTGTGGAAGCAGCAGCCCCTGTGAACAGTCCAGCAAAAATGGTTGAGTTTTGGCTGAGTTATGAAGTTTTGGCAATGAATAATTCCTGTTGTTTACCTAACACCCATGCACAAACCATAAACATTTGGCTCTTTGACCTTAGCCATGACCACAGAGATGTGCAATAGATGCTCTTCATGTCCTCTCTGTTACTCCGCTCCCGTCCAGCTCCCTCAGCAAGCCTGGTCTGGGCAAGGGAGAGAAGCGCTGCAGGTGATACCGATGGCAGGAATAGCAATATACTCGGCTTGAGGTGGGGAAGCAAAGCTGGCAAGGGGCCAGACTGCAAGAAACACAAGGAAAAAAAACCCAAGACCCAAGGAAGAGAAGAGGACGAAGACGAGAACATGAAGGATAATTGAAGGCAGGCAGACTAAGCTACTTGCTAGAGCAGAGGTAAGAGCAGCCTTTGTGCTGTACGTACAGCCTGTTTGCTATCTCTACATCCTTTCACAGAGGACATAGCACAACGCATGTGACGACAGTTGTACTGGCACAGCAAGAGACAGAAAATTAGCAAACACCGAAGGCGAATTACCAATAGAGGGTCAAATACCAGGAGGGAAAGAATGGGCAAAGCAAGCTAGGAGAAAAAGAGAATAGCTGCAATTAAAATAAAAAAAAAGCTTTAACAGAAAAAAAAAAAAAGTTACATTCTTCATAAGGGTAAGGCTTTCTTTCCCCAGTGCTTTCCCTTGTCCCCGTTGCACATCTTCTTTCACATTGTGCCCCGTTTTTGTTCCTCCCTGCACCCAGCTCTCCCCCTCTCCAAGCCCCAGTCCTTGCCTGAAGCCCCCCACTCTGCTCTGCTTACCATTTCCACTCTGCCTGCTCATCCAGCATCCCCTCCGTCCCTGTCTATCCTTCCTTCCTGCTCCCCCAGCCTCCTCCAGCCCAGCACCTCCACCCACCCCAGGCCATGTCCCTGCTGGGAGCTACACCTGCCTGCTCTGCCTTGTTTCCCAAGAGCCAGTCCATGTCCCTGCTGCTCTGGCCTTTCCTCCTCAGCCCTGCTCCGGCTCCTGCACAACCTCCCAATCCTTTGTGCCTCTGCGTCTCCAGACTGAGGCTGCTGGGAGTATGGAGGGTGTTTCCCCTGTTGCGCAGAGCTGCAGAAACCCAGGTCTGCTGGCAGGCAGGAGTTCAGCCCCCTTATTCCCTTGGGTGTACCTGTCACTGCGGTGGTTGACAGCTGCCGGTGTGACTGGCTCGGAGGAGGATGGCCGTCACCTGCGCTGCCAGCTCCACTACCCGCTGTAGCAGCACGTGGCTTTCCCTTGGGGGCACCCATGCCAAGCCTCCACCAAGCTGGAACCTTTTCTTCCCATTTCTTCCCAAACCGTGAGCGCAGGCTGCCAGCGGGCAGCAGCCGGTCGCTCCGCCCTTGGCCCCTGCGAGGAGCAGTGGAGCAGGGGTGCAGGGCTCAGCAGCTCCGATCCCGCATTCCCTGCAGCCAAAGGCAGAGACAGCCGCCTCCCAACTCACAGGTCACTTTTTGCATGGAGCCCAGGGACCCTGCATCAGGCAGGGGTCCTGGCAAAGCACTTGCCCCCCTCTTCCCTCCGGGTGCTGGTGGAAGGGGCGCAGCGGCCCCGAGGACCCTCCTTCCCTGGGGTGCAGCAGCACGGGGCACGCAGGGACAGTCAGGGAGCTCCGCGGCGGCAGGGGGTGAGGTGCCAGTGGCACAGATGGCAGCAGGATTATCCCTCTGCCTGCCAGCAAGGGTGAAACCGGACAGCCGGGAAGCAAGTGAACCCTGACCAGTGGCCACCGCTGTGGCGGGCAAGCGTGCTTATTTTTAAAACTAAGCAGAAAGGAAAAGTACTGTGCCTACGTCTCTTGCAGATAAGGTGCTTCCCAGGTCCAAGCTGTGTTTTGGGACCCTGGGAATGTCAATTTACTGTTTCACAGTATTACCCATTGGACACTGAGTAGATCAGGATTTACTCTCCTTTTCACAGAGCAACTGCCCTCCACTGCTGCCTGTGGGAGAGGGAAGGTCAGACTGGCACCTCTCCCCTGGAGCCATCACCTGCAGCTGAGGCAGCTGGAGAGGATCCAGGAGAGGGGTTTCAAAAAGCAGCCAGCAGAGAAATGGGCTGTTCTTCCCACCCTCATTGCTCGGGAGGAAAACTAAGGGCAGGTGCGTAGTATGGCATGGTGGCACCTGGGCAGCAGGAAGCCCAGCAGGAGCAACCACCTGAGCACTACCTGGCTCTCCATCAGCCTTGGCAATGAGCTCTCTGTTGTGGCTCATACCCACACCAGCCGGTTTAATGCCAGCCTGGGTATGTATTAGTCCTCCAGTTATAGCACAAACAATCAGGCTGATCCAGCTAAGGTAAAGCAACCTTCGTTTGCAGCCCCGGATCAAATACCTGCCTTAGCCAATTTGCAAGAGGGCCTGCATGGGAGGGTATGGCTTTCCTTCACTTCTGCCGGTTGACCAGAAGCAAACAACAGTCCCTTTAGGTGCTGGTACCATGAATAGCAGAGACATAAAAGGAGCAGGAAGCCTAAGCCCCCCCTGCCTTCTTTTTGTTTAGCCCTAAAAAGAAACTCCCGCCCTTCAGGCTGTAAGCAGACTCTTGTGTCGAAGGACCAAAACGCACAAGCCCTGCTCAAACAAATCTCAGGTGATGGCTACAATAACACTTCTGTGCAAGGATGCGCTCCAGCATTTGGCTGACAATGTTAGATAAATAGGTAATTCTCTTCACAGTAAGAAGTGTAGGTAATTTGTTGTGGGAATTTGGGATCGTAGCCACAGTGGCTAGAGCAGAGACTCTGAACCATCCCTGCTTAATTAGAAACACAGCTCGGTTTTGTCGAGGCAGGTAGCTCCTCTGATGTCTGCTAATGGACTGAATTGCGTTTGTTTAGACTGGATTTTTGGCCTCCCTGACTGCTGGGAATAAGAACTAGATTGGGCCCTGCCATAAACAGCTATGTCTCCCGGTAACTCATTCGGGGACTAGAATTGTTGCAGCCCGCCAGCATGCTTGGCTGCTAGGCATGTATTTCCCATTACAGGTTCCTCATTGATCACACTTAGCCAGAACTTGGTCTGTTCCCATATCTCGATCCTACAGCCTGGGGATGACTACACAACTCTGGGAAAATCAAGGTGTGCAGCCTGTTTGAAGGTCTGTGCTCCAGCTGCCCAAGCATAAGCATTGGCACCTTCAAAAGAGCACCTGTGTCTTATTAAAGAGAGAAAACCACAAAGAAAATGGCAGATGCTGGAGCATTGCTCTATACTGCATCTGCTGAGGTGTGTCCCATGTTGTCACAGGCATTTCTGATGAAAAATTGAAGCAGCAGCTGAAGCTGAAGTGATGAAGTGAAAACACCTGCCTGCCGAGAAACGTTAAAGCACCCAGATTTACCTGCAAGGCATTTAGGGCCAGGGTCATTTATTTTCCTGGCTGCCCGCCGGGTTGTCCTTCTTCTGCAAGACTGCTGCCTTTGAGGTGCTGGGTGCCTGCTGGCTCTGCGGCTCTCCTGGCTCCAGCTGGCCCAAGGTAAAAAGAAATAAATGAAACTGGCCTCCCCTGGTCTCAGAGGAGCTGACAAAAGTCAGCTGCAGAGCCAGGAGCTGAACGTTTCCCTTCAGCTCCTGTTTCCTTTAGCTACTGTGTTGAGTGATGTATTAGACTTGTTGCTCCCAAAAGCATCACTTTTAGGACCAACTCCAGAATGACTGCGAAATAAAGGCAGCTTACGATCCAGGCGTAATTCCTAAGGTTTCTAACCCTATCAGAGTGCTTGAATAATGAGAGAGAGCGGCAGAAACCATTTGGAACAAATCCTTCAGCCTCTGGCACATAGTGTTTTGATACTCCCCTGTGACCTTAAAGCCTGTCCAGAGCAACCTCACCTACTCAAAGCCCGGATGTCCTTACGGGTGGGAAAGCTGTGCCTTCCTAGTGCAGCTGAACAGCCCTGCTGCATGGGAAAAGATTTTAGAAGAGGTGCAGACGCAGTCCATTGGCAAGATTTTCAGTCCAAGGGCTTCATGGGATGTTCTCTTCACCTTCTGCCAGGGATTGCACACAAAAATGCAGAGAAATCTCTTAGTCTCCAGATACTGTCCAGGAAAATTAGAAAGGTTCAGTCTAAACTGTGTCCAGGGGAAAATCATGCTAACAGCCACTCAACAAGGCTGAACGTCCTTGGCAGCTATTAATTATTATCAGTCTTTTACTTCAGTGAAGTGTGTGAGAGGCTTTCAGATGTAGCATTCCACAATCCCCGCGCAAGCTGTTATTGATTTGGCACAAAAAACCAAGGGTGATAAGTTTGTGTTTGGAGTGGGCTGGAAGGACATGAATAAAACCCTACAGTAAGGCAAGTATGTGCTTGTTTTGAAGGATGCGTTACTTTTTGCTTGTTCAGTTTCACCATTCCTTCCCATCAAGGTCTCTTTCCCACTTTTGGGAGGCGATTGATTGATGGAGAGGAAGCTTATTTTTGACGTATTTCATGGAGGAAACTGGAATTAGTGGTTACTGCATGCTGGCAAAGCACTACAGATTTAGATTCAGTCCTTTTATAACTGTTTTCTGAGAGCTCTTGACAAAGTTTGTCCCGTATATTTTTCCATTTGTTCCCAGGATCCTTAGTGGTGGGACGGAAACACGCTGCAGCTGTACAGAAAGAAATGCATGAGGCTGTTGGATCCCTAGTAGGACAAAAAGCAGGGATCTTAATAGCTGTTATCCTGAAGATCCTTGGTCTTTGGCACTATGGTATGTCTCACAGTTTTCTAGCATGGTGGAAAATCGAGCCACGCCATTTACACAATAGCCTAAACCAACCTTGTGATTTGCCTTTAATTTGCAGTTTGCCTCCCGCTCTCCCCTTCTTCTTTCCCTCCTCCTTTTGTATTCCCCATTCGCACTGTAATCAGAGGTGGGTTAACATAATGCCACCGTGATTCAGGTTTCAATAACTGCCACCATCTGTGATGAATCAGAGGAAGATGTAGCAGGGAGGAATGGCTCAAAAGGAGGCGATTTTCCCTGTAGAGATTTTAAGCACGAGGGATTCACACAGCCTACTTCAGGCAGTCAGCTGGGGTGCCTGTACGTTTAGGGGGGCAAGCTCCCTGACTAGCTGATGGGCAGAGGCAGATACCTCCAGATGCGATTGAAAGCTGCTGTGCAAGATAGTTAAGGTTGCAAGATAGGAAACCTGCTCCTCCTCCTCCTCCCTGGCACTGGCCTGGTCCACCACATGCGCATCCCACAAAGACAATCTCAAATTGATTAGTATGAGGAAATACCCCTAGGCACTGGCTGCCCCTGGTACATCCCTACTGCTGGTACATCCACACCGCCAGCATGCTCTCTGGCATGCTTTTGACCTGGATCCACTGGGATTGCCCCCAGAAATTCTCACAGGTGGGTTGGGAGTTGGTGGGAACCAGTGGCCATTTCCATCGGGCATTTTGCAGAGGCCATGCTGAGCTGCAGGGTCAACCAGCCTGGCTGTGGGCTGCTCCCTGCCAGCCGGCTGGGGAAGGGTCTGGGGGAAGTTTCATGTCCTAGAGCAGACACAGCCAATTTCTTTGGGGTTTCTCTTCGCTTTCTTTCACTCCCGTGCCCGAAGAGCCTTGCACATGCCCAGCAGATGGCACTCCACCATGGTTTTACACTGAAAAGCCCCTCATATATATCCTGCCCCCTCTCTGGGGGAGCAGGGTGGTGGGTTAGGGCTGCCCGGCTCATAGGGACTCTGCAGGGAGCCAGCTGCTGCTGCCGTGCCCGGGGAAAGCCATGCTAAGTCTGGGCAGGCATTGTGAGGAGTTTGAATAAAATTATTTCATTCATATGCGCATATATATATATATGCATACCTACCTACCTCTCTCTTTGTGTGTGTGTATATATATATATATATCTGACAGGTGCAAACCTGCTAGCCATCGTTAGAACACCTTCAGGGCATGAAGAGCCAGAGAGGGCAGAGGATGCTCAGGATTTCAGAAGGTCCAAGGGTAGCTGTGTGCTTGCAATATGGCAGTGCTCACAGGCTCCAAGCTAGGCTTTGTCATACCAGCCCTTGTGCACAACCACCAGGAGGGACAGGCCCGGATTTTGGTCCACACGGCCATGGGAGGATGGCAGTGCTCTGTGCAACCTGCGGCTGCCACCCCGGTCAGTCTGCTGCACCAGCTCCATCTCAGCACCCGCTGCTCTAGCTGCAGAGCCATCCCTTTCTTTTTCTTTTCCCAGCTTTATGAATCAGCGCTGCTTCCGCCAAAAAGCATGGCTCAGCACATCTCCTCATCAATTTTTGAGGCAAGAAGTTAAGTTCTTCAGCTGCTAGTCTTCCAGAGATCGCCTTTGGAGCGCACGACAGGATTATTTTTACAATAGCTAGAAAATGTTAAAAAACAAAGGTGGGCCTGCCCAATTCGCAGTAAGCCTTGGCTGCGTGAGTTTAGTCATTCTTTTCTGAGCTAATTCCCTCACATAGCTCTCCCTTTTTGTCGCTTCTGCTGGCTTTTCACTCAACTCCATGCAGGGACAGATTGCTTGCAAGGGCAAAGTTGCTGCCTCCCCTGGTGCTAGATGAAGCCCAAAGCTCCACTGTTCTCACATCCTGTGGATGGTCGAGCTCCTTGGTGAGCTGGGGTATTATTTTTTTTGCCAGAAGCAAACTGGCAGCTTTGGGCTTGGAAAACAGAAAGTTGCTGCTTGGCAGCAAACGGCTGCTCTCGGAGTCCGCATTGGCACACAGGCTCCTGCGCGAGGCTCCTCGCTGAAACAGGAGTGGGCTCAGGGAAGATAATGTGGCATTACAGGACCGCTGAGCCGACAACCGCAGCTTCCTACCAAGCATTTTAACATTGCCTAAGTGGCTTTGGATTTCATCTGCCTCCTTCTTCCCTCTGACGTTTCAAAAATGTTCAGACTGGTGAAAATATGTGCTGCACCTTTGAAAAAGTTGCCTCCATGATCCTGACCTCTCTTGAGGACACGAGGTGACCAGAAATAAGTAATTTTTTAGTTCTGTTGCATGCAAGCATCTTCTTTTCACTTTTAAATGCAGTTTTGAGTGGTTTCATGCACAAAGGGCAATTATTGGGCTATTGGTATCTTTTGTCTTCTAGGATAAGCGACACTGCTCTGCACTGGGACGCCTAAGATGGTAAATACCAGAGCTTGAGCCTGTGTCAGAGGAGAAATGCATCTACTGACATCAGAAGAAGCAGGCCTTGCATTATTTAATAAGGAGCTTATGAGTTCATTGTGGCCGCAGCTTAGGTCCAGGTCTGTGCACGAAACTCTTGCAGGTGGCTACATGGCAAAGCCAGGGAGCAGAGTACCTCCCCGGCAGGATTCACAGCACTATCCCATCGCTGTAGCTGTGAGCTTGCCATCTCCTCTGCACACACTTCCATGGGGGATGTTTCTGCTAACAGGGCTGTACAAGTGGGCTGTTTCGCTGGCCACAGCAATCCCCTGTCCCGGGGAGTGTGTGCCCTGCTCTCTGCTGGGTCACCCTTTTATTCGCAGCTCCCTGGGCTGAGGAGTGCTGGGTAGTCAGGATTTGCCACCTCCAGTGACAGGCAGCAAAAATGGTCCCTGCACAACCTGAACTGGCAGCTGCGGGTGTCTAGCCTTGGAGGGAAAAGGGCAGCAGGGAAGACAAAAGACCAAGGGAGAGAGACAACCCCTCCACACGCTCTGAATCTATTTCTTCGTTCCTGGAAGAGCTGCTACGAGCACTGGGATCTCTCCTTTGCTCTCAGAAAGTCAGT
Source organism: Chionis minor (assembly GCA_013398295.1). Taxonomy (NCBI): domain Eukaryota; kingdom Metazoa; phylum Chordata; class Aves; order Charadriiformes; family Chionidae; genus Chionis; species Chionis minor. Next base: position 242,834 of record VZSF01007200.1, read on the forward strand.
GGCTTGCGCCTGTCAGTTTGTAAGGTCCATGAGTAGCTCTGAGGGCATCCCAGAAGGTGAAATCCCTTCCCTCCCCCCTCTCAGCAAACAGCAACCAGTGCTTGCTGTTTGTAGTCTGGTCTGCCGTGCTGGAGCTGGTGCGTGATGTATGTGGTCTGCCCCTGTCTGTCCCAGACAGCAAAGTTCACCTCTCCTCCCCATAACAGGCAGATACCGGCCTTTGGCTGCTTCCTTGGCTCTTTCCATCACAGACCTCGTTCCAGCTACCTCTCAATTTCAGCAGAAGCGACCAGTTTGAGCTGAAATCGCCCATGCTGGCTATCCCTTTGGGCTTTCAGTCAAAACCTTTCCAGTGTTTCCACTGGAAACAAGCAGCCTTGCTGGGAAGAGAAAGGCTGAGAAACAGAGGGGCTGGAGGAGGAGGTTGGGCATGGAGGGGAGAGAGGGTTGCAAGAAGCAGGGAAGTGGGTGTAAGTGCTACAGTCTTGACTGTGCATCATGCTTCAGTTCCTCCCATGAGTGTGGAAAAGTGGAGAGAGGTGGTGCAGGAGAAGGCAGAGAAGCTTCAGCCCCAGCCCACCTCCCCTGAGCAGACATTTCCCTGCCACAGCCCTGGAGGCAAAGTCACCAGTGCTGCACAGAGCTGGGGCAGGAGAGAAGCTACTGAGCTATCCAAGAGTCAGCATTATGGCTTGTTCCCTCCTGCCTTTGCAGCTGTGTGTGGTGGGACCACCTCCAGCCACGATGGAAGGTTGGGACGTGGCTCCTTCTACTAGTAATCCTGGGTAGCACATAGCTATAGCTAATTATGTGGGGCTTGCAGAGCACAGAATTTGAGGTATTTTCTCCTCTCTGGGCCTGTTCCAGCCCGGATTCGCATGCACACAACACTGACCTCGGGGCTTTGATCAGTGAAGGCACCAGCAAGTATGCAATTCCCCTTCCACAGAGTAAAGGATAGGTATGGTTCATGTACAGCCAAAAAGGTGTCTTCTCCAGGCTGCTCCTCCTTCTGCTGGGTCTGTATTGCTGGCAAGAATCTCACGGGACATCTGCCTGCAATGCGAGGGAGAAAGTAAGTGTTATTATGCATGTGGTACCCTTGAAAGTTGTCACAGCAAATAAACAAGCATAGAGAAACAGCCCTCATCGCTGGGGGGAAAGCCTGCAAATCAGGTCAGTCCAGAGCAAGAGCAAATACTTCTCTGGTGGATGCAGCTTTCCTCATGACATAACTGTTCCGTGGGTATACAAAGACCTTCATCTGCAGGACTGTGATTTCAGCATCTTTCATTGGAAGTTACATTTCTGCTTAAAGTTAGAAAAATGAGACGCCGCTGTTGGTTCAGATAGTGGCAGAAGACTGAAGCAAGCGTCTATGGGATTTTTTTCCCCTGCAGAAGGAAAAGGGGCTTGTTCTGTAAGCGTCATCCAACTGACCCAAAGTGTCCAAAACCTGAGAGAAAGAAGAAAAGGGAAATTGAATATATACTAATTCTTTGTTCTTGCCGTTTCCACCAGCTCACTTACAAACCTAATGAAAAAGCTGTACTTCCATCCCAGGCTGTGATGCCAGTACTGGGTATTGCTCTGATAAGCAGCTCCCAATTTAACTGCAAGAGAGGACACAATAGCACAGAGACAAAGAGACAAAATGTGCAGTTTTTTACTTAAGCATTTCATTCCTGCAATTCTTCTCGCCTGCCTTGGGTGGGGGGGGGGGGAAATGGTTCCAACTCTCCCCTTTTAAATTTTACCTTGGAGCTGGAGGGCTGGCTCAGCCCAGCCATCCATAGCTGCTGTGTGCACACACGCACACCAGCCAGAGGAACCAAGCCGAGCTTTGAAACGCATCTGCGCCAAAACTCTGCAATTTCTTAGGCCCCCCCCTCCCCGCCATCCTCCAGGATCACCCCTCACTGTGCACCCACAGAAACCCTTCGTCTTCCCAGACCCCTCGGGCTCGAGCGGGCAGCGCAGGCTCCGGATGCCGGTGTCCCAGTTCCCAGCGCAGCCAGCCGCCCTGACCACGCGGGCAGGGAGCAGCCCGGCTGCAGAGAGCGATAAGCCGTCGGCCGGTGCAGTGTTTATCTCCCCGGCAGCGGTGGCGGCGGCGGGCAAGAACAGTCTGTCCTTGACCCGGGCAGGCGCTGGGCACGCTGGGCTGCCTGCAGCCCAGCTGGGGACCGATATCTCAAATACCAGATCCCACGGGAGCAGCAGGAGCGTTCCACCAGGGAGAGAAGGGGCTTCAGCCCCCAGCTGGCAGCCACCCATCTGGGTCGGTGTTTGGGGTGATGCCACCTCACCCCCCTGATGCCTGGATGTCTCACAGGGGGCACAAACTGCCAAATCCAGGAGAGGACGGGCAGCCCAGCAATAAGCGGCGGTGCTGGGCTGCTGGAGTTGGGAGGAAAACTGAGGGAGTCACTGCGTGTGTGGCTTTTCATTTTCTTCTCCTTTCTCCTCCCCCCTCGCCCCCCCGCTCTGTTTTCTGGAAAAAATAAAAGGGTTTTAATTGTGTGAGTTACCATCTGGAGGTCAGGCCGCTGTGAACAATAAGCTTAGGTTGTAATTATATTTATTCTGGGTAAGTTTCTTCATGCAACTCATTTTAATGCCTTGGGCCTCCCTGGTACATTCAGCTAAAGGAACAGAGTTAATTGGAGGCGTCTGGCTCAAATACTAAGGGTTACTTGAAACCTGCAATTTCGGCCAGATTAAAGAAATCTATGAAAGCACTCAAATGAACCACAGATCCTAAAGCATACCCATAGTACAACTTCTATTAGCTTGCAGTACACTCCATACCTGGAAAAATGCTTTCAGTGAATATTGGTTGTACAAAAAGCTAAACATTTGTGATTTACCCACAGCAACGAATGGAGTTGTCAGCCACAACACAGTCTTGCCTTCCTTGCTAAGGCACCTGGGCTCTGGTTTACAGAATCTGTGGAAAGATTTTGCAGGATAAGGAATTATCTTTAATATCTTTAGCAGAATCTTAGCCAAGAAATGCCCTCTCCCCATTCCCTAACCCCTCACAACAGCCATCTCACCCTTCTTCTGCCCCAAGCCCCTCTTCTGGAGTTGACTCTTTTGTGCACTCTACTGGGGGCAGTGATGATATCAAACTGGTGGCTGCATTCATTTCCAGGCATTGTGTAAGGAGCACCAGCACATTTCTTTTCTACCACTTACCCCATTGCCAACAAAACCTTCCGTGTTACAGAGAGATGCAGGCGCCTTGTGTCGCTTGCTCTCTGAGATGAGCCTCTAAGTCATCGTGAGCTGTGAGGAGGAAGGGACTGGGAGGAAGCTGAGCATGGACTGGGCTTGTGATATGGTGTCTGGATTCAGCCCCAGCTTTAGCCTGGGAAGGGCTTTCCCTGAACAGCAGAGACACAGCAAATGTCTCCCTCCATTCTGTCATGAGGCTGCGGAGATGATGGGCATCTGCAAGGGATGAGGGGAAAGGAGAAAAGAGGCAATTTGCTTAAAACCAGTTGTCACGTTGAAGCGAACAGCAAAGAGGGAAGCTGGCAAGTCAGTATGTCATTAAGCTTGACCCAACAATTGGTCCTGACCCCATATGGGAATGATGTCCTTTCAGGGAAGAGGTGCATGCCCAGGCTTTGTGGGCTAACAGGCCACAGGCTCAGAAGAGCCCGTCTTCCTTTTGTCTCACATCTCTCTTAGTTTTGTAAACACTGCTTTTTGTGGTTGGGGACTAAAGAACAAAAGAGACCTTTTTAAACACAGGGTCTGTTCAACATGTTCATCTCATGTTCTTGGGATGCTGAGTAGGCCAGGCTGTGCTGAGGTCAAGAAGCAAAGCTAATTTTGGTTGTGCATCTGAATTTATCAGTAATTTAAGGATGAATATCCTGGCACTGAAAAACAATGGCACTCTCAAATGTGTTGTGCCCTGCAGTTTTCTCTCTAGTTTACCAATCTCATTTTCACTGCTGAAAAGGTTTTTCCCTGGATAGATTCTGCTTCCAGAGCCCGAATGTGAAGAACCAGCTCAGAAGAGGAGAGCAACCAGGCAGAGGAGACCAGAGGTCCCTTTTAGTGTCTTCTCAGCAAATACTGTGCTCTTAGAGAAATGGTATGAGACACAGAAAAAATTCACGGTGTCATCCATGAATCTGCAGTTTCCTCTTTTGCATGCACTGATACCACCATGGTCACTGAGAAGGAAATTTTACCTTTGGGAAGGACTACTGCTATTTATCAGAGCCTGGGGGGGCAGAGGAAGTGCAAAGGGAGTAGAAGACTGACCAAAATGCTTGTGAAATGAAAGCTAATTACAAAAGTTAGGTAAGGGGACAAGAAAGAAAGGCAGGGGGAAAAAAAGGAAGGAAGGAAGGAAGGGAGGGAGGGAGGGAGGGAGGAAGGGAAAATATTTACTGTTGTTGTAAGAGCCTCTAAACTGTGATAGTTCTGATCAGAGTTTCTCTGAATTGGGGAAGAAAGTCTCCTTTTACTCTGATACTTTTTGTCTATTGCCCTTTAGGAAATTTCAGTCAGCTGTGCCATTTTGCCTTTTATCCCATAACTGTGCTGCTCTGACATTCAGGTTATGGACCAGGAACATGCACTGGCACCAGTGACAGCCATTGTTTTCATTACAATGCCTGGGTCGTGAACCAGTAGGAGAAAATTGGCATTCAATTCATGAGAACTGTTGCAAAATCCTAAATGTTGCAAAGCGAATGCCCCATCTTTCTTCTGGTTTCTTGTCTCCCAGAGACTGTCTGGTACAGTAAGCATTTTGCTGGGAGCCATACAAACTACCCCGTATTTATTTTATTTTATTTTTTTAGATGATTATTATCTTCATTCGGATATTCAGTGGCAACAGTGGCAACATTAAGGTAAAAAGTACTGGAGTGGAAGGAGGCATGGAGAGGCAATAAAGGAAAAAAGAAAATGGAGGGGACTTGTAAGCAGGGGAAAAGGTGGAAGTAGGTGACTAAAAAGAGATGTTAAAGACAGCAGGAGAAGTGTGGGCAAGGCAGGTGCAACACAGTAACTCCCGCCCACAGTAGGAAGCGAAGTAATTTCTCCTTAACCCCAACACTGGGGTGAGGAGGGTATGCAGCCACAGATGGCTGAGTAATATGTAAATCCAATAGCATATACTGTCCTTATTGTTAACACAGGCTTGAAATCCTCTGCTCTGAGACTATCCAGCCCTCTGAGACCATCCAGCCAAAAACCCATTTATTTTTCTCTCCGGCGCGGTTGTATTAATAGAATCAGCTCAGGAAACCCTCATCCCAGCGCAGTTTCAACACTATACAGCAGGGGGTCTTAATGGGATCTCTTCCATCCAGGGTGCCATTAGCTCCTCTCCCCGTCTCTCCAATTGCCTCTTTCTAATAAAATACTAGTATAAACACACACTGGGGTGTTAAGAGGAGTGATTTTGGTACTGCATGTGTGTGTGTGTGTGTGTGTGCGCGCGTGTGTGAAGTAGCTCTGACTTGTTCAAGAGTTTAGTTTTAAATGTTTGCACCCATGCAAAAAAAGGAAAAAAACAGAAACCCTGCTAAGTAAGTCTGAGTGGCCCAGGTGCTGGTTTTCTTACCGCTGCATCAACGCTTCTGTTTTTCTGACCCCTTTGTCGCTTCCTCTCAGCCTGTTGTCTCGTGTCAGGGACACTTGGTACCTGTTGACGGCTTCCATCACACCCTCTTGCTCAGTCTAAGCTGCCGGTTGCCGCAGCTGGACATGGCTCTGGGGCATGTGAGAAGCATTTCAGATGGCCTCAGCGTGGGGACATTGTTCCTTATGCTATAGCTAGCAGGTGGGAATCATCTGTGTCCACTATACATTAAAAAATTGTTCCTCAGCACCCCTGCGCAGGACTGGATGGCTGGAGATTTGAGCCAGACTGTAGACACCATCATCTTTTTGGGTCTGAAAGGCCTTAGCAAAGAAATCGTCAACTAAAAGCGGCAGCAGCTTGATTTGGTATCACTTTGTACAAAATGGGCAGAGATAGCCAGGACTACGGATGGGACAGGTCCAGGGTGACTGCTTGCTGTGCTGCAAAGGTCCCTAACCTAATGGCATCCTGCTCTGGGAAGGGCTCACACCTCTTGAGCAACCAGTCTGGGCTCTGACACTGTCCCACCACCGCTTCGGCACTGCAGCATCTGAGCCAGGCTGAAAGAAGGGGCTTAGAGGCTTAGCCCCTGTACGGCGTGAAAGCAGCTGCTTCAGTTCCAGAAACAACGTTATTGCTCTCATTACAGCCGAGATGGGTACCCAGTCATCACTCACCCCCTCCCCTCAGCTTTCCACACAGTAACCTGGGAGATATCATTCCCATCAGAAACATATTGATGTTTGCGAAGCCCTTAGGGCCACTTTTCAGAAGGAGTTTATAGTCATGCAGAATATGAACACTTTGTAAAAAGATTTTTGTTTGTGGTGATTGTTTGGCTTTTTTTTTTTTTCTTCCTTGGCTGGCTTCTTGACTGGCTTCTTATTCCAGTTGTCCTGTCTCACTGTTTACAAACTAACCTGGCACAGCGACCTTTTGGACTTTGTACTGGCTTTCTCCTCCTCCTGCCCGGAAATAACAGTTTTCTGCCCAAGCATAGGCAAGCAGCACACAGGTTCTGCTCAGGAGACCTCGCTTGCTTGACAAAACGTGCTGCTGATCACGTTTTCGGGTAACTCGGGTGTCCCAAGGATGCCCTGTTCGTGTGCTTCCCCACATAAAGCTGCGACAGAAGTTGCAAATTTAAAGAACAACAAAAGCGTTCTCCTTTCCCAACTGCCCTGGGTTTCCTTCCATTTCTCTTGAACCATTTGGAGCCAGCCTTTGGGGAAAGGCTGAAGACAGTTTCCAAACAGGAGTTCTTGGAAACAGCTTCTTTCCACATACGTGCCAGTCTGTGGGAACAGTGAACTGTGTCGAGTCCCACTTCATCTGCCGTGTTTCATTACCCTTCTGGACTAATCTGTTCAGTGTCTCCTATCCCTCTCCTGCATCAGGGGAGAGAAGATGATAAATTAGAGGTATTAAGGCAAATAATTCACATCCCCTTAGGTCTTTGCAATTCCGGCTGTCTGAAACCACACTTCCTTGCCCAGCCAGAGCACTGCGACAAATGAGCAGAATCCCCCAGTAACTGCGGTTGGTGTCGGTGGGGACTTTGAAAGGAGATCCTGCTTCTGGGAAGTGAAGGCTGCTTCAGGCAGAACGAACATAAATGCTTCCATCCTACCGACCTCTTTCCTTTGTCTCCCTTTTCTTCCTCTTAATTTGTATTTTCGTGGGCAAACCAAGCAATGCATAGCTCGCTTGTTACTGTCACACACTGAGGTCACCCCAGGGAGTCACGATGCAGATTTTCCATTAGCGTCAAACGTACATGGATTTATGAACTCCCATAACCTGGAGCTGATGAGAGCAGATTAGGGAGCAACTGTTTTTAGATAACTTGCATACCTAAGAAAACAGCTAATATAAAGCTGCCTGCTGAAAGGTCACTTATTTCCCAAAGAGCGTGAGAGAATATTATGGTGACCCCCTCTTGTTATATTGTCACTTTATTATATACATACACATGCACATATACATTGAGGGCTTGGCATTCATTTCTTTCCCTCCTCGCACTGAGCTAATTCCCCATGCTTTACGCAGTGCATCCTGTACAAGGAATTCTCTTTGGGTACGGGACCTTTGGGTTGTGTCTGTGCTACACCAAGACACAAGGCTAAAGACACACCTGTCTAGTTTTAACGTAGATAGCTGTGCCAGGGGTCACAAGCCTCAGCACATGCCATGTAAGCTTGGCCATCTCCTCCAGGTGGATTCAGGCTGCGGGTATCCTTTTGCAAAGATCTGATCACACAAAATGAAAGCCATGAGTGAGAAACTTTGCATTTCCCCAGCAGCTGTCATCAGCAGGGCTCTGATGTCGTTCAAGGTATTGGTGTGTCCTGCCCTACAAGCCACCATGCTAGACAGAAAGGACCGTTCCATGTTTACTTGTCCCATGGTAAACTGTGTCCCGTGTTGCAGGGTCTGAGGCTTTAAGATGAGTGTCTTGTGCCTGGTCACACAAGAACTCCCCTAATAAAACGAGAACTCCTAAATCCTGTGTCTTTAATACAAGGTCATCACTCTGTCCGTAGCAATGAAGTTCTGGTTTTGGTTTGGTTTGCGTTTTTTTTAAAGAAAAGTTTTGTTTAAAGCTGTGTGTTCCTTCCAGGATTGTGTTTGTAATTAAGTTCAGGTTACAAGGACAGGGAGACAATGAACTGCAAGTTTAACCTGGCATTGGAGTTCATCCTTTATACGGAGGCATGATGGGGAACATACCACAGCAAAATGAGATGGAAAAACCAGTGCAGATAAACTTTCAAGTTTGGACATAGACAACACATTAACAAAAACTATCATAATTTTCAAATTTTAGTTATTGCGGGCTTCTGTACTCCCCCCTCTTTTCCTCTTAGGCCTCCTTTGCAACACCTTATTTTTGGATTAATGTCAACTGCTGCATTTGTTCCTGGAGGAAGGGAGGCTTGAAAGCAGCATTTCTCCAGTGAACATGTGGAAACTGTATCTGTTAGCTTGGGTTTTGAATAGCCCCAAGCGCTGGGACAAGGTGGAGAGATCAGAAATGCTCATTGCTGTGTGCTGGACCTCCCTCATCCCACGAGCACCTTGGCAACCTCACTCACTGCGGGGAGAGCCGTGCTGGGGGAGCAGAGCTCTGCCTCTGAGCTCCCAGCCTCTTGCTATATTAAGCTGAGGGAAATGGATTTCCTTGGTCCGGGTGCTTTACCTGATGGAGGGTTTGTATGTAGTGATGCTTTTCTCCCATGGGGTGGATGGGGTTGTATAGGCCAGAGAGGGAAGGGAAGGAGAGGAAAGATTAATTCCCGGGTGGCAATAGAGACACTGAGAGGGCACCCTGCTCCTCTCCTCCGTTTGGCTCAAGAGGTGAATGACTCCAGTGTGGGAAATCAGGATTATTCACCCAACCATCTCTGCTGCAAAGAAAACGTGTGAGACTGCGGGGGAAAGGAAGAAGCATTTTTCCTCAGCTTCAACAAACCTCTGTGTCCCTAAGGCAGACGTGAGCCATGCATGGACCTGGGCTCCCAGGTCCAGAGACTTGCTGAAGGTGGCTGCTTTTGCATTAGAGCTGCCAGAAACCAGACACATGGGTTTCTCTGTAAAAGAAAACTGCTGTAAGATTTTCCTGCCGCTGGTAAGCAGTGTTCGCAGCCTCCTTGACACTGCCCCATCCCACTCGAGGGATCCCAGCAGGGCAAAGGCGTGCACAGCTGCGCATTGCCAAGGTCAGCACTGCTCGGGCTGGGAGCAAATCTTCCCAAGATATCCACAACAGCCTTGTCCAGCTCAGATGCCCCTGCATACTTTGCATTTCTCAGTCAGGCCGATAGTCCTTGGTCAAATATTTTCCGGAGGAGCAGGCATTCAAGTAAAACCACTGATGGGAGCATCAGGAATTCAGAACATTTGGAAAACCAACAGGCAAACCAAGCTGAAATGCTGATGCAGCTTGCCAAGCAAAATCTAAGTAGATTGGGTGAATGGAGCTTAAAAAATGTACATTTCACTTCACTCTCTTGGAAGGGATGACTAGTGTAGATGTGGGTGAGTGAACTGTAGGTGTTCACAGGTCAAACAGAAATCCTAGTCCCCCCAATGCCTAACTCAGGAAGAAGACCCATATTCCTACTTCTCAGGAAACTGAAGAAACAAGGACACTCAGACAAATTTCTCAATCCTAAGAACAATTTTTTGGTGGTACCTAAAGAGCATCAGCTATAAATGCTTTTACTGCCCACCTGACTGAAAGCAGAAAGGAGAGCGCCACGCAGCCCCACAATGGGGCTTGTTCTTCTCTGCTGCATTTCTGAGAACGGTCAAAAGTAACTTGGAAATGGAAACTGAGTTTGGAAGTGTCTGCCATCTGGTCCGGCATGGCCCAGCCATCACGGCTGTTCTCATCAACCCCAGTCTAAAGCAGACAGTCCCATTGACTGAAGCCAAATGAAACGATGAAGGCAGAGGGAAGCCTGTCTCCCCCTGAGCAGAAGGAATGGGATAGAGGTGTGATGATTCCCTAGCAGATGGCTGGTCTGTGGAAACCAATGCTAGCTTAATGAGTTGTGCTCTGCATGCCTCCCAAAGGGAAGTAGCAGCGAGCTAAAGATTTCAAAACCTACTGCTTCAGGTCAGGATCTGAGATGCTTAGAAACCAAACTGTGCCCGGGAGGGCTGACTTGGGCAGAAAGAGCAGTCCAGAGTCCTGGATGTCTTTATATTCTCTGCTTGAGGTGTTTTGACTCCATTTTGAGGGAAGCAGAGGTAGGGGGGAGAAAAGGGAATGCTGTGATGTAGTTAACTTAGCACCAGGAAGTTCCCCCAGACTGCAGCCAAACACCATCTCCTGATGTATAAAGGGCTCGTTGTGTTTTGCAAGAATGCTCCGGTGCTTTCAGAGTCATCAGTGGGGCTGTGCTTTGGTTACCAGTTCTGCTCACTCACATCTCCTGGGATCAACAGTCACTTTTGGCATCCACAAAGGAAGGACTGCCTGCTGCTGGAGGTCTCCACCTTCCAGCCTCTCCCTTGCAGGCAGCCCGTGTCTCCTTCTGCTCCTGCCTTGTCTCATACCTTCCCTTTCATCCCTGGGAGCATACTATCTGCCTCTGCAGATCCCTGTGAAGGCCACATTCCTATTGTTTGTTAGCTCCGGTGTGGCAAGGATGACTCGTTTCTTCCTGCATCTCCCACTCCAAGCGCTGCAGTGTCTACCAGCGGAGGTGCTGGCGTGTCCTGTCTGGTGGCTCTGCATCCCTAGATCAGCTGCCAAGAGCTAAGTTAGTGTGGCATCTACATAGCCAGGCACACTGGTCCTTTGTGGGCGTCAGTGTCCTGCCAAAGTGAACATTACCGCTCCCACCTTATTAGGTCCAGAGTGGGTTGAAACAGGGCTGGGAAGCAGGAGATATTGGTGCTCCTCTCCCCTAGGCGGCTGGGGGATGCTACTCTCGTCCCTCCTGTGGCCCTGGCTCCTCTTAGCACCTGCAATTCACATGAAGGGACAGCTGAGCTGGAGACAATGGGTCAAATCTGTTAAAATCCTGGTCGCCTTAACCTGGTTTTCTCTTGGTCTAGACCTCTTTTCTGAACCCTGAAGTTTGGAAAAGGCAGCTGCAATTGTGGCTTGAACAACTCAACTGGATAAGCTATTAGCCCTTTCCCAGTCTAGTGAAAGATTTTGCAATCCTACTCTGGATGAATGGGTCTGGATTTTTTGGGGGGGGATTTTTTTGGAGTTTTTTGCTGTTTAACTTGGCTTTTCTGTGCATGAAATGTAGTGGAATGGATTATAGATGTGTGCAAAGATCTGTAAATAGATGTTTCATGCTTACAGCTGCGACTGTATACTGTTTACCATGCTAAATGCATTCATTATTTCCTCCAGAATCAGCTATCGTCAAATATTTTAAAATAGATTATTTTTAAAAGTGAGGGGAAAAAAATCAAGCAAGGTAGTGGTTGGTGTTTTATTCTTAAGACATGACTAAATAAGCATAAGCCAAGGCCTATGGAAGGTCTTTCACCCTTTAAAAGTAATATCCCTGATTAAAATAATCATGTAAATAACCTACTTTTAAGAGCGTGCTTTTCTACCATTTTACACTACCAGAGCTTCTCTACCTTACATATACCCCTTCTGTAATGAATACAAGGAAATCCTAGGAAATTGTTTTCACTCAGAAAAAAATAATACCAAAAAATAAGCCATCAGACAAGAAGGGTTACTGCTGGAAAGAGAAAACATGCAAAAGAAAAACACAGTTGAGTTGATTAAACAAGTTATTCGCCTTTAAGAAAAAGAAAAATGCATGATATTTTAGGAGAGTTGCTAGTAATGAATGCATATATTTGACTTCAGTCATCTGTTGTAAACTTTGACCGTTTCTGTAATATATTAATGACAGGAGTTTGGATTCACATGTCCTGGTATGTCATGCCTGCTTACTCATTGTAGAAGAAATACAATTTTAAAATGACCTAAAATGAAATCCAATTTTTAAGTGACAATTTAAACAATGACTTGTTTTATTGTACCCTTCAACACAGCACAGATGTTTTCCAAATATTCTGCATGTGCTACCTCCCTTTGGGTCTATACTCTTAAGAAGCAGTGGGTGTTTGGATCCCCCCCCCCCCCCCCCCCCCGCCAGGGACTGTGCTGTACCTCTTCTGCTTGCGTTTAAAAGACAACCTTCCTCCCAGAGCCCGTCCCCAGGCTGTCACATCCCTAGGGAACAGGTAGCTCCGGGCTCTTGTGCAGCCCCTCTCGGAGCCCATCTGCCTGTCACTCCCAGGGCAACCAGTCTTGCTCAGCACCGGTGCTATACAGCTTCCAGTCTCTTGTCCGACAGGGACTTTAGCCGAGAGAGATGCGACTCTGCCCATTTCTCGGGATAGGGACCCGCAGTTTCCCATCAGCTGCTGCCAGTGTTGTTTCACTGCTGAAGATGTGCATTAATTACCCTTCGCCGCCCAGTGTTTCGGCACGAAATGCTGCTTTATCTCGCCCATCTAGGCAGGAGTACAATTGCTAACAAACTCATAAAGATACCAATCACACGTATCAAGCTCATACCAACAGTCTGTGAATATACCGTGAGTCCGCAGCCTCTATCGCGTCAGGTTTGAGCTGGGCTGCACTGACAGAGCCTTGCGAAGAGGCTGGCGCCTTTATCCCTGTCCAGCCGAGCCTGGCGACCCTTTATTTGCACAAGCCTTACCTCATCAACATCAATTGCATGCAAATAGTTTTGCTCGTCTGGCCCGATTGCTGCTACCGTCTGCCACGTGGAGCGTGAAAAAATGTCCTGGCCTCTCGTACCTTTTCGTAAAGAAGGTACCGTACAGAGCAGATAAAGGGGAGCATGTCACAGAGGCTTGGCAAGTGTTTTGAGCCGTCGCTGCCTCGGCTAGGCTGGAGAGCATCCGGCGTCACGGAGCGTGTCTAAGGACTGCACCCAAATCGCAAAGAGCCGAGCAGTGGGGCATTTATGTATCAGAAGGGCACTTTCCAGAGGTCGATGGTTACCCAAAGTTTACTTCGGAAACACTTAGATCCATCTGTTTTTTCCGCCGGGGTGAATAAAGCACACAGCATCATTTGTCTTCGTGCCAGACACAGGGCCCCTGTACAAAAGCACCCACGAGCGACCCCTGCATCAGGAAATCAAGGCCACATGCTCCAGATCGTCAGCTCGCCACCACGTCTGTGCACAGGGCACACGTGGCTGAAATGGAGACGGGACTGAACCCAAATCCTACATCTGAACATCCCCAGACTTGGTCTGGGTGGGAGCAACAGGGTCACCTGTGGGGGATGGGTCCAGGCACCCCGTGGCTTGTGCTCCAAGCCTCTGCCAAACTCCAAGTCCGGCTCCTCAGGGCCTCTCATAGATCCTCTCACCCTGGAAAACCCCCTCCCACTCCACTTGCAAAGGGCTGGACGTTTTCCATGTCAGAAGCCGCCTGATAATTTAACCCTTTCTCTGCCTCAGCCAGCTGGGCAGGAAAAGGGTGCAGGTGAACTGAGTTACTGAGGAGGGTTTGGCTTGGGAAGCTGCTCCTCCTGAAGCTGTGAGGGCAACATGGTTTGCACAGAAAGAGTTCAAACACAGGTTTAAAAAAAACCCCCATGCATGCCCTTGCTGTCCTGCTCCTGTGCTGGGGATGGGCTCCACTGTGCAGGCTACTGCTTCTTGGAGGGGTGGGCAAAATCCACGGACCTCTCCCTCCCTGCCAGCACCGCTTGCTGGTGCCCAGTGCACGCACGAGACCCCTCTCCCCTCACCATCTGGGGTTTTACCACCTTTGTAGCCAGCTGCGCTCCACAGCTGCCTCCTTTGTTTCTCCTAAACCCAGCCCCAGTTTTGCATACAGATGACTGTGTTACATCTTGTGCTGGACCTGAGCAGTACCTGGCGCCGCGGAGGCAGATACCCATCGCGTCCGTCACTGCCGCATTCACGGCGAGCTTTGGGGGTGTCGTGTGCTTGGGCTGTGTGAGTTGACTCGGCTCACCATTGGCAATTATCCTTTCTGTCTGCGCGCCTCCTGCCATCATCACGCAAAGCTGCTCTGCTGCAGCTCCTTGCCAGCACGGGAGCACCCACCGTCAGCTTTTGGAGCCTGTGAAATGGCAGTGATGATGGAGGGGTGGCTTATCACCGCCAAAATCGGCCAGGGGCCCGGAGGAGCAGCAAGGCAACCGGCACGACAGTCACCTCCTAGCAGGCGCCCGGCGCGGCCGCACGCAGGTGTGCTCGGGTGCCGCCTCCCACAGGTATTTTATAAACAGCGCACACCATCACATTTGCAGTAAATACACATTGCAAAGCAGATAATTATGTGTACCAAACAGAGCTCTGCAGGGTACAGCTGGGGCTGGAGAAGGCTTTTCTTGGCACATCTAACAGAAACCCTTTTCTTTTTCCTGTTAGGGAGAGGAAACACATCTTCTGAAACACCGCGGAGCAGCCCCTGGCATCAGATGTTAGACGCATCTCAACCACACCAGCTGCGGCGAAAGGTTTTTTGCAGCCTGTTAGCAGACCTTGCGAGGCAACGGCCCCTGAGAGCTGGTCTGCTGCTGCTGCTGAAACACAGAGCTCCTCGAACTGTACATTGAACGAAGACCTCAAAAGACACCCTGCAAGAGTCGCGGGGTTAAATGCACACGGCTTTCCACCCAAGCACTAGACCAGATGTGCAGCTCAGGTAGCAAGACCCTGCTCACTTAGATATTTGTGCGGTGGCTGCATTTATCAGGAGCTGTCTGCTCGTGGTGGTGTAGAGCTACATGTGCATTTCTGTGGTGCTGGAAGTGCCCCCGCTTCTTTTTCCCTGCCCAGCATGGGCATCCCATGGCAAGCACAGATACTTGGAAGGCGCTCTGAGCTTGTGGTCCTAAGCCGTGCCAGGCCAGGCCTTCAGGTGACGTGCTGTGCTGAAAAGGGAAGGGGCTGCTTGGACCTCAGTGCCAAGCTAAGCTTTGCTGGCTGGACACCAGCAGACCTTGCAGCAGCTTCACTTCACAAGCACCAGGGCTCGACACACTCGCACAGCAAGCACCCACGTGTCCTGGGTGTCCTGGGAGGCAGCACGTGGAGGCTGGAGAGATGACGGGCTGCTGGTCAGGAAAAGCCTGTGCTGGTCAGTCCCTGGCCTGGCTGCTCTGCACTGAGCCCGGCTTTCCTCCACTGTGGCTGGGTGTTTGCGTGCGAGGTGCCATGTACCTTCCTCAGCACGGCGGAAGCAGTCAGCAGCAACAGACATTCACCGTCTTTGAAAAATACCTTCCATGTACAAATAGCAGGATAGCATTCCTGAAGAAAAATCTTGGATTACTTACGAAGGGCATAATGGTCGTTGTACCCCGCTTGGTGCGGGCTTTTTGCTGGTGAGAACTGTCTTGTGTATCGGATGGTCAACATGCTAAGAAATGGAAAAGAAAAGGTATGAGTGCATCCGGTGGAGATGACAAGTCTCAAAAATACATGAGCGAAGGAAAATACAATCTATTTAACAAGTGTCTGTCTTCCTGCAGTTGTGGTTTTTGGAGAGCTTAATTAGCTGGAGGTTGAGCCCAATATTGTCTTAACACACAGCCATCCAATGACTACACTGTGGTTTCTGTCTTGTGATAAAATCGTTGTGAAAGTAAGTCTTCATGCTGCTAATGAAAAGTCCTGCCTCTCTTTCTGTGCCTCTTCTTCCTTCCGCCTTCCTCTTTTTTCCTCTGGAGTTAAGAGCAGGGAAGTCTGGGAACCTGAAACTGGGTAGCTTTTGGCATCGGTTCTTTCTGTTACCCAGACATGTTCACGCAGGCATCTCAAATGCATGTGAAGCACTTGATGCCCACATCAGGCTTCAGTTAGAGGGACCTGAAACAACTTCACGGAGAGCGTGAACCAAGATCTAGTATTAAGAGGGGCCAGCTCCTAAGCAGAGGGGTTACGTTACCACGTTTGCCATGTCATTGCTGCATGCAGCACATTCTCTCACCCAGCGCAGGCATAAGTCATGGGAGACCCTTCAGTCTCGTCCAGGCACACAGGCCATATATCAGCTTACGACACGAAGTTGTTGAGTTGCTGCAGCCTTTTCCCACTTGAGAACCACTACATCAAAGCCTTTGAGACAGACACAAGGTAACCGATTCAAGCGTGCGTATGAGGGTAGTCACGCTGAACTGCCCACCTCCGCTTCTGATGGTTTCTCTGCGCCTAATTGCGCTGCAAATCTCTCATTGTGGAAGAAGTGGTTGATGTTAAGATTACTGAAGCGTGCCTGGTATCAACCGAAGTTGTACTGCAACAGGGCACTCTTGCTGTGCACAGGCTGAGGTGTGACCTCAGCCAGCCTCTCTTCAGGCCCTCCGCTGAAGTGCGGGAGGTGACTTGGTCTGCCTTAACACCAGTGGAGAAAATAGGTGCTCGCAGGAGGGAGGGGAGGTGGGCTGAAATGCCCTCTGGGGGTGTCTGTGACCCTCTCCAGGGCAGGTGGTGCAGCTCGATGCAGCTGCAGCTGCAGAGGGGCAGCACCTCACCAGCGCCATCCCCTGCCCACAGCTGCCCTTGCCTGAACCCTACTCTTCCGTGGGCTCTGGCACCGGCTTGACCCCTTGGAGAACCAGTTCAGCTCATGAAACCAGCAGGAAATAGGTCTTCCTTTCTCCTCTGGGTTCTTTTGAAGCCATTTGCGTGAGCTGGGATGAGGCGGGTGGGGGCAGTGGGACAGGACACAGATGGGAGCTGGGCCATCCTTCTTGCTTTAGTGAGTGGTACCAGGAACCTTCACCCTTTAGACTTGTAAATTGGCATCTCTGCCCACTGGCTAGACCTGTACTGGGATGAGACGGGTCCTGACCATGCAAAAAGGATTTGTATGAATTAAAGATCATGTCTTTTGCCTCCATTTGCAGATGAGGACAGAGCTTAGATATGACTCATATGAGAATTACAGGTAACATTTAATAACTGGCCATTCCCTGCTCTTTTGAATACACTTAGTGATATATTTTCCTTCATTTCCCACAGTTCCTGGTTTAAATTTTTTGAATTATTTGAGCTTCTTATCCTCCTTTCTATCCCCTTTCTTCCCCTGGCAAGCTACCTAACATTTTTGTGTCTGATTGATTGTGAAATCAGAGTAACAATACTGTGTACGTAAAAGCAACACTGGACATCGTAACCTTTGGAGGGACATGAACTCATTGTCCTGGCTCCCACTGAAATGTACTGAACTGGAAGAACTTTCATCAGGGAAAGAGGAGAAAGAGACCACAGCCGTGGACACGGAACTTTCCAGCTGTGTGAAAGAGTAAAATAATAGTCATCATCACTGCTGTAGTCACTTGTTTCTTATCTTAAAAAACAGCATAAAACCTTCCAAGTATGTCTGTGAGCACACTGAGATTTCAACTGACATTAATAATCACAAATTTGGTTTGTTCTTGCAACTAATAAAAAAATTAGCACCAGCTACGTAAAAGGAGAGAGAAATATGCTAATTCATTCTGGCTTACAAATGAAAACCAGAAAAAACGTAACCCATGAAGCTACATCACGAAGGCTGTTTAGCTCCCTCCCAGCCCAGGTTGGTAGGGGGCAGCGGAAGAGCATCCAGATCTCCTGCTGGTGACCCTCCTGCCTTTAATGGCCAACATGTGGCCATCCAGTCTGTAGGATTATTATCTGGAAGTGCAAAACCTAACAAAACAGAACATTAAGAAGCAATCCAGAAAGCATTTGCACACAGATCAGGCGCCTATGGAGATTTGGAAAAAGCAGCACTGGAGCTTTCTTCTTGGCAGCATAGCCAGGCCTCATGATCCCTATTAGCAGGCTGCAGCTAGGGGACAGAACATTTAAATGCTCATCAGTGGGGAAGGATATAGCATTTTGTTGATTATGTAGCTGGAACAGAAGAGCCTCCCAATATTCATTCATTCATTCATTCATTTATTTCTAACGACTAAGCTGGGAACTTGGGGAAATCAGGAGAGAAGACACGAAGGCTGCTTTTCCTTCTGACCTGTACTCGTCCCCCGGGGAGAGGGGAGCGATGGCCTGTTGTTCAGGGGCTACTCTTGGAGTCTGGAGACCAAAGCCAGCTCCTCTGCCTGTGATTGCGGCCAGCCGTTGAGACTGGCTGGCAATCCCTGCAGCATCACAGTCCCTGCTGACGGAAAAAGGAGCAGCTCTGTCCACCTTCCCAGCCACGTGCTCTTTTCCTCTCCCTTGTGCCAGCAATGTCACCCCCCTCCCGCCTTTGGCCAGCCTAGGCAGAAAACCAGTCCAGCAACCTCTTTTGGAAAACCAGTCCTCATCTCCCCAGGAAACACTGGTTTTCAGGGAGATCAGGTGCCCAAAGGCAAGGCCGCCTTTTTCTGCAGCATTTCAGTCTTAAATCAGCTCAACTGGTCTTGAAACTGTGTCTTTTAGCTTTTTTCCTGCACGCTTTAGAGATGGCAAATCTCTGCCTTCCAGAGAGCTCCTGTTAAGGCTGGGAAGAGAAGAGGTGATAGCACGAAGATAGGTGCTAGGCTGTATCCACATGCTCAACCACAACCCTAAGCGGCAGCAGCATGGTCAAGTGATGCATTATTTGGGCACACAGTCTTCAACAATCTTCAAGGGGTTTTAAGCACAAATCTGACCTCTGGAATCATGAGAGTCACTTGTAAGTCATGAACTTTTAAAAGTACATATTTCGGAGTTGATTTTATTTGCCTTCAGATGTTACAGCATTGGTATTTTCAAGCTTTTCTCTGCCGTCAGAAAGACCTTCTCTCCTGATCTTTTCTTTTTTTTTTTTTTTTTTTAACCAGTGAAAATTGAGATCCACACTTAAACAAAACAGCAAGCAGAGTTTGGAGAAAGCCACCAGCTGCGAGGAGCCCCGCACTTGGCATTGCCGAGTTGGCAGCGCTGCTCCAGATCCACATGGGATGGCAGGGCAGGTGTCGGTAGGACAGAGCTGGGCACACAGCTCACAGCCTTTTTTGCAAGCACGCGGAAGATCACACACCGCTTGTATAACTGGTGAGGAAGGGTGCTTAAAGCTTGCGAGCTTGAGTGTTTGTGCCAGAAGTGTTAGGTTTTATGGGAGATTAGACACCGCTTGACACAGCAGGTCCTCTTGCCAGATCCCTGGCGCAAAGACAATTAAATGAGCCAAATAACCACATCCATCTCAGCGTGTCCATGCATGCGCAAGCAATTACTCTGTGGGACTGTTATTAAAGAAAATTAAATTTTAAGTCTGTACCCAGCCAGGAAATCTTAAGGGAGACTAATTTTCTAGGAAACATCTAGTGGGCGCAGTCTGGGTAGCCCTGGAAAGGTTTATAAATCTGCTCTTAAAGTCTCTAATCCTCTTTATCTGCTACTGTACTTCTCTTAAAAACCCAGGACTTCTGAGAAATTGAGGAATTCAAAGCCCCAGGGACTCCTGCAAGTCCTTTGGACTTGCAAGAACTTAGGCATTTGTTTTCACTCAAGGCCATTTTTGGTCACTTCGGACTTCATCAGTAGTTTACTTTTCAGCTGAAATAAGACCAGTTTCTTGCTCTCCCTCAGCAGCAAACTCAGTTTTTACCGTTCTACGTGAAATCGGCTCATCTGTTTACAAGGACACAAAGACTGGCAAAACCTTACAAATAAAAGAACACACCCTTTTTCTCCCTAAAATAGACTGAGGTTGGTCTTTGCCTAGCAGCTGCCTGGAATTTTGGCTGCGAGACTGCAGTGAGCCCTCACGGTGGTCTGGTGTGTGGCATATGTAGAAGTGGAGGTAGCCCTGGAATAGCTGGGAGAGCAAAGCCCACAGCAACCTCTGTGGTGAGGGTGGTGTGCTCCTGGACATCTCAGTGGGGACCGGCGCACGAAGAGAAAGACTGGGAGGGAGAGCTAAGGATGCCGGGGATGTCTTCACAGCCCTGGCAGTCCAACAAACTCATCAAAAGGACACTTGCTGCCAGCCTGCAGAATCACCACTCAAAAATGCTTGGAAAAAAGTGGCTGTGGAAGAGGGAGAAATAAAAGCAAGTGTGTTCATGTCTTTAGTTAGGTAGTCACTCCACAGGGAATGGGCAGGAAGAGGATGAGGAGGCTTAAGGAGGAGGATGGTGATGATGAAACAGGGCTAGCACCAAACTGGAATTGGAGTGTCTTCGTCTCAGCTCTGCTGCTCAGACCAGAGGGGGACTTTCGTCAAGCCTTTCTTGGCCTCGGGGGCGGTCTCCACTTCTCCAAGCCTAATAATAAAACTGACACCCTATCTGCAGACTTTTTGAGATCTGCTGCTGCAAAGAGCTATACAAGTGCAAGACACCTTTTTTCCTTTATATGATAAATATTCCTTTAAAGTCCCCTCAGGCTGCTCAGATGATTCCCACTCTTAATGGGGGCAGCTGGCTCATTGATGTAAGAGGCCATCCATCAGGCTGACCCACTGAGAGGTTTCTGCTGTGGCTCCAGTTGCAGCTGCCAAAAGAAGCACTCCAGAATTGCCTTTGAAATATTGTATTTTTAAGTGGATAAGGAGGGATTGGAATGTCCTCATCCAGCCTTTATTATTTGGCTGCTTTTGAATGATCCTTTTCAAAAAGAGGTTGAGCTATGGGCAAAGGAAAAAAAAAAAAAAGAGAGAGAGAGAATAACAGGGCTTAATGCGCCTTTATACATTTTATAGATTTAATATAAAAATAGTTATAACAAAAACACAAATCTCACGGTCTGCCTTCTGATTTGCACAAGCTTTAATGAGTTGACATTTGAATGGGTCTGGAAAATTGTATTTAATATCTCCTCAGAGGCCCCAGAGTAGGAAAATCTATTATTGCTGCCTGACTTGGAAGTTATTGTTTTAAGGACATTTTCGGAGTTGCACACCTCTTTCAGGCTGCAGTTCTACATGCTCTGAACAAGTGAGGCTTGTTCCCCACTCATGATGCCTGTGGGACTGTGTGCACCGTCCCAAATTTTGAAGTTCCTGTAGACTGGTAAGGACAGGGAACCGTTCCATGAAGCTTTGCTTCAGATTTGTTTTCAGAGGTGAAATTATAAGGTGATATCCATTGATCTCTGATTTCTGTTCACATCACTACCTGCATTACTAGGGAGAGAGGATGGACCAGGAGAAACACACTGTTGTGGTTTGGGCCGGACTGGCCCAAACAGGCAGAGCGACAGATGTTCCCTTGCTCCTGCCGAGCAGGAGAGAAAGAGACACTGGTTTAGTAGGAACTAAACTACTTTAATGAAATATAAAGAATAAAATAATAAAAAGAAAATAATGAAATATGTACAAAACTGTATCAAGCTCCCAGGATGACAATCACATCACCAGCAGGAACTGGGGGGGTCCCAGACTGGACTCGGTGATGGATGGGAACTGGATTCCTGGAAGTGGATGGATGGGAACTGGATTCAGGGCTGGGCTCAAACACACAGATCAGGGTCAAAGGCAGATGAACAGACAGAGTCCTCCTGGGACACCGGCCATTGAAGAAAGAGGCTGACCCTTTGATCCCTCAGCTTTTACACTGAGCATGATGCAGATGGGATGGAATACCCTGTTGGTCAGTTTTGGGTCACCTGTCCTGCCCGCTCCTCCTGCAGGTGCCACCCCTCTGCGCTTTTCTGCTTCCGACCCCCCAATGGCTGTTACAGCAGTAAGTATAAGCAAGAGCCTCTCTGCATCCCACTCCTTGGCATCTGCTATAAACATGGGTCTTATCACTCTGAGAGTGACCAGTTTTCTGCACAACATGCTGTTAATTTCAGCAGTTAGAAGAGGCCTAGTTAGAAAGCAGAGTTACTGAACAAAATTGGTCCTGTTTTACCTCAAACCAGGACACACACACTGGACTAAATGGCATGAGACCTTCAGGAGAGAATAAACTGTGTTGGTGAAGGAGCAGAGGTTTCTGCAGTCTGCCTGGATTTACTGCTCAATTTGTTTCTACGGGGAGCTTGCTAGAACTTCTGCCGTCGTTAACAGGGTGTTCACATTTCCCTGCTTGGATGCTAATTTTCAAAAACAAGCCTGTAACTTTCTTGGGCTACCAAGGGGACTAGGTGACATCTCCTGTCATACTCCAGATGATGGGTGACAGCTGGCGCCAGAGTTTCTTTGTGATCTTGCATGGCAGCAGCTGAGCCCAGCTTACAGCGACAAAGTGCCAGGTTTTCTGTCTAGTTTCCAAAGGAAAAAAAGGGTTAGACTGACCAGGCTGTTTCCATCCCCCATTTAAACTCATTGGCCAGGTTCAGGCAAACCTGGCAGGAGTGCAGCACATCTCTCAAAGGAACGTGAAGCTCCTACACGCTTTGGGAAGGTTTGTAGCCATGTGGACAAGGTGAGGCCACTGGCAATGTGAAGAAAAGGTGGCAGTGCTGGTGTCTGTGCCATTTGGCACCTAGATCTCACTGGTCAGTCCATGCATACATTGCTCAGACAAAACACACCTGCCTTGCACTAGGTACATTGGGGTAAGGACAGAGATTTACATGGGGCATAGGGCTAAGGATGACTGTGGTTATTTTGGCAGGAGGTACAAGACTATATAACAAAATTTGTAGGAAGCCAGCCTTCACTAGCTCCACTGCCTAATAAATGACCTGAATTTTTGAGATACATCTGACAGCTTCAACAGAAGTCCCCCAGGACTGAGGTATTATAAAAACCAGATTACTTATTTTAAGGTACCGGATTACTTTTAAAGCCCAAGTTTTAGGTATCCACACATGAAAAAAAATGGTATCGAGGGCTTAGGTATAGGAAGAGGGAAGCAACTTGTACAAACTGAGAACTTCCATGAAGAAAAAAATTACCCATTTAAAAATTCTCCTCTTGATTGTCTGCAGGGGAAGTATTGACATGCCAGCTACAGGGCCGGTCCCTCTGAGAAAGAGGAGCTGTGTATGGATTTTGGTAGGAATGTTAACACTGCATTACAAAGCACCAGTCGCTGACGGCACATGAGGCTGTGTGACGAAGAACTGACTTGTCTGATCCCCGAGTCTGTCAATTAACGAGTCACACGACTCAGTTCTGGAGAATGGACATCCTGTAATGGCCCAAAGCAATAAGTCATAGCACTGACTAAGGTGTAAGACTGCGTATAGGAGATGAGTATTGCTGCTTTCAGGTGACAAAGAAGTTGCACGTATGTGCAAACATTCATTATGTATATACATGCTGAGTACTAGGGGATTAAAATTTTATTAGCTATTGCAGAGCTCCTGGATCCTAATTCCAGGATGGCAAACACAAAGGTCCACAAATGAGAATGCACAAAGGGCTTTGTTTCTTCCAAGTGGATAACAGTTTGTGTGACTTCAAAAAAATTAAGCACTGAGCTAACATGCTCATTTTAGCATTTGTACTTAATGTCTGAATGGGGAAGTGTTCCTAAAATGCCTTTTACAGTAAATGTCTCCACTGGCTATCTCTTCTCTGTGCATTTGCAGAAGTCCTGAAAGAAGTCCAGTTTAGCACCCAAATATCCAGCTCTTCTTACTTAGGGGGTGCATTTTAGGCCTCTTTGAACCACTGCTTTCTCTGCGTCTACATGGGAAATTAGACAATGATGACTAGTCCTACCCCCTTTTTCACACTTTTGATAACATCCCCTAAAAGGCTGTACGATTTGCCTGCTGTGCCGGCTTCCCCAGGTCCCAAAGCAGAGGCAGGAGCTGGCAGGTAGTGAGTGACTCCTGCTCCCCAGGGATCTTCTCCCTCCTTCCCTCCAGGCCCCCTTGACTAGGCAGGCACTGTGGGCACTCAGCTTTGCCCGTCAGCCCCCGCCACGGCCGGTGATGGGTTCGATTTTCCTGGATGGGTACCAGCTGGTCACTGAGCTGCTCTGTGGAGTCACTGCCAGGGGCAGCTCTTCCCCTGCCTGGGAAGCTCTTCCAGTGGGAAGCAAGAGCCTGTAGTTTCTAAGATCAGCTCTGGAAACTGAATAAATGCTTTCAGGGAAACTCTGGGTCGGCACCCTCAGCCCTTTCGGCACAATGCTGAGAATAAGGAAGGGGCAGTGAAACTGCCCACAAAAGAGGAGAGGAAGATGCTCTGAAGCTTGCGGTGGCTTCATGCCACTTTGTGGAGCTCCAGATTAGGGGGAAAGGCATCCTCTTTTAAGGGGCTTCATCTGGAGACGATTTTGCTCCATGACAGAAATGCATTTGTAGATGCCGCTATCATTCAGATTCATGAAACTGAAATGGCCTGTTCTTCTCCTCCTTCCTGAAATTTCCTAAATGTCTCTTTTCACAGGGGTTGTGCGTTTGTATGTAATTATTTCTTTTTCTGTATATTGATCCTTTTCTCCTTCCCCTGAATGCACCATAATTATATTTTCTTTCAACGACTGTAAGGAGCGAACTGTCACTGGTACACAATGGCTCAACTTTATCAAACCGGAAAAGAAAAAGCCCCTGTTTTGGGGGAGGTTTCAGGCGGCGGGCTGACAATTGCGGGTTCTGATTCATACCTGTGCAACCGCTACTCTGTAATCAGGCTGCGATTAGTCACCGACAACCAATTACCGCGCCCGGCTTCCTAAAGCAATTTGTCTATCCAGAACTTTATAAATCCTGGTTAACTCTGTAGCAAAAAGTCGGCCGGCCTGGGAGCGCATCCTCCTGCGCACCGTCCTGGGGCTGGTGGGGAGGTGAGGTGTCTGGAGTGGGAGAGGCTGAGGTGCCAGCTGGGCGAGAGAGCATCCTCCCTCGACAGAGAGGTGGCAGTTCTGCAGGCACCATCACTTTTATGCACTGTCCCATACAGGACAGTGTGTTTTCTCAGTTGGTAGCGACAAACAGCAGAGGTCAGCCCTCCCTGCATGGTGGGGTCTTCCCCCAGAGGTCTGGCATGCTGGAGTGGCAGGAGATGGTGACACAGGTTTGCACGAGCTGGTACCCCACTGCCCTCACAACTGCTCATCCTCTACGGCAGGACCACCCTCCTCTTTCCCATGGAGCTCTTCCCCTCCTTTCTCGAACCCACCACTTGCCTGCGCTTACCCACAGCCCAAGTTTTATCAATGGCCCCATCACTTTGCTCATTCACGGTGATGCTGCAGATGACCGCAGCCCTCTCAGTCCCCAGCTCTGTAAGAGGGGGCGCGCAATGCCACCATCACCACAGAAGGACAACTGACTTAAGGGGCTGGCGGGGTTGAGCAAAGGTCTGTGAATCACCAGCAGACTTTGCTTAACAAGCTCACTGTGCGGCTCGCCAGAGTTATCATTGTCTTTTGAAGTCTGTGAGCTAAAACGGTTTCAGAGGGAATGGTGAATGGAGCCTCTGCTTTTACCTCCTGCTGGTGTTAGGAGCTGCCCTGCACTAGCCTCAGGTTCAGGTGGGCTTTCTGCAGTCCCCATCTTAGTGAAAACTCAGATACCACAGGCATACTGCTGGTAGGTTATTCTTTCCCATGCAGACATGAGCAGTGTTTGCTGGAAGCACTTTTACACCGGTGTAACTCCGAAGGAGCAGGAGCTGCCGTTTTAACCATACCAGCAAGTGTGGAGTGCCAGGGTATTTGTGGATAGATTGATCACCAGTGTCTTTCCTGCCATGGCTACACTGGTTTGAACAGCAGTGGAAAAGCATCTGCTGGAGTCAGTGTTCACAAACCAGCAGGCAAAGGCGCTGGATGGGGCACGAGGTGATCCACCCTGCATGCTTGGGAGGGCCGGAGGAGGAAAGTCCCAGGTGAACCTCAGCCCTTGTGTGGCTGGAGCTGGGGCTGCCTGGAGAGGCACATGCAAAGAGAAACCAAACCCCCGATACAGGGAACGGTCCTTCTCCGAATGGGCAGGGTGTAAGCACCTAGAGCTGGCATGTGGATGCCTGCCATGTGGATGCCTGGCAGCCCACACCCTGTCAGACCACGCTTTGGAGTAAAACTGTAGCTTTGGACCTGAACTTTGTTTTCCTTCACAGGTCCTTCTCTTGTCGCTATGCCTAGAAAACCTGGCTTCTTGGGGCTGGTTCCCTGTGCCCCCTTGGTTTCCATCCTGTGCCCAGTGCCAGCTAAGTCCAACAGTCATGCTGAAGCACACCAGGAAAACACGAGAGATGTTAACCTAATCCAAGTTCATCAAGTTGAAGAGCTGGGAAAAAAAGAGGGGGGGCCTAGTGAAACTAGAGTAGCCGTGCCTGGCTCCAGGCATGCAGTCACTTTTCCACTCTTTGGAGGGAAAGAGCAAGCCCTGGCATTTCAGTTGCATTTTGGTTAACATGCCCACCTCACAAATGAGCAGCTACCAATGCACAAAAGCATTTGAAACTAACCTGCCTGCAGGCACTGCTAAATCACTTCTTCCCCATCACACTGCAGGGTGGTTTCAAAGACATTGAGGGACCCCTGGATTAGATTTGTCCCAATAAAGCTATTTTTCAGTATTTTCATTCTGCATCCATTTTTGCTAAACTGTTTTCATTTTTTTTTCATTTATTACTCTAAGGCCCATTATGCTTTAGAAACTAAAGCAAAGGAGACCATTATATTATGTTGGATAGTAGCCATGGCCGAGATGGAAATGTGAATACTGGATACTTGCTACCCCAGAACAGCAGTAATACAATTGCCGGTGCCTTCGCTCTTCAGAGGCTGGTGACATAATCCTCTCACACAGCCTGCATGCTCCTCCTCGACCCCTCCTGGGTAATCACATCACCTCAGAGAGCCGGGCTTTAGGCTCAGCATCTTGCTAGAGGAAGATCACAGGGGCCAGCTGGCCACCGAGCAGAGAAAGGTGCACAGGGATGGCGAGGATGCTGGAGGAGGGCCTGGTGCCAGGAGGTCTCTCCCACGCTGTGGCAGGTTGGGGGATGCATTTGTGCTTTCTGTCTGTTGTTTTTTTGACAACATTCCTCTATAGTTTCTCTCCTTTTTTCCCCCCACCCCCATCTGTATTGACTGATATTTAGCAACTGCAACGCTTTATCCAACCATAATACCTACCAATGCAACTCTGAGAAAGCAGTACATGGAGTAGTATACAGAGCCTGTAGCCTCTGGGGAGGAGCGGAAGGGTCATAACAAAATTAAAGACATCCCTTCCGGACTCCCTGACAAGTTGCAGATAGGGGATTCCCCTGTACCAGCATCTCCAGAGGCACCGGTACAGGAGATGGGCCCGAAGACAAGAACACACAAATCCCTCTCTCTTTCTTTTCCAGTCCTTCCACTTACCTTTCCCCAGGGACAGCTGGATTGGCCAAGCGCCAGTGACATGACTGGTTCCCCTTTGTTAATCTCATCGACATATCCATGATGGTCACAGTTTCTACCTGTGATTTTTTTCCCCTTTGCAACAGAAAACAAGAATAAAAGTAGTTTATTTTCTCATGCCTTACGTATTTTAACCGCTTCTGTCCCTGAGGCCCCCAGCCCCAAGGTATTTGCTGTTTTGCTGCATTATTTGTTGCTGCATACTAATCCAATAAACCTGAACTCACATAAATTACCATACCGCATGGGGAAGGCTAAGTTTAGCTCTTGCATATTTTAGACATCTGTCAAGATAAAACTTGGACTGGAAGGAGTCTTTGGCATGCTCATCCGTACTGAGAGTGGACAGTGACAGAGGCATTTCCTTTCCTTACTCTGTCTCCGACTAAATCACTTCAGTATTATTAAGTTCACATCAAGTTTCTCGGCGCGTGCTCCAGGGACCTGCTAGAGCACAGTGCATGCTTGGAAACGAGCCCCATGACTTCATGGCTCTCAAGCATGACCTACTACTTTCCCTCTTCCCTCAGCAGCTTGGGTTTTGGCCACCTCTCGCAGTGTGTCAAAAACTGGTCGTGTCAAATATCCACAAAATTATGCCTTCATCCCCCTCCCCAGGCCTTTGTTGAGTAGAGCTGAGAATTGCTTTTTGGGGAGAGCCTAATAAACATGCTGGAAGATACAGTTTGAAGAATTTTCTGTGCATTTATTTCTGCTCAAAAATAGGTCACCTTTTAAAGGGTTAAAAAGGGTGACATCATTCAACAAATGAAATGTCCTATTTTGGATGCAGCAAAGCATTTTGCAACAAGTCCAAATGAAGTTTTTCATTTTTCATATGTGACTGGGAAAGCAAATCCAGTTTGACCTCAATTTTTTCCCTTTCCCCCTTCTTTATTGTAGTAACCAGACTTAAAAAATAATTATTCACCTCCTACTCCTCCCATGGCCATTCACGGTAATTTTTTACCTTTCTTTATGTGGAATGTTTCTTCTTTAGGTTGTTTAATGGTCTGCCTGGCAGGCTGAAATCTCTGTAAATACCAATTGTTCCTTCTCCTGCTTCATCTCACAGTTATTCTAAATCTGCCATTTACAATATTAATGAACACGGTACATTTAAAGAATGACCATATGCAGTCAATAATAAAGGAGGAAAGTCATTGTTAAGCACCATGGGAGAGTTTTCTCAGACCTTTCCTCTGTGTTCATGGGCACTTTTGCTGTCCTTTTCTGCTCTGCAAGGAGGAGACCGATCCCGACTGCTCCAGGCAATGCCTGGGAGCTGAGAGCCAAACTCCTTTCACAGCTTTGCCAGGTCTTCCCTTATAATTTTTGAGACGTTCTGTATTTCCTACCTTCCTCTTTTTGTAAAATGAAAATTATAATGTCTACCTGAGTGAGGAAGAGAGATTGTCCTGATTGATTAATATTTCAAAAGGGCCTCATAAATCTATAATCTCTCCACAGTGTCACAATTCACTGCTACTGCTCTGTTCCCCTGGTTAGCCTTTGAATCCCCTTGCAGACAGTTACTCGTTTCCATTTCCAACAGAGATACATTGAAACTTACAGTAAAGGAAACAAACAAAAAAAAGAACATTAGATGACAGGGATGTGGGTCTGGAAAAGTTTGGCATCTGTTTCCTACTTCATCAATAAGCTGCTTTTCTTTTTTTTTTTTTTAAGATAGATCAAGCTAAGTACAACGTATCTGTCATACATTTGATATACGACTGGAGTTTCTGGGTTTAGTCTTCAGTCTTGGCAATACGTTTAAAATCTCTCCGGAGGCACAGAATTAATTTTCTGTCTGTGGGAGTGTTTCAGCCTGAAGCCCTAGGTGGGAAATCTCTTGAAGCTTTCACCCTCAGATGGGTTTCGCTGCAACGCTCGTAACGGGCACAGAGATCTTTGCAGTGCAAGTGGGTGAGAAATGCAAGCCGGATCCTGCTGATGGCTTGGTTGGGTGCACGCTGTGCAGCCCTGGCTGGGAAGCTACCCAGAAGGAGAGATGCTTTGCAGAGGTCCCGGTGAGCGCAGGAAGAGCTGATACCATTTGACTTGATGCCCTCCAGGTCAACATGGACTCGGTACCGGTGCTTGTCCTCGTCGCTCACCTGGGCAGCAGGGCAGGGGGCTGCCAGGACCATCGTGAGGCTCCCTGAAGCCAAGTGCAAAGTCCTGCTGGAAGGAGGGATGAGTCCCACGCAGCAGGGTGGGTTGGGGGCCCATGGGGAGAAAGACAGCTTTGCAGGAAAGGATCTGGGGGCCCTGGTGGCAACGAGCCCCTCCGGTGTGGGCTCGTGCAGAAGATGGAGCTGGGCCTTTTCTGCATGTCTACAGCAGCAGGGGAGAACGGGCACAAGGTGCAAGAGGGGAAACTCCGGGTAGCTCTAGGTAAGTGGTTTGGCACTAGAAGAGGTTGTCCAAAAGGGCTGGGAGATCTCTGCCCTTGGAGACAGTCACAAATGAACAGCACAAGCCCCTGAGCAACCTGATCTAACCGAGAAGCTGGCCCTGTTCTGAGCTGGGGGTGGGACCAGGTGAACTCCAGAGGCCCCTTCCAATTTAAATTATTCTTTGATACTTCGCTCAAAATAAACACTTTTTGACATTACCTGTTCTGCTTTGGCTTTTCCCTATCAGCCAGTCTCAGAAGTAACGCTTTGCTCCACAGGCTGTCGGATGCCTTGGGAGAGCTCTCACTTCTGGAGAAGAATAAGGGGAGCAAACCGAGGGAGACTTGGCATGGTGCTTGAGGCTTTCATGATCTAATTTAAAGGAAGGTGAATTTTATCTGACTTGACCCTTATTTAAATCCTCCACTCTTACACTCTGAAGTTTACGACCTCTTCTTTTACTCCCAGCGCAGAGTTATACCTCCTTCAGAGACGGCGCTGGCGTGACTCATCCTGGAGGGTACTGCTGTGCGCGGTCGTTTGCCTGAGCTGTTGCTCTGCTGTGAGAAATCTGCAGCAAAAGAAAACTGGAAGAAAACTCAACCTCATCTTGGATTGTCCGCTGCCATCTAGAAGTGGTGAGAATTAGGAACCTGTTTTTTATTTATTCACTTTGAAGTGAATTGTACTGCCAGCCCATGGAAGCATAAGGGCACTACTGAGGAAGATGCTGCCTTTGTGCAAGAAATGCCACGAGATTCAAAGTGCACCTAGGTACAATGTGTGTGGATGAGTCAGGAGATCCTGGCTTCAAATGCGAACTCTTCAAAGCGGTGTCTGCCTTTTTCGGTGCGCCTCGCACAGACCTCTCGTTTAAAGGATGCAAAACTATAATGAAATGCTGAAGGGCTCTGATGTGTGAAGTGAGGCTGCCATCCACTGCAAAGCGGGGCTCCCCAAGGGTTCCTTTCTACCCCAGGCAGATAAAATGCTGCTGCCCGTCTTCCTTGTTCTCTGTGGAGATGGTGGCTGCCCGCCCCGGAGGTCTACTGCTCCCCGCCAGCCGGGCGAGCTGCCAGCTCTGCCCCAGAGCTGCCTGTTGGGGCAGAAATCTCCTGCTCATTAAAAAGAGACAAAGGACAATTAGGTGGCAAATAAAATGTGTTATCTCTGCTTGTAAAGGCCTGTCAAGCCACCAGGCCATCGCTTTCTCCAGGGTTAGAGAAGGCGCCCTGCCAAGCTCTCAGGTCCGTGTTAGTTGCTCCACCACTGCTTGCAGCAAGCCTGATCAGCGCCTGAATGGGAAGATCTGCCCCCGCATCTGAGGTCCTCACCTCAGTGTCTGCTCCACAACACACAGGCTTGGAGCCTAGCCTGGAGCCCTCAGACGTTGCGTTTGTAATTAGTTTTGGTAATTAACTCAGCATCTCTACACCCTGCTCTACGCTATACGCCTCCCGGCTCACCAGAACAGCACTATCTCTTTTAGTATTACTTCACTAAACGCAGCCCCATCCACGGCTTAAACCCTGCCCTCTTCAATTAACTGACAACTTTAATCCACATGTTACACTCTGCTTATCTGGGAACTGACTTTTACTTCTGATAAGCCATGATCTAATTGCCCACCGTCCTCAGCAGATGCGCAAAGCCGATGCACCGCTTCACCCAGGCAGATGCCCAAGATGCAAAAGCATTCCCACTCATCATGGCCCTGCATTAATCCCCAGCATTAAAACGCAGTGCTGGATGATTGGAAATGGTGGGGAGATCCTCGCAGCCCCTCTCCTCTCTCCCTCCTTCCCTTCCTCCTTCCCACCAGGCATCGCCACCTGGACCGTTCTCAACCGGCAGGAGCTGAGGCAGCATCACAGGCTGCTGGCATTCCACCTTCCTGCCCAGATAGGGCACCTGTTCCTAGGCCTAACAAAGCTAAAAGTCTTAGTCTCACTGAACTCAATATACAAGAAACTGATGTGAGTTTGGCTAGTATTGTCTGGATTTATTTGCTGTCTTTTTTCCCCCAACTTTTAGGGAAATTTCAGACCCCAGAACACAAATCAGCATTTGCATTCCACAAATGCTTTTCAGGCATTTGCTCGTCTCCAGAAATGGGGGTTTCCCAAAAAATGCCAAATGTATTTTGGCTATTTTTCTAGAGCTTCTGAAAGAGTTTTTACCCTGATGTCGAGTGTATGTTTTACCTCTCATGAGGTCCTGCCAGTTTTAGCCTGTCCAGCCAGCTCTCTGCTGTTGCAGTGTTATGGAGATCTGGCAAACCATTTTGATTCAAAGTCATGTTTCCAGTCACAGATATGTTCCCTTTCACCCTCCCCCACTTGTGGAGAAACCAATGAGAGGAAGGCTTTGCAGGGAGATGCCGAAAAAATGCCAGCTCAAAATGAGGCAAACTTGTGTCCTTCTCTAGTGCTGGTGGGGACAGCAAAGTGATGGGATGGGGAATGGGAGAACTACAGAAAACACCTGGTTGCTGCTTTTTAGGAAGGAGAAGTGGGAAGGGACCTTGTCAAGGAGGGCTCCAGAGCCAGCAGCAAGGAGAGGACACAGAAACGGCTTTCCTGTGGAGGATGCACTGCAGTGTGGCTGCAGAGGGGTGCATGTGAATACCCAAAGACCCCAAGGCTCTGGGAGAAGATCACTGCTTTGCTCTTCTGGTAGAGCAGCAGCTTCCCAGTCTGCTGCCCATGCTGGTGTCACTATTTTTCCTTCCTTGCTCTGCTGCCTTCTCCAGGTCCAGGCTTCAGCCTCCTTGAGCTTTGTCTGTAAGCTGTTTCCAAGTGCTTCACCTAGAGCAGGCAGCAGAGCCACAAACCATGGGGCTCACTTGCTGCCTGGCCCCATCCGCCTCATCTGCTGCCGCCATGCACCAGCCTGAACCGCACGAGCCCACAAGGAAAACATGGGAGAGGGGGGAGGATGCTTGGTGCCACCCACTGCGATTTTGGAGGCTGGGCTTCCAGCATTTCTACGTGTTGTGAGTCCAGCTCTCAGGAGGATTGGGGGGAGCTATGCAATGCTTCTCCAGTGCCTGAGGGATTCTCTCCATCCCGCATGGCTGCCTTCCCTCAGAAAGGTTGGGACTTGGCTGCTTTATGTAATGAATTGCATGGGCGAAACTCTTAGCGACACTCCGAGCCATTTTTAATGCTAAAAGATGCCAATATATGTAATTGCTGCAGCGTGCCAGACACAGAGCTGGGGTCCTGTAGCGCTCACTCCATGCAGGTTTCCTTTAGCTGCTCCTCAGGTGGCATTAGCAGTGACGGTGGCTGATTTTCCCCTTGCTGCCTGTAGAGAGGGACAGGGCTGCACGGGAGCCTGCGATGGGGTGGAGGGGGCCTGCAAGAGATTCCTCACACAAAGAGCTGCTTCGCAGGACAAACGTTTTTCAGGGAGTACAAACTGCTTAATAATGAGGACAGCAGCGTGAAAAATATCCTACACACCCTGGTGCTTTCTGCAGCTGAAACCTTGGGTACTTTCCCTCCATCCTTATTACCTCACCATCCATCAATCCTGGTGCCTTTTTGACCCCTCAGTCTTGCAATGTCGGCAGTGTTGAGATCCCAAAACGCTCCACAGTCATTTCCATCTTTCTGTCTCTGACACAGAGACTTCGTTATCCCAGAGTGCCCAAGTCCATCTGCCCTTTCCTAGGGGATTTTCTTCCTGCTGGGTACAGATATTTTTATGAATGACAGAAACAGTGCTGTGGGAACTGGGGGAAAATGCACATTCTTCCTGACTCAGCGGGGATGTCCGTACGGACAGCACAGGCACAAGCCAGCCCCCATCGGAAAGCTGAGATAGCTTTAGTACAGCACCTCAGCTCTGAATGAAGGGAGGGAAGCTCAGGATGCCAGAAGGGTGAGTCTATCTGCGCTTAGACACCCCAAAAAGCAGAGATAATCTCCTTGGCTCTCACCTGAAGTCACCAGGTATATGTACGTACAGCTGTGACAGGGATTGAGCTGTCTTCTCCCACTTCCTCAGGCAAAGAAAGAGACTTTGGTTGGAGAAGCTGGTTTATGTTTTTTACTTATGTCTTAGTAACCTTTCAGTCATGATTTAATCACATTTGATCAACAAAACATGACTGAAAAATGAGAAGTCAGACATTTAATTCTGAAAGTACCCAACAATGCTTTGAGGTTTTTAGTTTCTGATTTTTTTCCCTCCAGATTGTTTTAGCAGAGAAACTCTGCGCTTCTTTGGTTTAAATTTGAAAAGGGTTTCATTTGACCCCAAGTGCCCTTCTTTCAGTGAGTAATCCATTCATTCCAAAAACAAAATACATGGCAGCTCCTGGGCAGAGCGCGGTCCTCACACTAGCGCGGCGCTGTGTCTGGACTTCTCTCCAGCCACCCCTCCACTCTGCTCCAGGTCTAACAAAACGATGCAGCATTAGTTCACTCTATGTGTGAGCATGCTTTTCTCCTCCTTCCCACCCCCAGCTGGTAAAGTTCCTGCCCTACACCTTGATGAGATCGATAGCAAAACCCCCCAGACGACAGCGGTCGCATCCCGCATTTGTCCTCTTTGGGCTGTTTTGTGGTCCTTGGACCTCCCTGAGGGTAAGTTTTTCCCCAAGGGACTGAGACAGCCCTGGGCACAGCAGGGCAGAAGAGAAAGGCACAGTTGTGTGCAGACACCAGGCCCAGAGACTATAAAGGAGATATTTTCACCCACTTTGCTGGCTGGCCTTGTCCTTTCGCTGTTTTGCTGTTTTCCTCCAGGTCTGTATGGCAGTGGCCGGCTGATGAAATTCATTGGAATTGTGTTTACTGACTTGTACGTGCACCAAAGGAAAGGGGAAGCTGTTTTATTATCAGCTTCAAAGCCACCAATTAGTTGCATGCATAAAATACCCATAAATGGAAGCGATAGCAGACCAGGATTTGATGAAAAACCCACCAGCAACCCCTGCTTGATACTGAGCTCTTGCAGACTCCCTGCTGGAGCTCCAGCCTGCTGGGCATCATCATCCTGAGCCAGGCAGCTTCACCTCAAGGCTGGTGAGGTGGCAGGGAAACTTGTACCCTGCGGGCATCCCTGGTGGGCTCCAGCCTTTCCTGCCAGCCGCATGGAAGATGGGCACCAACCTGCTAATGGGCTGTGTCCCCCGCAGCACAGCTGAGAGGGTATTTCTGGTAGGTCATCCTCTCGCCTCAGTTATCAGGCAGGTTTGTTTGGTTTTTTCGTCGGTCAAATCTTCGCTGTTACAGACTTCAAGCATATTGCCAAGTTTGCTGGTTGCTGCGTATACAATTGCATTCATACACAGCAGCTTCTCTAATGGACACAAATCCACCGGATTCCAGGAGCTAAGGGAAGAGGAGAAAGACCTTTGCTATCAATCATCTTTGTCTGTTTTCCTGGGTTTCTCCATCTCTCTAACTCCTCTTCCAGGATAGTCTATTTTTTTCTCTCTTTTAATCTTGTTTTAAACCAACAAGCTGAGTAAATAACAGGAAGTATGCTTAAGTGGGAAGACAGGACATTAATTACTGCAAAAGACTTGAGAACCACCACCCCTTAAGGTATCTGAGATGTTAGGCATGCAGATAAAAAGATCAGCTCAACAGATAGATCAGGTTGTTTCACCTCACATACAACTATCTTACTGGGCCAAAAGGAAAACGTGAAAAATTGAGAGGAAGCCTGAACAGTTTGGTGATGCAGAAACAGGCAGCCAAGACAGACAAACGTGGAAGAAAACACATCTCCTTTTTTGAAAAGAACATCTCAAAAAAATCATTTTTGAGGCATTTCTGCATGCGACGGGCATTTGGCTCCTAGAGCTAGAATATGGGCCAGAAGTAATCAGGAACGGCGAGTGAGGCAGCATACATAACAGGGGAGCCTGCATGTGGGCTCTTATCATTTGGTAGCTAATAGATGATGACGGCAGCTTAATCCATGCAAATATAGAATAATGACAACCCTGACTTCATGCGTCATAAAAATAGGGGGAACAGGAAAAAAAAAAAGAGAGGAGAGAGGGAGAGAAGTAAAAAGCAACAGCATTTGAATCAACGTGCGTCATTAATAGATGAGGCCAGAGAAAGAGAAATAATCAATCCCAAGGCAGAGCGGAGCGGTGGCTGCTGCTCGTGCGCACAGGGAAGCCTGCAGGAGAGGAAGGGGAGAGGAGAGGACGTCAGAGGAAGCGCCTGGCCGGGCACGGAGAGATGCTGACCCGCTTGGTGCCAACCCAATTTCTCAGCCCTGGCGCGGGCAGCGCTCGCTTCAGCCTCGCGTCCGCCTGCCAAGCCCAGCCAGCTGCCAGCCCCTGGCAAGCCTTTCTCCCTGCCCCGATGCCGGCGGCACGGCACAGGCTTGCCGCCTGGGCAAAAGCTCACCTTTCCCCTCGGTGGTGGAGCAAAGGCTGCGCTTTGTGGGCATCTGGCGAAAAGGCAGCGACCGAAGCCCTGCCATGGTAACGGCGAGATTAATTAATAACCGTTGGAACAACTTAAGAGGGGTTGTTGTGGATTTAGTCATCGCTAGGAAATTTTAATTAGCCATCGGATATTTTCTTTCCCAGCGATAACGTGCCGTCTGCAAAGCGGTACCTCCTGCGGGCCGAAGGTTGCCTGGAGAAGGACTGGGTGGCTGCGGAGGTCCCCAATGCTGCGGGCTACGTGACAGGGTAGGAGTCCGCCAGAGATGGGCGACCACACAGCCAGATGCAAAGCAGCACATCTGATTCCCCCCAAAATGAGCATCCACACCGAGGTGTCTGGGCCTTCATTTTGAGTGTAAAAGCTAGAATTGCTAACGGTGACGGCTGTCAGTGCAATCTGTAGGCATCTCATCCTTGGTGCACCCCTTACGCTCTTAATTCTTACTAACCCACTCCTCCACTAATTGAGAGGGCCAGATAGATGAGATCCACAGCATTTTCTTGTCTGGAACCTCTGCTATTTTTATCAAAAGACACATTGAGTTAGTCAGGTCAGATCTATTTTTGGTAACCTCCTTGTTGCATTTTATACCGTTTCCTGTTAAACTCTGTATCTTTCATTACTCCTCCCTTCAAAATCAGTCAAATGTCTGTCATACTCCTGAGGTTAAGATAACAGATCAATTATTGCCTGAATTAATTTCGCTCCCCCTGCACTGTCTTTGAAATGTGCAGCCTCAGCTCTTCCCCAGCCTTGTGTCTCCTGCCACAGACTCATCTGAAAGCCTGGCTTGCCAGGCAGGTAACATCAAGTGCCTGCTTTCCTAATGGGATGGAGTTTACTGGCCGGCTCAATCCATGGATTTCCTCTGCCTCCTCCTCAGACATCAGCGCCACTCCATACTGACAATCCAGTTAAACTTCATGCCTTTGTCAAACATCCCATCACATCAGTCCGTTTCTGGTCCATGTTATTGCTGCACATTTCACCTCACCAATATTTTGGTGTATCAAAGTCTTCTCCTTGGGATCCCAGTCAGTATTCTAAAATTCAGCTTGGCATGGCCACATACTTTTCTTTAGCTACTCATGGTTCACCTGGTGAAAGAATTCAGATGTAGTGAAGCTCTGACTATTTATGTTGAGCTACTATATGCTGTTAATAACTATATTTTAATTACCCTTTCATCCAATTTTCCTGAGCCAGGCACTAAAACTCACTAGGCTGCGTAGTCACACTGGCATCCTTTCTACAAATATGTGCAAGATTTTTTTTTCCTTTTTGGTTCTTTGATAAAATAACACACTTTAAAGACAGGTTGCCTATTTTGTTATTAGTTTAGTTATTACATTTCTTTATCCCTTTGCATAAACTTAGCCATGTATCATTTTTTCATAGGTCCCATTTATAGATGTAACAGCACCCAGTTCCTGGGGGACACTTTTAAAAGTTCGGGTTCTCACAACTAGTTAGTCAATACATTGATTTGGGCCAGCTCCCTTCTTTTGGTACCTCAATTCCTGATGAAGCCTCAGCATTTTCTAACCTGAAAATCATATATCTGGCATGCAAATACCTCTCCAAACACCCTCTGCAACAACCCGAAGAGATTCTTTTGTCTGCAGTGGCCTTAGCCTTTTAAATTGCCCTGTCAGCTCATTTACAGACATGTAGTTCAGCAACCCTGTGGCCAGCTTCACGCTTCCTGTCTGCCTGGAATGTTCTTGTTTGCTTTAATATCTTCAGCACTTGCCTGTTCTGGACCCTTCTCAGCCATCATAGTTTTTATATCACTTGACGTTGATCACTTTTATATCACTTTATTTCACTTGATGTTGCCTGCACCTCTTTGCATTGGCATTATTCACTGTAGGTCACTTCTTTCTGAAGGAAGGATTTTGGGTGTCAGACTTCCTTTTGACCCTCCCAGGGCTTCAGGAGGTGTTGGTTATCATGGGTGGCACATACCAAAAGCTGTGCTGAGGCAAAGCCGGGGGGTGCCTGGAGTACATTGGGTAGCCCTGCCTGCCCGTTGGCATCTAGCAAAATATCCGACCCCTTGCTCTGCCTGGCACAGGGTCTCCTACTCTAGAGCAGGCTAAGGAGCCAGGAGCAGCAGTCACTTTAATGCCTTCCACGGCTTTCTACTGAATATCAATAATCAGATAGCTGAAACCAGAGCGTTACCTGGAGACTTTAAGGCCAGTCGTTCCCCTTGGACTTTGCTAATACGAGAGGTTGCATCACCTGTCCCATTACGCTCCCGCGACTTCAGAAGCACTGCATAATGGTAAAATCTGCTAATCAAACAAGCTGCAGTCACTACTCGGGGCTTTGCAAAATCGTCTTCCTGCACTACTCCCTGACACTGCCTCTGAACCCTCAGCACCAGCGGAGCTGGCTGCTCCGTCCACTGAAGGCGGTCAGTCGGCCATGGACAGGCGGACCTCGTGCTGGTCCCCATGCCACGCTGCTCCTGTCCTGCTGTTCCTATCGGGGAGCTGTCACTGGGGACACGGTAACATTGCTAGGCACTGGGAGGTATTTTAGAGAGGAAGGTGCTTCAGGAAGGCAGACAGCCTGCCTGCCGTCTGACTGCTGCGGGCGCTTTTGAAACGGGGAGTCACATTTGCTGTACCAATTTACTTTGGAAAAAACATGGCCTAAACAGTACTAAAAATCTTAGATTGTTTCCACTGACTAGTACTGAGCAGGCAAATAACACTGTAGAAAGACATTATCAAGACTGCACCATTCAGGTGGAACTCTAAATGTCGTCGTCTCACAAAATAAGCACCTGAGCTCATTTCTCCAAAAAGGGCTTGCTTTGCTTTGATATGGTGCCGAAGCAGGGATAATATTATCTTGCCACTTCCCCTGTTTCTCTTACCTGTTTCCCCTCCTCTTACTGAGGTGATCGCTGGAGGTGTGGGGAGGCTGTTTTTTGGGGTGGAGGCAGGCTGAGTCCACCACTGCCAGCAGTGGGGTGCAGACAACCTGGCAGGTCAACGAGGATCTCACCAGCGTGTGTCTTTTTCCAGTACTGCAGCTCTGAGGTTGCAGGACTGAGTTTCTCCACTCCTTTCCCTGCCACTCTGTCCCTTGCAACATCAGGTTTCTCCTAGGAAAGGCCACAAGGCCAGAAGACATGTGCTGAGGGCTGGGCATGCCGATGAGGACTGGCACATTAACCTGGTTCTGCCATGGGTTGGCTGCATGGCCGTCAGCAACTCATAGAATCACAGAACGGTTCAGGTTGGAAGGGGCCTTCAAGTTCATCTAGTTCCAACCCCCCTGTCATGGGCAAGGACACTTCCCAGGGACACACCCGGTTGCTCTTCCCTTCTTTCACCACCTATGAAACAGGAAAAATTCTCAGCCACTCACCTTTGTGAACAACTTAAGTTATTTATTGCTACCCCAGGCTGTAAAATGCAGCCCACCACTAACAAGCTCAGGGACGGTGACGGTCTGCTCAGGCCGTGGCCATCCCACTTGCTGCTGGAGAGCAGCAGCACCATCGCCAGCCCTGCCCCTGGGTGAAGGCACTGTGTCTTCTCACTTCTCTGCTCTGGCCAGCGAGGGCAGAGCTCAGACGCACAGAGCTGCCCCACGCCTCTCCTGCTGCAGAGGAAGCGGGGCTCCTTTTCACCTTTTAGTGGCAAGCTAGAA
This sequence comes from Chionis minor, assembly GCA_013398295.1. Taxonomy (NCBI): domain Eukaryota; kingdom Metazoa; phylum Chordata; class Aves; order Charadriiformes; family Chionidae; genus Chionis; species Chionis minor. The sequence goes on from VZSF01007200.1 coordinate 282,698, forward strand.
GATACCCCCTTTCTTCTGCCGTTGTGCCTCAGGGTGATGAGATATCCCCGTCTTCTGGTAAGAGAAGATGGCTTTCATTTAGCTGTGCCTCACACAGACATCTGCATGTGGAAATCAGTCCTCACAGCGTTCCTGAGTAATGGCAAGAGGAGTCACCTTCCAGAGGGAGCTTCAGATGGTGTAAGGTGAGCCATGAAGGCAGGCTGCTAGTGCCCTTTCCACTACATCAGGTCTGGCTGACATTTTGCTTCACCCCCTAGTGCAGAAAGTGGCTCTATAGGATGGCTGCAATAGGCAGAGGTTTGGGGCATTCAGGTTCCCCAAAAGACAAACGTGGTTTCCTTTTGTGGGACAAAACGCTGCCCTGGGGCAGAGTGGTGCTGCCGGAGGGGTGGGAAATAGGGTGGCTCTGCTTGCACCCACCGCGGCGCTGAAGTCAGGCTCATTTTGGTTTAGAACGACACTTTATTTTTTCATTATGGAATAGATTTCCCAGGTGGCACTGAATAAAATGCAGTCTGGAGGTGGTCCCACACAGGAATGTCACTTCTCCAACCTCCAGTGCTGGCTTTGTCATGCAAAGTGGGCCTCAAGCTCTTGGGCTCCTCTGCTGCTCCCCACTCTTAGGCTCCTCTGCTGTTCCCCACTCCCCCCCACCCCACCATGGCCAGGGATGGGGGACTGGGTGTCCACAGCCAGTTGTGCATGGGACAGGGGACCCGCCTCTGCTCAGCAAGGGCCCAGGGTCTGTTTCCCTGCCACAGCCATCCCAGAAGAAATTGGGAGGAGCATCTCTCTTCTTCAGTGGTGCTTGCTGGGCAGCTTCTAGTCACGAGGAGGAGGGGAGAGGCGAGCAGGTAATGATGCTCATGGGGGAACAAACCACTCTTCTCTTCCCAGCCGGGGCTGTGGCTCTCAGAAATGCAGTCTCTGAATAACCCATCCAAGTTTTCACTTACATCACAGCTTGCGCTCAACCAGAGCATTTGGAAATGGTTATTCACTTCACTAGGCACATTTGGGCAGGCTGCAGTGCCCAAAACAGCTGCCTGCTCTTTACCTTAATGCTCAGGCCTTAGAGTTTTAATTTGCAAGCCTGTCGGTGGGCTTAACTGGGTGTCCCGCTTGTTTGCTCCTTACAGCCAAAGCGGTAACCCATCGTGAGGGACTTCTGATCCAAAGTCTCATGTGCACTTCTCCAGTGTTTGGACATTAGGCTGAGTACGCTGCCTGTCGCCTGTCTCCGCTCCTCCGAGGGAAAAGCTAAAGCCCGAGAGAAAAAGAGAGAGAGAAGCAAAGAGAGAAATCCTATTATAGTTTCACAGGTCTAATCTGCCAAAGCAGAGCAGGAACAATTTTTAATTTTATAAGTACCCACTTTTAACCTTATTCAGTGATATTACCCTTTTCCACAATCAAATATTAGTTTAAACTATCTTGAGCTTGACACCTTATTACACAAAGCTTCTTAGAAATAGAAATAAAATAAATAATCTCACACAAAAGAGTATCAGACCAAAAGGGCCTGTGAATGCACGGCTAATTCAAAGCCAACGAGATTCCAGATGTAAAGTACATACATTTATGAAGCCATTATTCTCCTTCCTCAGAAAATGTTCTTAGTTAAACTTTTAATCCAGCCAAGGTGTCTGCTGGAGGGGGGTCTTTCACTGCAAGGTGAGATAGAGAATTTTCCTCTGATTTTAGCCAACGTAAGGCAGAGTCCTCAACTGCAAACAGTAGCGTAACAGGATTTTACTCTAATTTTGCACCACTTTCATTGAGTGTGAGTGTGAATTTCTATTTTTTTCTGGGCTTCTGATACGATTTTTTTTTTTCTTTTCAGAGAGGTAATTAATCCTAAACAAAGAGCCAAATCCTTCTGTAAGCTCTACAAGAGATCAGTCCACCTCTGCTTATCACTCCAGAGATAATAAGAGCTCTGGGAGCTTTTCAGGGAGTAACTTACTGGACAAAATAAGATTCTTACTGGGACACCTGCCACTAGTGCTACTTAAGAGTGTCTGCTCCCAAATATCTCTCGAAATTTAGCTGTGATTTTATTTATTTTTTTTTGCCCTAGTCAACTGATGATTTTATCCCTTGGGGACATCACTAGAAACTGCTCTCTCTCAGAGTCCCACATGATGTCTTGGTCAGTGGCTAGGCAGTGACCTTGGACTGTATGTCTACCAGACTCGAATGGTCTGGGCTTAGCATAAAGGGTGCTTGTCCCCCTTAGCTCCTCTGCAATGATGGCTCCGGAAACAGGCATCAGAGGCCCTGCCACGTGGCACCAAACCGGGTGCAGAGAAACCAGTTCAGTGGACCAGCTCCAGCCCCTGATGAACACACCGGACGTGTGCATGAGTGCTGTGAAAAGGGGAAGGATGTGCCCATGCAGCTGGAGACGGGCAGAGGAGGTGAAGGAGGCCCAGAGCACTTACAAAAAGAGCAGAAAAAATCCGCTGTTAGGTAGTCGGCAGGGGTAGAGTGCAGCGAAGCAAACACCGGGGGAGTCAGCACTCTCCCCTTTGGAAAGGCACCCATTTCATTTGCTTTTCAGATGGTATTTCAGGGCTTACACGAAACTGCAGGCTTCTTGCAGGCTCCCTGAGCAGCTCTTCCCCAGCTCCGGGAAATGCTTGTGTATATGCACAGCATGGAAAAAATCACTAGGCAGCACTGTTACATCTATATCAAACCCAGCATCTAGTGGGTATGCATGAACTGGGGCTAAGCTAAATTGTTGAGGGATGTCTAGGTGGGAAAGTGCAGCAGCAAAGCCTTTGGACTTGTCTGGGACAGCCTAGGGGTACTCTGCAGTCACACACCCATGTCTGCAAAGACATAGTTGTGACTTTGCAGCGTTTTGCATGCTGTGTCCCGTGCAGGGAGGGCAGGTGGCACGGTGGTGCAGGTTCTGGTGCAGGCTTCCTCTGACAAAATTTTCTTCTCGAGAGGATACGCCTCCTCCCTGGGAGCAGGACTTGGTCTTTGGGTTGATGTCAGGCTGCCATCAGCATGGCCTCCAGCCCTCCTCCTCTTCGTCCCTTTCCCATTAATATCAGGGCTGTCCGTTGCAAGCGATGCTGCCCATTGCTCCCTCTGGAGAGCTGTGAATTCTCACTCAGTAACCTCAGGACCTGTCCATCGGGGCCTGCCTCTTGCTCCATCACAGCCAGGGCTGCTTTATTTGTGGCTCAGAGCATGGCCTCTCTCACACCTTCCAACCCACAAACATCACCCTTGGTACCTCTGCAGAACTGAGCCCAGCTGCTCAGGGCGCGGAGCTGGGACACAGCCAGAGCATGGCATTGCAATGGAGACCAGGCTGCTTGCAGGGCCACTGCACTTTGACCAGACTCTGAAGGTGTCAGGCCTCCATGTACCTTGGGGACAACCAAGCGACACAGCTCTCACAAGACCTGACGAGCCCGACACTTCCCACCATGCTTCACTGGCCATGGCACCATCTCTGCCTCAACCCAGAAAGAATAACAAGCATCCATCTGGTCAACCAAACTGTGTGGCCCATTTCTGCATCTGGTGACTTAGTAAAACAAGTTGCCCAGAAGAGGCAGAGTCCCCTTGAAGGTTTAAAGACTCCAGTAACCATGGCTGAGCTGATCTCATGTCAGCCATAGCCTCGCTTTTGGAGCAGGGCGGTGGTAGACTAGGTGATCTCCATGGTTCCCGTTCTGTGACTATTGTTATACGGTTTATTTTAGCCTCTCCTGCATTCTTCACAGACAGAAACGCTGTAGCCCTAAGGAAAGATTTAGCAGGAGAAATGATTGCTTTTGACAATATTCAGTGTGGCCCATTGCTGAAAAGAAGGCAGGTGGGCAGTAGCTCTGTCCTTTTAACATGACAGATGGGGATACTAACATCAGTGCCTTCAGTTTGCTTCACTTTGCAGAGAAGTCATTTGAAACTGCTAGCACCTCTCACACAGCCCTGAAATATGGCAGCCATAAATCCAGATACTGTCTTCTGTGGTGCTCCTTGAATTGTGTGCCTCTCTGCAATGGCATCTCAGCCAAGGGAAGGCTTGCGTGGAGATAACAAGCGTGCCGTGCATTCAGCTGATTGCCCTGAGATAGTCAAGACCCAGCACACAAATGCTCTCCACAAGAATCAAGTCTCATTATGGAAACTTTTTAGTTGTTGCTGCTTTTAAATAATCCCCAACTGGGCCTGTCCTCCCTTTCTCCCCATCTGTTTCATGTCTGTAGCGAAGAAATAAAAAAGCCCATGTTGGAGGAAGGGGAGGAAGACTCATACCCTGTTGCTCACTCTCCAGCCCAGCATACTAAAAACCCCTGGCTTTGTCTTCACTTCACCTTCACCATTGGGTGTTGGGTTGGTTTTTTTTTCAAACTTCTCATGTAAACTCATTAACATGACTTTTCCATCTGACCCACTTAGAGATCTGCGTCAGTGGTGATGCTTCAGCACTGAGCAATCTCCCTCCACTTTTCTGCTCAGATCCCGGGAGCGGGGGGGCTGGCGCGTGTGGGTCTTGGCTGAACCGCGCTGCCTTTGCGTGGATCTATATTTATACCTTTAATGTCTGAGCAAGCTCAGCCTCGCAAGAGTTGTCTGGAGGGAACCGCGCCGCATTCATGTCAACACCTAATGGGGCCCTCTCCACCTCTGGAGCCTGATGTGGCGAGCCTGCGTGGCTGGTGCAACGCCTGCTCTGCACAGTCAAACAATGCTGCTTTTTTTAGACTGACAGCCTATAACACTGCTGGTGCTGTGCAGAAGTGATAAAGGTAACATTTCACATCGCCAGTCAGAAAGTGCCTCTCTCAGGATAACTTGGCAGAATAAAAAAAAAAAAGAAGGGAAGGGAAAAAGCACAAAGCAGCATGCGCAATCATGAGCAGTGATGACGTCTGTCGTCACATAATCTCTCCTGAGCCCTGTTTCAAGCAGGCCTGGATGACGGTGTTTGAGGGAAGGTAAGACCCAGACACCGAAGGGATGCTGGAGTCCCGTTCATAGAGTCCATCATCCCTCAAGAACGCTACTCTGCAGGTCGTACGTGAACAGAAAATTATTTCTAAAGCGGTAGCATGCTGTAAAAGATGACCAGCAAACATGCAGCTTTCTGTGGCAAAAACAGTGCTGCCAGTGAGGGGACCATGGCAGGAGAGAGCCCTCAAAGCCGTGGTGTTTCCCTGGCTCCCAGACCTGCTCATGTTGCACTGAGGAGAAGGCAGCATGCAGGAGGGGAGGCTTGGCTTTCGCTGCCAGCTTGGCCAACTTACCCTGGGCTCCAACAGGCAATCTGGGATTGTTCCATCTCCTGCATTATCACCTATAATGGAGGAGCAGCCGGCCAAATTAAACCCTCTGGCAAAACATTCAGCAGCGATACGCACCAGGAGCATGCTCGCTTCTCCAGCCCTGAGCTGCATTGTGCCCTCCTGCTCTGTGAGGGGACATCCCGCTGGTGCCTGTTGGGCTGTGCTGCAAGCCAGGTCAGAGAACTGATAGCACTTTCATTTGAAAGTTTTGGTTTTGGGGTCTGAGCATGAGGGAAAAGCTTTCCTTTGAGGGTGACAGAGCACTTCCCTTTGAGGGGAACGTGCTGCCCAGAGAGGTTGTGGACTCTCTTTCTCTGGAGACCCACCTGTCCCTGTCCAACCTGCTCTAGGTGAACTTGCTTTGGCAGGGGGGTTGGACTAGAGGATCTCCAAAGGTACCTTTCAAACCCTACCATTCTGTGATTCTGTGACTCTGGGGTTTTTTCAGTTGGATTGACTTCCTGGAGCTCCATAGCATGGCTCTATAGAGCGTGGTCCTGGAATGAGTTGGAGACGGTGTGTTACAGCTGTTACAGCGTGGGGATGGGGATGCATCTTAGAGGGCTTGCATGAGGATTAACAAGCTTTTTTTGTTGAATGCACCACTGTGGCCATCAGACCAGTGCCAGTGGGAGGGCCCCTCAGCTACACCTTCCTTTGCCTCTGTGCCAAGTCAAGCTACAGGGGTTTGGGCATTCCTCAACGCCCAGCTCTCCTGGGGGTGATTGTTGTGCCTGGACTGTGCCCAGGAGGGACCCTTGGATACTCGGCTCCCACATGAACTTGCTGATGGAGGGCTGGAGCCAAAACTCATGGTTAGTTTTGTGCTGGGAAAGTCTCTTAACGTGCCTCAATTCACAGCGAACTCTTCTCCAGGCTCCAGGTAGGTCCTTTAGCCTTATACCTCCGCCCAGAGGCCTGGAGCAGCTCCACTTTCTGGCTTTTGAGAATCTCACATGCAAAGGCTTCACTTTCTCTTAGAGGATCTCTATTAAATGTTAAAAATGTTGGGGTTCACCTGACATGCTGTCTTCAGGGTACATTGTGATTTTCCCCATGGCTTCTGCCATAAAGCCACCTTACTCCAACCCCATCGGTTGCACCCTTCCCTGTGCAGCTGGGCTCACCACACTTGCTAGATCACACCATGTTCAGCAGCTCCTCCCCAAACCTGTATCATTTTACTTGGAGGTCAAAAAACTTCAGCGCAGAAATTTTCCCCATTTACACAAAGTTGCTTTGGCAGGAAGTCTCTCTCTCTTCACACAGCCAGCTTTATTCCCACAAGTAATCTGCTTGCAGAAGAAAGGGCAACAGGAAACGGTCTTCATCTCAGACTCTTCTACATTATAAAATCACCTGGGAGATTTTTCGCTGCTGTAACAAGAACTGTGCTGTGTATGTGCTGTGCGCTTGCTGCTAGAGAAATTATGGGGGATCTGAAAGTTCATACTCAGGGTTGAGGGAAAAGGGTCATTTGCTGCTTTTTGTTTGGTGGTTTGGGTTTGGTTTGTTGGAGATTTTTTCCAATAGGGCATTTTAACAAATGGATTTTCATCCCTGAATGCAGGACATCCTCTTGCCTCCTAGCTGTTATGCCCTTTCTTTGATCCTCCTTCCGGGCCCTTCAATGCTTCAGGTCACAGGAGAAGGACTGATCAGCTTGTTTTAGGCTCAGGTGTAGGAGTGAAGTTGCCGAGGGAAGCTGTAGGCTATTGATCCAGTAAGATCTGAATGAACATGATATTTGATCTGTAATTATATAGGCAAAGAGGCTCTGCAGGGCAGGCAGAGTCAGCATTTTGAATTGGATGTAATGTGCTTTTTTCCTGTTACTGTAAATTAGCTGCAAGCACACCTTCCCATCTCATCTTACAGTGCTCCCTATCAGACATCTCTGACTTTAGCCTGTGGGCAGAAGAGCAGCGCCGAGCACAGAGAAATAAAAAAAGTGGATAAATCTTGCTGCATCTCCTTCGGTGCCTTTTTCAAGTGTCGTTCTAAAAAGCACTTGATTGCTTTCTGGTTAGGTTTCCCCAGACTGTAAGAGCAAGCTATTTGCTGCAGCGGTACTTTATAAGGCTACAATTTAATTTAGAAGCTAATTGATGCAAGTTAGGCATCTCTGCCTCTCTTCCACTGGAAGGCAGCTGTTGGGTCCACCCTGTGCCCAGCGTAGCAATGGCTACGGATAATTGATGAACTGGGAACTCACCACTAGCCTCCAATGCGAAAAGGCAGTAGCAGGAGATGCAAACAAGGGAGGACTATGAAGAAGGGATTTAGAAACACTCCTCGGGTGTGTAGGACGGTGCTAGGAGCTCACCTGGAATTGACACTTTCAAGAGGCATCAAGGGCAGCAAGAAGAGCCTCTGCCTATACGTTAATAGTAAAAGGCTGAATAAGGAAAATGGGGGCCCACTGATGAATGGGGCAGGTGACTTAGTGACAGCAGAGACACGTAAGGCTGAGGCTGACAGAGGAGGAGAATGACCAGCAGTGAATGAGGATCAAGTCAGAGTTTGCTTGAGCGAATGTCCCATTGGGCTGCACCCAAGAGTACCAAGGTAGGTGGCTATTGTCCTTGCGAAGCTGCTCTCTATCATGTTTGAAAGGTTTTGGAGATCAGGGGAGACCTTCAGCAACTGGAGAAAGGCAAAGACTGCACCCGTCTTCAGAAAAGGCCAGAAGGACAATCAGGAGACAGCAGCTCAGTCAGCTTCACGTCAGTCCCCAGGAAAATCATGGAGTGAATCCTCTTGGAGCGTGTTTCTGGACACAGGAAGAAGAAGGTGGTTAAGATCAGTCAGCATGGATTGACCAAGGGTATACCATGCCGGACCAATCTGTCTGCCCACTAGGTTAAAAATCCAGAGGGAGCTGAGAAAGAGGAGTCAGTTTCTCCATTGCCTGGAGATTGAGCAGGCAAAGACGATACCAGGGTTCATCCCAATTTGGGGTATTGGTAAGAATTGTTCCCTGCTAGCAGGCCACATGTTCCTGGGGGTGCAGAACTGCCAAAGTGTCAGGTCCAGGATGTGTTCTGGTATTCTGCATTTTATGGTAGTAACCAAATAAGTATCATTGCAAATCCTTTGGCTTTCTTATTTGATGTCAAAAAGGAGAAGGGAAACAAACTTGGCAGAAATAAGCCTTATCACATGTCCTGGTATTGATGTACCCCATCTGTTAGGAAATTTTTTCCCTCCTAGAGAAAATGGCACTTTCCAACCACTGCTGCTCTCCTTTCCTTCCCCTTCAGCAGTGGTGGCAAATGAGGTGGTCTGGCAGTGCAGTGTCAGTGGGACATTTTATGAGGTTTGTCCATACCTCAGTCCCATAAACATACATTTCCAAGGGATCTGAGTTTCACAGCATCTAGGGAGCAGTGACGCTGCCTGATTTGGCCAGGATGCTTAACAGTCAGTGAACTTGCAATGAGAAATAACAACTCCACCAGAAATATCTAGGGCAGCATCTCACCTTGCCAGTGACAAGTGCTCACCTGGTTGTGGACACATGAGACCACAGCTCTCAGACACTCTAGAAAGCCTGGGAGCTGGGATGTCAAAGGAGATACAACCCTATTGGCTTTCAGGCCAAACTTTCCATGAAAAAAGTTCATATAAAAATAAAAATTTCAGACATGCAAACCCAAAATAATAATAAAAATAAAATAATAAAAATAATAAAAATAATAAATAATAATGATGATGATGATGATGATGGTAATGATAATGATAATGTGGTTTCCCCAGAGAATTACATATTTCAAGATCAGAAGTTCTGTAAAATATGCTCCCAACAGATTTTTCAAAGCTCAGTTTTCTCTCAGGAAAACAGCACTTTTTGTGGGATTGTTGCTACTGGTTTCCTACAGAGGGAAGTGTTTGTTTGTATACAGCTGCAGCCCTTTTTACTGGTCATTAATAACTATATGCTAATAGACTAAAGAAGGTCTTAATTTTCAGACTATGAATATTGATGTTGTAAATTCAAGTGGGGCGTTTGCATTTATTACTATGCATTATTTGCATAGCGTCTGCGGAGGGTTCTGTACCCTTGTGGTGAATATGTATGTGAATAAGTCAGTGAGCATTAATTGTTGAGGCTTAGCCCATGGGCCCCGGATTCAACCGGAGCATTACTGTCAAATTTATGGAGGCAGGGTCCAGTGCAAGAAGACTACTGACATTAGATTGCAGTGAAAAATCATTGAAACTGGCATAGTTTGGCACTGAATCGTAGCATAAACTGGGGTTTTACAAGCAGTTTTGACAGACTTCAAGGGTCTTCCTGATTTAAAAGCTTCCCTGCATATCTCCAGGAGCAGGATTAGGGGAAAAAACTGAAAGCATGTTACAGAAAAGCCAATCTTTTCTTTTCTGTTAAGGTGCCATATGTAGCTGACATTTGGCTAGTGTTATTGCTGCCTTTGATGTATTTGCAGGAAGGAAGCTGTCAGGACCTTTTTTCTCTTGGCTCTGAACTTTCTCAGTAGAATTTCCTAATATCCCAAATGAATCTTGAAAAGAAATGGGGATTTTTTTTCCCCTACTCCGTACCGTCCACAGATGTGGGAAGTTTGCTTCCTTGGGCAGCCCACTGAAACTGCTTTCCCAACAGATTTACCAAAACACATAGCTCTGGCAACGGCGGCTCTCACCAAGCAGCGAGGCAAATCCCAGGCTATCAGCGTCCCAGACCTAGTGATGGGGTCGGTGCCTCTGTGTCACCCTCCGCTGCTCGCAGCCTGAAAGAGGACAGGCACAGTGCTAGAGGATGAGCATGCCTTGTGTCCTGCGAGCCCGGCAAGGATGTCTGCGTTGGGCAACACGTTGATACCCAGCACAAAGGAGGCAGCTGGAATCATTATAACATGCATTATTACCCGTAACCGCCTTCCTGAGATGCTCCATCCCATTTGCCTTAGCAACAAGGCCTGCTATTAAAGCAGGTGTGCCTGCAGTGGCAAGGGGAGCTCCGAAATTGAAGACCCGCCGCTGTGAACCTCCTTGCTGTCGCCCCCCTCCATGACTCACTGCAGGCCTGGCTCAAAGGAGCAGAACGCTGGCCCACAGGCTGGGGGCTGGGAGCAAAGCAAACAAAATGTTGGTGTCCTGGTGCGCAAACCAATGAGCAATTTGCATAATTAGGGCAATGCTGATGTAAACATATCTCCTTTGGGTGCATGGCAAGCTCAAAAGCATCCTGCTAGAGCTTTGTGGCTTTCTCGTAAGCTCTTATTCTGCATTGCTCATGATGATTCTCTCACATAGAATTTTCCTTGTGTCACCTCTCACCTCTTGATTCAAAAAAATTTTTGCCGTACCTAGTTGCCCACAGAAGCAAACTTGCTTCTTACAGGTGACACACAAAATCTGTGGTCTGCTCCTTCACGCAGGGGAGGCACTAGAGGTGAGGAAGCCATCCCTACCCCTGGGACAAATCCCAGGATCCAAAAGGGATCTGGTCCAAAGGACAAAAAGGCAGGGCTATCTCTGGGACCATGTTCCCTTTCTGCAGCAGCATGTCACTTCTGCCTCAGGTGGCAGCACTGTGGTAGGGCTGAAGAGTGAACTCATGAGTGAGGGCTACCTGTGTCCTTCCCTTTTCCCAGCTTTGAGGAGGTTGCCCACAACCTCTTTGCTCTATGAATTGCTCCAGCCCAACTGGTTTCTTACGTTTTTCTTATTTTTTTTAAGATCATTTATAATGCCAGTTGCCTTTGCTCTGTCTGTTACAAGGACCACAAAGCTTCGTGAAGATCTTATCCTGTCCATGCCATTAAGTAATGACTCATCTGTCCCCCGGGCTGACCGGCAGCCCGCTGCTGTCCTGAAGCACAGTCCAGTGAGGGATACTTGAGAATCTGCATCCGTGTGTGCACGTGGTACACGGTGGAAGGCTCCTGGCTCCTGTCATATTGCATTGCCCTGTCACTTGGCCACTTCTGATGGGTGACAGAAAATGCAGTTTGTAGAAGGCAAGTCTCGACAGGGCTGATGACGGCGTTACATGCAGAGACGAGCCGGTGGTATGGCTGGGTTCAACCGCAAGTAATGTGAACCCTAAGAGAGAGAAAGCAGAGATGAATATGGGGGGGGCTATTACATTCGGGATTTGCTACCAAAGCTGGGAGTCTGAGTCCAAGAGCACTGCTGTAGTCACTGAAACCCCCTGCCCCTACTGCCACCTGAAACCCCAGACCTCTGGGGATGTGCAACATTGGCTCTGCATTCACATGCCGCACAAAAGAGCAGAAAGGCTACATGTTTCCGGGTGCACAATTTTCGCATTTGGTGTCTGAATGAATGAATGAATGAGTTAATTAATAAATATGGATAGGCTTAATGCTCCTATCCTGCTCCAGGACTTGTGGGTCCTTGGAATCCCCTTGGGCAGGCACCAGGGAGAGAGGAGGAGGAGGAGGAGGAGAAGGGCCACCCCCAGAGCTGGAGCTCAGTGCTCAGCCAGCCTTGGGCAGTGCTGGCTGCACGCCGAGCCCTGGCAGCGGTGCCAGCCGGGGCAAGGCGAACGCCAAGGTTCGGCAGCGCTGGGCTGTGTCGTTGGTGCCTCCCTGGTGCTTGCTTTGCTCTTGACTGTGCTCAAAACAGGGCTGCTGGGGGTTTATCGCTCACCTCCACATCTGCCCAGCTTTGCTTCTCCCTGCAGGAGCTCAGACAGGGCAGGAGGAGGGCAGGGAGGGAGGGGAACAGATGCCCACCACCCACAGGACACCAGTGCCGCAGCCACTGGGATCGGGTCTGTGGCCAGCTTGGCGGCGACGGCCGAAACGGGGGTGATTAGTCAGGTTTGTAGAGGTGTGCAACCCAGGACCTGGGCTGAGATAGCCAAGACGGGCCCCTTCAGGCTGTGCTCTTTGTTATTCAGCCCCCTCCAGGAGGATTAGAGAATATGGCAAAAATTTTTTGGCGTGTGATAAGGTTTTCTTCATGAATTTCATGCTGAGTTTGAGCTCACTAATCTTCCCCTTGGAGCATGACGGACGACTCCTCATACCGCTGACACAAATTTTTAATCCCATGCCTGGATCCAGCCGCACGGTACCCACTCATAACACCCCCCTCATCGTTCAGGAGGATCCCAGGGAGCCTGCACGCCCTGGCCTCGGGGTGGAGGCGACCCCCCGGCTCCCCCACAGCATCCCGTCTCTCTCCTCCCCATCCCACAGCCGCTGACATCAGCAGACGTTGGCGCAAAGCGGCTCAGGAGACGGCATGAAAGGATCAAGGAACAAAGCTGAAAATTGAATTAGGGCTTATTAGACGGGTGGCTGGCAATGCCGCAGAGCGCTCATGTGTGAAGTCCCAGGTCCGGCGCGTTGCACACGAGCGGCTGCAGCACACGTGGGACAGCTGGGAAGTGTCCCTACCCCTCCCGCGGGCTGCCTGAACCCAGCCACTGCATGAGAGCGGGATCCAGCCCTCCTCCTCCTCCTCCCCTGCGAAGGACACATGTCAGGGACAAGGCGGTGGCGTCTGCATTGCAAACGCTCTGCGCAGGAGAGGCGAGGGAGGCGATGGCGTTAGTGAGCTGACATATCCTGAGCAGAGGGGACTTTGGCGTCACAGAGGTGGTGGCCATGCGTCCTCCCCACCTCCTCCACTTGAGAGCGGTTGCTCATGGTTCTGTAAGCAGGTTTATTAACCACCGAGCATGTGTGCTAATTGCATTACTAAGCGTGGGCAAAGTCCCCATTAGAAAGGAGACCAAATGGGAGTACCAAGTTGGTGTCAACCCTGTATTTGGGGAAAATTTACACTGACGTTCATATTTAATGCTCCAGCTGTGGCACATTGCAGACCCCAGGGTGAGCAGGATTAGTCTCTTCATGGATTGAAGCGATCATCATGGGAAACATCAGCATGATCTAGCAAGTCCCCCAAAGTCCATTTTTGTCTGCAGCCAAATCTTCTTGCCACATCATGGACGTCAGGCACCAAAGCTAAGGACATCCCATGCAGGGGCTGGGTGGGCTTACCTTACGCTGTCAGGTTTTATTTCTGCTGCCTTCAGCCCTAGATGGATTGACCCATCCTCTGTAACAAAGCCCATGCCACAGGAGTCGTTTGCAGCTCCAGACTTAACGAAAAATGCCCGGCTACTGTTGATCTTCCTAATAACACTGGGTCTGCTTCTAGATGTATGTGCTAGTAATTGATTCAGGGAGTTTCTTCCTCATTCAAGGGACATAAAGACCTCTTTCATTACTTTGTACCTGCTCATCCTCCTTGTAGGCAGTTTGCTTGGTAAGCCAAATAGCACTGTTTCACTGCATCCTATTTGTAAAAAATGCTGCCTGTCCCAAATACAGCATCCTAATATTAAATATTTCACAGTGTCATGTGGGAAGATGCTACCTCAAATGCAACTTAGTGCTCGATGCTTTTGACACTGAGCAGCTGAGAGGGCTCAAAACATGGGATCATGTGGCAAAAGAGGAAAACTGCTTGGGGCCACCATGGGACATGGACATAGGCAGCCTTCCTGAGGGTGCTGCTCCCCGGGACAGGCGCTGTGCATGTGACAGGAGCATCTCGGAAGCAAACTGGAGCACCAAACACTCTCACCCAGTCTCACATTACTCCTGCATTAGGGTCCTGTAGTGGTGCTGACAGGATCTCAGGTGGGAGCGAGCTTTCCCGGAGCCTCCGCTCCCGCTGAGACCCATATGGGGTGGACTGATATTGGATGGAGCTAGTGCAATACCGGCCAGCACACCGGGGAGAGGGCTAAGCACACTGCAGCACGTTAGCCCTGGCCTGATCCCTCCTGCAAGGTTTGGTGGCTTCTTGTTGGCTTGCAAAGTCTTCATCCCTCTTGTAAACATCCGCACGTGACTTGCTTATCACTGGCTTGGCTTGAACAGGTTAAGCTGCCAGCTTTATCTACCACCCTGCTGTTTGGGAGGGAAGCTGCAGACTGGTAGGGGGACAGGGATGGGACCACAGGCAGGCGCACATGGGGAGGACAAGGCGAGGGATTTGACCTACACGGTTTCTCAGGGCTCCTCAGGGGCACAAGGCAGCCTCCAGCCCTCTAACTAGCAGCCAGCATTTACCCTGGTTTGACCACGCACGTGTCATGCTCAAACTTTCTCACATGCCTTACCCTTTCCCTCCATCTTTTTTTTTTTTTTTCTCTTCATGCACTTATCACCAGTTGAGATAACATATTCAAAATCTTGCAGTTTCAAGATTTCCCAGCATATACTGGCAGAGTGCTGCTATTTCCAATTCTCCCCTCAGGGCACACAGCTCCGGGCTGCATCGCTGCCGGACTTTGCTGGCCGAGCCAAAGAAGGGGAAGACAGTGTCATTGCAGATGGATGCAAAGGACTGCCTTTCTTCTGTGAAATGAGAAACCCTGACAACTTTGAGTCAAAGTATTCAGTTCAATCCACAACAAATTCTTTGCAATGCTTTGCTTCTTTCTCATCTTTATCCTTTTCAGTGATGTTGGGGAAATTTTGAAATGTCCCAAAAGTAAGCAGTTTTCTTTAAAATGTCAAAAAAGAAAGTGCTTGGATTTTCCTTTGGGTAGAAGTATCTGCCCAAAGGAGCACAAATCTACTGCCAGTTTCTGTCAACCCAGGACTGCAGGGTTTCAGGACCTATAAAATATTTGTTTGAAAAATGTGGACCTGTTCTATTTGTCAGACTCAGCTCCCCATCACTCCAATGAGAACACCATAGCTAACAGGAACCTCTTGAGCTCACTTATACGGATATTAACATTTCCTCAC
Source organism: Chionis minor (assembly GCA_013398295.1). Classification (NCBI taxonomy): domain Eukaryota; kingdom Metazoa; phylum Chordata; class Aves; order Charadriiformes; family Chionidae; genus Chionis; species Chionis minor. Next base: position 297,786 of record VZSF01007200.1, read on the forward strand.
TGTGACACTCACAGCAAGAGGCAATAAGCAATTTTTTTCTTTTTCCAGCGTAACTTTAGCAATCTCAGTAGCCACAGGGAAAACACTAGCTCATGGCATTTTGCACTGAGCATCTGTTGTAAACTTTGCTGCATTGACTGACATGATCTGGCTCCAATCAGCCAAACATAGCTCTGCTGCACCTTTGTCTGATGGTCAGGGAGCTTCTATAGTTACTTACTGCCCTAAGAAAGCCTGACCAGTCAGTCAATTATTTCTCTTTATAGTCAGATTTAGCACCTGACCCAGAACCAAATGGTCAGCAGAAGCACACTGCATGAACTTATTCATTTCAAACTGGATTTGGCACGGGGCTACATGGCAAAACACTTCCCACCACACAAGTTTTGAATGTATCCATCCCCTGCTTCATACCCATCCTTTGTTTTGTTAGGGCAAGGAGGAGAGAGGAGAGGGCATCACGATGCCTCCTGCGCTGCAGACATAAGAAAGGTACAGTGGGGATGAAGAACAGGCTTGGACTACTGAGGAGATGTTGGAGCTGGGTGAATAACAACATTTCCAGATGCTCCTGGTGAAGAGAAGTGCTCACATATTCCCCCTTCCAATGCCCTTTTACAAAGATTAAATGAACATAGTCATAAAAAAGGAGGGGGGGGAGGGGGGACAGGGGGAATGGAGGATTAGAAAAAAATAAGTAGAAAGCTCCTGTCTTACAATTCAGGAGCTCCTGCATCATCTGTGAGCAAGCTCTAGGGTGCCTCACAAGGAGCAGAGAGGTAGTTTTGCAAAACCCATGACTGCAAAGCATTTGGCTAATAAACTAAAACTCCAGATAAAATCTTTGTCCCTGCTTTTGCCTGGATGAACTAGAAAAGTGTGTCTTTCTTTTCAAGAGACGGTACTGCCACAGATGCAGCTGTGCCTATAGGCTGCAATCGGCTTCTTTGTTTCTTTCAATTTCCCACAAATATAATCTATTACCAATGCCATGCTTTTCTTTTGTCAATATATTACAGGGCTTTATCAGCAAAGCTTTTATTGCAGCTCTCCCTGCAAAGAACCGGTGGGTAAAGGTTAAAAAGACCAACCCCGTGCGTATCTGCGAACGTAGCTTGCATAATCGGGGAGCGCTGCTGGTGCAGGGCTTCACTGACGTAACCGGCTGGGGAAAATTACTGAGACGCCTGCTGAGGGACAGAAGTGACTAACTCTCATCAGCAGAGTCCCAGCGTCTGAAGGAGCTGCTGCTAAGGCGATGGGCTAAAATAGACCCGGAGGGAAGCTGATTTCAAACAGCAAGGGCCTTTTTATTTATTTTTATAAAGAGTGCTTTGTGCGGATTGCGTGTGGACTCTTTGTGTGCCTCTGTAGAAATCAGAGGAATAAACAAACCTGGAAGCAACCGCTCACGCTTGACATCCTTTTGTTGGCATTTATCAGCTGCTGGCAGGATCCCCATGGGGTACCCGAGGGCAGCTGAGACCTGGCCAGATTGCAGGCTGTCCCGCTCCAGTCCTGCCTTAGATAAGCAGAGCTCTCCTCCAGAGCATCACCCCACTCTTAAAAGGAGTGAGGCATAGCAGCCCAGGGCTTGCATAAGGAGCCGAAGCCTCAGCCGCAGGTCGCGCGCCTCCGGCTGGCTATGAGATACCGGGATGCTGAGTGATGGCTGAGGCTGTGCAGCGGCACCTGGCTGGAAGCCACCATGTCTCAAGGGTGAGGAAAGCCAGAGCAAAATCCCAGTGAAAGCCCCCAGGAGCCCACTCTGGGACAGGAGTTTAGGGTTTGGCCCTTGATCTAATCCAGGAATGATCTCACTCATGTTGCATGGTGTGGGCTACATCTGCTCAGGGCTGGAGGATGGACCAGATAGTTTTCCAGCCTTGCCCCATGGCCTCTGTGCTTGGCAGTGGGCCATGAGGGCCCTCCAATGCTTCCCACAGGGCAGGCGGCACGAGCCAAGGAGAGGGGGAGCCCTTGGTCATAAGCTCCTCCAGCTCCAAGCTCCAAAGCAGGAGTGTTCCCACTCTGGGCCAAACCCACAGCCAGAGGTCAGGCACACCTTGTCCCTTGGCCCTTGCAGAGGGCCATGCCAGCAAGGTCCGCATCTGTGCCATGACTCCCAGCCCCCCGCCTGACCCTTTCACTCTGTGACCTCTGGGCTACAGATGTACAAAGATGCTTTCCTGTCCAACACTGTGCAACTGAGAAAACGCGTCTGGGCTCAGACAAATAGGAAATCAGACCATGTCTTATCCTCTGCCAAGGTGGAAGCCAGTTACAGACACAGAAGCAGAAGCCTCCTGCCCCGGCTTCCTCTGGAAAGGCACGAGGAGCCAGACATAAGGAAAGCAGCAAATCCATGCTGCCGGAGCTGGTCACTGTCAGGAGAAGGATGCTGGCTTGTCCCAGCTGCAAGAGGTAATACTGACCGCTCTTGCTGTTGTTGGTGGGCACAGAATGGCTGCCCAGTCCACCTGACGTTTGGATACCAGAACCAAGAGGCACAGAGACTTCTGAGGTGGGACACACTTGCACTAAAAGTGACACTGCTGGCACAGCTGGAGCATCACCTCCACCGGCTGTCAATTGCACAAGCAAGTGGGATTCAGTCGCTGGCTGTCTCCAGCAACACGGGTAGAATGAGATCTGAGGGTGGACAGCCAGCTCAGGGGAGCCTGGAAACATTTCCTAGGCTTCACGACCTTCCTCCAGCTACTTAGGAGGCACAACGGTTTGCACAGACATTATCTGCAGTACGGGCTACGGTAAAGAACAACCACTTTCTACCAAATCCTGTGTACAAACTACGTTGATACCGCCACGTGTATGGAATCTGCAGCTGTATTTATAGACTATTGGCTTGTCATGGTTTAAACCCAGCTGGCAACTAGGACCACAGAGCCACTCACTCAGTCTCCCATGGTTGGGATGGAGGAGAGAATCAGAAAGGTAAAAATGAGAAAAAACTCATGGGTTGAGACAAAGACAGTTTAATACGTAGAGCAAAAGCCACGCACGCAAGCAAACAAAACAAGGAATTCATTCACTACTTCCCCTCAGCAGGCAGGTGTTCAGCCATCTCCAGGAAAGCAGGACTCCATCATGCGTAGCGGCTGCTTGGGAAAATAAACACCACCAGTTGCATATGTTCCCCTCTTCCTTCTTCTTTCCTCAGTGTTATATACTGAGCATGGCGTCATATGGCATGGAATATTCGCTTGATCAGTTGGGGCCAGCTGTCCCGGCTGTGTCTCCTCACAACATTTGTGCACCCCCAGGCTGCTCGCCGGCGGGATGGTGTGAGGAGCAGAAAAGGCCTTGAGAGCTTAGCAACAACTAAAAACAGCAGTGCGCTATCACCAGTATCTTTATCCCAAACCCAAAACACAGCACTATACCAGCTGCTAGTAAGAAAGTCAACTCCATTCCAGCTGAAACCGCGACATGGTTGTTGTAAATGTACCCACACAGGCTTTAAATGAGGTTGTTAACCCATGCCTGGTTTTCTGGTGATTGGTTTAACCTGTATTAATTGACTGAAAATGAATGAAGATACTCATCAAATGTTTTTCCCAATGAAGTGTGCTTTTTTTCCCTTGGGCAAATCCAGAGGCACCATGGGAGGGAGAGAAAAGCCCTGGAAAGCAAGGATAGCACAAGTCACAGCCGTGAGTCTGCAGGGAGCCATGGGGATCCCAGAGGTGCCTGTCACAAGCCTGAGGGCTGCACAGCTCCTGGGAAGCCCTGGACCTACCATGTCCTGAGTGATACCAGCCGTCAAAGCACTGAGAGAGATGGAGCTCTCCAAGTGAACCAGATCAAAAGCAGGTTGTCCCCACCCGATCTGTGACTGTAGAGAAACAGAGACTCCTATGCACTTGTGGCTTGTATCCATGAAATCTGACCTCCACAGGGGAACTGGGAGCATCCTCTGAATGCATCACCATCTCTCGTCCACAAGCAGGTAAAGGGCTGCAGGGAGACGTGCAGTCATAGGGTCATGGTCCTGCCCTCAGTTCCCCCACATCTGCGCCAGTCCAGGGAGATGTTTTCCCTGCTCAGAGACCGTACAGACAGACATGTGCCAAACCACCAGGCTGGTTGGCATCCTGTTTAAGGCCAACACAAGGCCTTTTGCCATCTGCCCATACACAGTAGCTTGCTCCTGACAATATATATGCAGCAAACACCTCTAAGCTAGACGCATATCATACCACAGAAAAAAAAAATGGTGATTAAAAAGTAGCTTTGCTGATGTTTCATGGTAGCAAACAACACCAGCTTGTACTGTGTTTTGTAAGAGGTTCTGGGGGTGTATTCACGTGAAGGCAGTGTGGGAAGCATGCGTCGTGGTGCCATGCGGTGGCTGAGTTAAGGTTTAATTGCTGAGATAACTCCCTCAAGTGAAACAAAAGTAGGCACGACTGAAAACTGGAAATCAAAGAAACTGTCTTTCCCCTCTTTATAACTGAATAATCCTTTCTACTCATTTTTTACCACCCTGCTGCCAGGAGTGCTCAGAACCACAAAGAGATGGAGAACTGGTTCTTCACACGAGTCACAGCCAATCCTAAGGGTACCAAAATCTACCCAGAGGTAAATGTTTAGGCAGTGGCTGATTGCGTCTTGTTATATTGACTAGACAAGGGCTCAGAATTAGTGCGTGGGGAAGTTCTACTCTGCTACAGTCCTTATGCATGACCTTGTGCTGGTCATGTAGCTCAGCATCTCATTTTCTGGAACAGCACTACCCATCACCCAGATCTGCTGCAAGCTAACCTGGTAATTACTAGTAAGATGGTTTAAGAAGCTGTGCTAGCATTCTAGAAAGAAAACACTATTGAAATTATTTCAAAGCTGAGCACCTCAGGCTGGCTGGAAATGGTTCGGTACAGGAAAAATGGACTTTGATGATGTAGGGGCCCTTTAGGGCACAGGATTTGAACTGGCTCAACAGTGAAGAAAGGATTTATTCAATGAGTGAGAAAGGATTTGTTCAATGAGTGAGCACAGGTGTACTTCCCCCTGCACTGGAAAAACTCTGTGATTGCTTCCTACAAAACAGGTAGAAAGAAACTGCCATACATTTACTGTATCTAATACCACTCCTTGTGCACCTCAGGCGTGTTCCCATGCAGCCCACAAATTCTCGTTCATTCTTGGGGCCTTCCAGATTACTTATGTATGATCTATTCTGCAAAGGGTATATATATTAGGAGATATAATCCATTACAGCAAAAAAAAAAAAAATTCACTGCTGTGTTTCTTTTTTTTTTTTTAAATTAGACTCATCTTGGGGGCAATGTGATGAAAGCCAAAAAGACAAGATTTTTTAAGTAATCACACTCCATCCTTCTCTCAAGCAAGTGGCCTGAGTGCCTGTCCCACTGTAGCAGACCTATTTCTCCACCCAGATGCATCTCTGGGGGATGTTTCATGGGGGCAGATGGAGCCTGAAGCACAACCCTTAGGACCCCCATCCACCCACTCGTGCCAGCATGCACTTATTTTGCCATAGAGTCTGTGCACCATGCTTGTCATGGTTGATTTTTCCCAAGCAGCAAGTGGCAGTCACCTTAGTGACTGCAGGAGGTATGCAGCTCGGAGCTTGAAAAAGCTGGTGTCTCTCAGCTTCCCACAGAGTAATAAGAGACAGCAACTGGCTTTAAGTAACTCCCAAACAAGTTCAGGAGGGCCAGAACAGGCAAAATGGATGACATGGAGTTAGTTTCCAGCAATATTAGTCATCTATTGCTTTTCCACTGTTTCCCTACTTTGCAATCTTTGTCATAAAAAATGTTTCAGAGATCCAAAATGGGGAGGAGAAGGGAGACAGATTTTTTCCCTCATCTAAAGTTTGAAGCCACCTCCATGGTGCCATCTGAGTTTTGAATGTGGGAAAAAATAAAGATAATACTGCAAAAACATTCTGAACTGTAAGAATATTACACCCATGAAAATGCCAGCCCAAGCTTATAAAACTTTAACAGCAGTAGTATTAAAAATGCAGATGGGACCTACAGAGAGCAAAAGGGAGAGCAGTAAAGAAATGAAGAACCTGGAAGGAGGAAAGACACAAAAATATGTGGCTTAGCTCAGGTACTCTAGGCATTGAACCAGCATGAACAAAATACTTTGTCACCCCAACGTGAACATTTTGTCAGCAGCAGCTCTTGGTGATAGCATGGGGCAAAGTGAAATGGGTGCAAAGGCCTGGGACTTACGAGCCAATAGAGAAGCGCAGATAAATAAAGAGCACATCAGGTCAAGGATGCAAGAATATCTCCAGCCCAGTGTGCAGAAAGGACCACCATTCACAATTGCAAAGCTGATATCTGTGGCTTTTCATGAAGCCACAAAGCTGGGGACTGTGAAAAGGGAGAGGAGAAGAGCCAACATCATAGCTGGGGTCAGGAAGGAGAAGGGACTAGGGTGGGCAGTGGGGGTAGCCATGCACTGATTCATCTGGCCTCCACAGGAGAAAGGTGCTGGGACAAACTCTGCAGGAAGGATTGAGAAATATAAGATGGGGCAGGATAAACCAAACAAAGGAGGGGATTAGTTTCCCAGCTGTAGCCTGTGCCTGGCTTGCTTGAGTCAGGACACAGGGGAGACCAGGTCTGCCCAATTCCTTGTTGCCAAGAAGGAACGTGCTCATTAAGAGGAGGTGTAGTGAAAGAGATTTAGTTTGGGTCAAGAACCAGCCAATGGGTAGAAAACAGGCTGTGCTGAAAGGGGAATTAAAATTTGGCAGCAAGTTCCTGGTGGAGTTGATTAAGAAGCTGTCTTGGATGCTATCTTAATCTGTATTTTCTTTAAATGACCATAGCAGAGAAAGCAGGAATGACGTGAAGTTGGGAGTCACTGCTGGTGCTGATAAGGGTTGGAATATTATGTAGGAGGAGTTGGGTGCCCTTAAGGATGAGACTGAGACAAATGGGATGTAATTAAGCAGTAAAAAATGTGCCACGATGTACTTGGACAGTAGAAACAAGAATTTCTGCTATATGCTGGCAGCTTACCCATAAAGCAGCAAAGATAGATCACTCAGGCATGAGATGGCTCTGAGCCACGAGCGTCTCACGGCTAAGAAAAGGCAAATGCAAACAGAGGCAGAATCAGCTGGAATATTTCCAGAAGGGCCTGGAGAGAGCAGAGCCAGGGGACAAGGACTCACTGAGACCTCAACAGTGCTTGGGACCATGTCTGAGCTGCTGGGACCATCTTCTTGTGCCAGCTCAGCTCTCTGCCCTGAAGCCCGCTGGACCACACATCTGCCTGCAGCTTGGGGAGCTGTATGGGGATGTGGCCACCCTCTGTAACCCCTTTTGCTTCCAACACGTTCACTAAGAAGCGAGATGGGTTATTTAAGCTTGAGGATAATGTTGGCTATTGAGCAAATGCCTCTAAACTGTCCCTGACTATGTTTAGACAAGAAAAGGTAGAATTAATGATGGCTGGATGAATGAAATTCTGCAAAGGCTTTCCTGCAGGAATCCTAGGAGCAAAGTGCTGCCTAGTTTTAAGCTGAAGCTTTGCAAGCCTGTGACAGGGATTGTATAACATGACTATGTGTGATGAAAGAAGATGTGACACAACAACCCGGGAGTTCCTGTCCAGTCCCATGATTTTAAACTTGTTATCTGTAAGCAGAGCTATAGAAATCGATAGAACAGGGGGATCCAACTTGGCAGTGGTATTAAATCTGCAGATGAATCATGGCCAGTACCTTGGGGCAAATAAACAAGGTATGGTTTATTTCAGACTTGTCTTTGGAAAGCCCCGCTCATGACCTGAGAATTTAGAATCTCCAGGGCACGGCAAGAAAAGGAAGCCAAGATAGAAAAAGCCACTGCATTGAAATGCCTCCTTTGAAGGGCAGTGCAGATCTCTGCTGTGCTCCTAAAAAGGCACTATCAGGACTGGACTGCCAGCTGTCTCACAGACTTGAAGGGACCTCTATTCCTGCCAGGCCTGCCCAGACTAGAAAGTCCAAAATCAACACATCCTTTTAATCCAATTCATTAGTCATATAAAGTGGGCAACAAACAAAGCCATAACAAGAATCTACCAGATTGCTACTTTACTATATGGTCTGACCTCAACACAAAGAGAATTTTTATGGTACTCACCTGAAGTCAATTGAAAACCATAAATGTTCCTATCAGACTCTTTTTAATCAAAATTACCAAAGAAGACAGAGACCAGCTTTACTCATCACTGCCTGCTGTGTGAATGGGTTGGGAGGGCCAACAAGTGTCAAAGCAAGCAGGGTAGTCACCTCTTAGGATCAGTGGTGGCTGGAGGGTTCAAGCAGGTCCATAGCAAGGTGAGCGTCTCAAGGGCTGTGGTGCATCTGTGCTGTCCCCAAGGTTGGGGTTTTTTGGCCTAATGGGCTCGAGGTAAGGCAGAGAGAAACAAGGGCCATTTCCAAGGCTGTGTGGGATGCCATTAGCACCTCCGGCGTGACAGACCATCTGACCAGCCTGTGTACAGAAAAGGAAAATATCCACCTGAAAAAGGGGTTGATATAGCAAGGGTATCAAAGGAAAGTTCATGTAAGGGGGGTCTCCAAGCCACAGCATAGGGACTGACTCCAGAGGATGTTGGTGATATCTCCAATTATTGAGCAGGTTATCTTCACCCAGAGGCAATACACCATCCTTCAGGCTTGTGTGTGACTATGTTTACAGGGTGTCTTAGGCCAAGACAGACACTGCCCTTTATCTTCACTGTGCTGCTAGGGCTGGGACATGCTACCTCCTCTGTTCATTTTGTTTAATTTACAAAAGCTCCTCCTACCCCTCTTGCCTCATTCAACCCTGGCTCTGTTGTCTCTTGTGAGAGGTTTTCATTGACATATATGCTGTCAAAGTGTAGTCTGAGAGGGGACCTTCTTCCCTCAGTTCTCTCCTGCACCCCACCTTCCCCAAGGGTGCCCTGAGAGTCAAGCTGACCCGTACAGTAGACCCAAGGGGAAAAACATGAGGAGATGGTAGGAACCTGCAGAGGAGAAATTCTGGGACTTGTGATTTCATTGAAAATAGCAGTTGACTTCTCCTGTGCTGCAGATTGGCTTTCGGAAAGCTCTAGAAGAGCTCTAGAAGCTACAGAATTGTAGAACAGTTTGGGTTGGAAGGGACCTTTAAAGGTCACCTAGTCCAACCCTCCTGCAATGAGCAGGGACATCTTCAGCTAGATCAGGTTGCTCAGAGTCCCATCCAACCTGACTTTGAATATTTCCAGGGATGGGTCATCTACAACCTCTCTGGGCAACCTGTCCTTCTTAGCTGTCCTTCTGCAAATGTGTAATTTAGTTTTTTTATTCCAGCAGTGACAGGACCAGCAGTGGGAGGAGCAAATGGAGAGTAATTGCGAGAAATAACATGCAAGAGATCATCACCTTTTGCCTGGGTGCTCCATAGTTCTCCCCTCTCACAGGTTCTCTCTGGAGTTATTAGAGCTTGTGACACGAGAGTACCTCATGGGTTTATGGATGCCTTGGGTCTTAATGCTGTAGGATACTCAGGCCCCTACAGAGACTGACTTTCCAGCCACACGAAGGGATATATTTCTGTTTGTTTGCAGTGGTATGGAAATCTGGTCTTGACAGCAACAGTGTTGGGGTACGCCTCCAAGCCCCCTGTATGCACACACCAGCTTTGCTCTGAGTACTTCAGCTGCAGAGTTTGGCACAAGACCAAAAGTAATGCAGAAAAGGGGCCAAATAACCCCCCCACCTGATTCCCATCCTCCATGCCGCCACATCCCGGACCACCCAGCCCTACTGTAGTTATTTTCCACGCCCTGTCTCATGAAGACCTGACAGTAAAGACGTGCGTGCGGACTCTCTACCACCTCTGGCACTGGAGCCACAGTCTGCACTGACACCTCCTCTGAAGTGACCTGCCAGCCACAGGCACATCCTCATTGCTCAGGCTGACAAAGTCATCAGACCCTCTTTTCAGGGGCCAGCTGGCAGTGGGGGATTTGTCTGAGCAGACCTTCAGCTCTCCCAAGCCTTTTCTTCTCCATGGGATTGAGACCATGCATCTGCTTAAATTCCTCATCCCTTTCCTACTGTGTCTCATGCCTTGAGGCATGCCTGCTGATGTGACAGCCCACCACTGAAAGATGTACCTACCCTGGAAATCATATTGCCTCCTTGATTCACTGCAGGGGAAAGGGCAGGATGGAGTACGGGAACAAGAAACAGAAGAACTTCTTAGACCCTCTAGCTAGCATTAAACCTGAAATGCAGGTAGTGAAAGATCAGCTGCTGAGTGCCCGCAGGACTCCATCCTGCGGCAGCCGGCAAGATGCAATGACCTCCAGTGAAAAGATGCAGACTAATTCCACTACCTTTGACCCTTTTAAAGGAATTTGAGTTTTTCCCTCAAGAGTGGAAGGATCAATTTAAAATCTAGCAGCCAATTCGCTCTGGCCACTAGACTGCTTTTAAAGCACCGGTCCTGTGAGAATCCACCACTTAAGTTCACCTCCTGCTCTCCCCAGCGTTAAGGCAGACTCCTCGCACATCAGCCTGGCAGCCTGAAAGTAACACTCCCCTCAGCGGTTTATCTTCTGGCAAACAAAAGAAAATCAAACCCTTTGATCCTCACTCAGGAAACGAGAGCGGTTCTGCCTAAACTCTACATGTTAACAGGCTCTGGCCCCGCTAAACCTGGCTGGAGAAAGCAGTAACTTCCTCGGTAGCCGGCTCCTCTCTTCCCACAGCAGAAGGATTTGCAGAGCATGGGGTGGGCTGGCTTGGGGAATGGGTGAGGGTTAGTCCCGGCTGAGCTAGAGATGGGTAAAGCAATCTACTCTCCCTCCCCGGGGGCGGCTGGGTTGCAGATCACGCAGCTGCTCTCTTGCTCACACCAGGGGAAGCTGGCAATTGTAAGAAGGCATGCAGAAAATGCCACATCACCAGATCACAGAATCGTAGAATGGTTTAGGTTGGAAGCGACCTTAAAGATCACCTAGTTCCAACCCCCCTGCCATGGGCAGGGACACCTCCCACTAGCCTTGGTTGCTCAAACCCCCATCCCACCTGGCCTTGAACACTTCGAGGGATGGGGCCTCCACAGCTTCCCTGGGCAACCTGTTCCAGCGCCTCACCACCCTCATGGTCAAAAATTTATTCCCAAGATCTAATCTAAATCTTTCCTCTTCCAGTTTGAAGCCATTACCCCTCATCCTATCACTACATACCCTTGTAAGATCTTGCAAGATCTGCAGCTTTCTGCTGAAGGGTACCTAGTGCTTTTGACGATGCTGGATTTTTTAGTCCAGACGGGCTTTGGCCATGTCTCAGAAAGGCTAATGGTTCCCTGCTGAGAGCCTGTGCCTGGTGTGTGGGACACCAAGATCTGGGCCTGCATCTGAGCAGGGACACAATATCCCTCCCAGCCCGGCACATCCCGGTGGGGGTCACTCAGCTCATGCAGCCATCAGAGAGGCTTTGACCTCTTTTGCGTGTTTTATTTGGGAAAGGGCAACCTGCCCGAGGGTCTCTTATCATGTGCCCGTTCACTCCCCGCTTTCCCAGCTGTGATTTTCGGAGACACTGCTCTCTGCTCTTCCTGCTTGGGCCAGGAAGTTAACCAGAGGGGATGGTTCTCTTCCATCCATGGGGAGTGCCTTCGACCCACAAGTGGGCTTGGGCACCCACCTTGGAGCACAGGTGCTGGTGTGGGGCGACTGGCAAAGCTCCCGGTCCCTCTTCGACTCTGCATTTGACTCGGACCTGCATGACGTCCTGATGCAAGAGACAGGCTGCATGGAAAAAAATCCATGTAGCTGCATTACGTCTCTCAGAAGTGAGCTGATCAACCAGTCTAAAGAAATTCAATTTGTTTGGCTTCTCAGAGGGAAAGTCAGGAGGTGACGTGACAATGGCTGACAACCCCCCTGGGAAGAGCCGTGTGGCCAGTGGATCTGCTGCTCTGTCTGGAAGAGGCACGACACAATGCCACGGCCGCACGTGTGCCCAAGCGCCCAGGCAGGTCTGCTCAGATCAGGAGTAAAGGTGTGTGTTTACACCATGAGGATAATTAACCACTTCAACAGTTTACCCAGGGACACAGCGCAATGGCTTGCAGCCTTTAAATCAGGACTGCCTGCCTTTCCCAAAGATTTATTACATCTCCAAAGAAAGTCCTGGGCTTGACGCACAAATCATTTTCTGTGTTATATCAGGGGTCATGCTAGCTGACCGTAATGACTCCTTCTGGCCTTGAAATTTATGACTGGTGTCAGAGGGACAAATAACTCCTCCAGCAGACACTGCTGGAGGAGGGAGTGTTCCCAGGGCATGGACATCTTCAAGGAGAGCATGGCAGAAATCCTGCCCAGGTGGCCCCATCTGCCCTGTGCGGCTGCGTGGCAGAGGCAGGGTGGCCACCGGTGCCGTGTGTCGCAGCAGCGTGGGGACATGGCCCCCATCCTCCCGCGGGCTTACCGTGCAGGGGGAGAGCTCTACACAACCCAAAAGCCCTGGCTGAAAATGGGACCGTGAGTTGTCAGAAGGAAAGGGATGATAAATGTTCTGCTTATCTTTTAGGCAAATTTTGTTTTGCAAATAAGGTTTAAAAAAATAAAAATGAAAAATTTCTTCCGCCAATCCTGTTTTAATACCTTCGCAGCACAAGGACCTGCAGCGTCTCAACAAATGTCACCTGCCTTGGGGATGGCACGGTGAGACTGGAGGGGGAAATTCAGGCTCCTCCCTCCCCACACCGCCTGTCCCTCCATAACACTCGCCTGATGCAAATTTCCATTTCCTAAGCCAGCCGCTCGTTCCTCTTGTGCAGAGACTTCCAATTTTCTCTCTGGGCAATGACTGCAGCAAAGGCTCTGTGAGGGGGAGGGGGAAATCTCTGTAAAATGATAACCCCGGGGGTAAATCTTCAACAGGATCTGCACAGCTTTAGCTGTGCAACTGCCATTTGCATTAATGGGAGTCATGCAGCTAAGTAAGCGTACTGGAAATACCCTGGTCCCCAGCTGCTCTGTCTAAATAATAATTAATAATAATTACAAAAAAAAAAAAACAAAACCAAAAACCCAACCCAAAACAAACAGAGGGTAAGGAACAAAAAGGTTCTATTCTCCCACCACAGGAGGTAAGGAGAAGACCTGTGGCAGAAGCAGAAATGTCACTCACTCCTCACCCGTCACAGTGCAGGGCAGCAGGGAATAAGCATTCGTGACGCTGGGAGAAGGCCGGCAGCTCTCTGGGCATATGTTACTGTAAATTTGAAATTAGAGCCACCGAGGGGATGCAAAATGACAAACCCAGCTGCCGGTGGGGGTGCTGGCTGCCAGCAGAGTGAAGTGTCAATTATTTACCATTTGCTAAAGGACATCGCTTTCTGCAGTCATGCCGAAATGTGTGTGAAGCCGCGTCTTAATCCCTCCAGCATGCCGGCTGGCAGAGGCAGCCCCAGCCCTTCCCTCCACCAGAGCAGGGCTTGGGGCTGGAGCATCCCAGTGTGACTCCTGGCTGTGCCGGCATCTGGCGCCGCAGGAACGACCAGAGCCACCCGGGAGCATTGCCTGCCTGCACTGGCTTCCCCAAGGTCAACCCAAATGGCCGGGGCAGAGAGGAAGGCTGCGAACGCCCTCGGAAGTCAGAGCAGGGATGGGGGACATGCAGCCAGCACTGCCTCGTACCCCAGCTCACGAAATCATGGTTTCCCCAGCGAGGGCAGAGCGCGGTGGGTGCTGCATGCTGCTGCGGGGCTGCGCAGGGCAGGGCAGTGGTGCACGGGCACGGCACGCCTGCGGTCGGATCCAGGCGTGCTTGGGATAGCCCCAGCTCCAGTTGCTCCGCTTCTCCTATTGCAGCAGGATGTGCAGCTCGCAAAAGCAAAAGGGGAGAATTGGCATTTTATAAAGAGACAGAGAGAGAGAGAGTGTATGTGTGTGTGTGTGTGTGTGTGTGCGCGCGTGTGCGCACGCGCGCGCAAATAAAACAGATGGCGAGGGTGTTTACATTAGCACTCATGCTGGAAGTGCTTAGATTATCTTCCTTCTTAGCTAAATTAGGGCCCAATTCGGGGCTGGGAGCATCACTTTAAAAAATCACTGTTCTTCCTGCTGTTGGAGAACGTGGGCTCCCGTGGAAATCTTTATTCATCAAAACTTTCCCCCAGTCTGACCGAAACCTTCTATATTTGGGGCCCTGACAAGTCAGGGCACTTCATGAGCGCTGGTGTCTGCTTAATCACAGGGCCCTCATGAGGTTCAGTCATCCTAAATAAGTCATCAAGGCCGTGAGTCATGTCACAGGTGGGCTCCACAGTGATTCAAGGATGAGACGCTTCATCCCAATTTATTTCATGATATCATTACCCAAAAGCAAACTCATTTAAAAGAAGTCTTTTCAAGCCTTGCATCCCACCTCTCCCACTCAAGTGAGCAGTTCTCCTTGCCGGCTCCTCAGGCAGCTGGCCGGAGGAACAAGAGATGTTACTCCAATGTCTGAGCTTGAAGGAAGAGGCTTCAGTGGAGTTCTTACTTGGCCTCCACTTGCTTGCTGTCTACCTAGGCTTTCCTCCAAGAGCTGGGCACTTGGCAAGGCTTTTCCCTGGCTGGCTGGGACAGCGTTATCCTCTGGGGACTTGCAGCAGTCGGGCACTAAACCAGCGCTGCTTCTTTGATGATAAGCCGAAGGGGAGGTATGAAGCCAGTACAAAACTATCTGTGGAAACGCCTTGGCTGCAGCGTTAATATCCCCGCTCCTGTGTCACCGCAAGGACAGCCGCACATGATTGATGCTTGGCTGTTGGTATCGGTGGATCATTACTGCTGGCTGCCAGCAGCTGTTTGAGAACTGTTCGCGCGCTCTCGGCATGCTCTGTGCGCAGTGGCTGAAGGTCAGGAGGACTTCCATGGCCAAGCTTTCCATACTTGTGAGCATCCAGGCAAGGGACTGGGCGCCTCGTGCCCGTCTGCAGCCCGTTTCTGGAGGCAGTAGCCCGGAAACACGAGCGAGCTGTGGCTGCTGGCACCCTGCTCACTACGTGCACACCTCCATTTTTTTGAGAGCCACACCCAAGGTGAACAAAGTGAAGATATGAGCTTTCTGCACGCCCCAGTGAAGCAAAAATGCCCAGCTGTTCATTTTCTGGTCACGAGTGTGCAGTTTCTCCCTCTTTATTTATCAGACTGGAGTAAAGGAAATGTTTATACCTCTAATTTGTTATCAGAAATATTAGTGATAACTCCTGTGTCAGCATTTCTGCTGGTCAAAGGTAAGGAATGCCACACCCCAGCAAAACTAGCTGGAAACTTGAAAATAAAGGATTATTGATCTGGAGCCAGCCTCTTCTGTTATAAAATAAACAAACATTAAAATAACTCTATTTTATGCTGTGTGTGTATCCATAGCTGGATGTGTGCATATGCATATGCAAAAGGATGAGACCCGTAAGGTAAACAGCAGGGATAAATGAAACTCCTGGGTATAATCTAGGTCTGCACCACAATCTGAGGGAATTTTATCACTGGCTTCAGCATGGCTTTGCCCTGTGTTGTAGCAGCAATTATGACCTGGGAACTTTGTACTGCTGGAAAGGGAAAAATCTCAGCGTAAGGGCCCAGTACCCACTTCTGGCCTTGGGAGAACCAAAAATGTCAGAGGCTGCTGTAGAATATAATTCATTTTATAGCACTTGTATGATGGCTGCCATTTCTTAGTGAGCCCTGCACATTTGGAGCCCAAGACGACTAAATTAGCTGGCTTTACAGGATCAGCAAACTTGTTCCGTTAAAAAAATATTAAACTATTACTATTAATATTAAACAGTAAAACTTCCCTGCAGATAGTTTTCACTGCACTGCAGGTGGCCTCCAGAGAAGCACGGGGAGCTGCTCTCTCAACGCAGGAGCTGCACAAAGCCGCATGAGAGCTGAGTGACCTGGGCGAGCGGGGTGGGGGGCACCAGCATCCTCAGGGTGTCCCGACATACAGTTTTGCAGTAGCCTGGCAGAGACAGACCCCATAGCCCAACGTCTAGGGCCTTGGTGGCAGCACGGCAGGAAGGACAAAATGCCACGCTGTGGAAATCCAGTCCATGCATGGCCTCTCCCTACCCAACCAGCTCTAGCCTTTCTCCCCAGAGGACTGTCCTGCCCCTGGAGGGCTGCTGTCAGGGACTCCAGAAGGAGAAGCACCAGGTCCCAGGGAAGAGCAGGGACAAAAGCACTTCTCTCTTTGCCACCCCAACATAGAATGGAAGGGACCTTAAAGATCATCAAGTTCCAACCCCCCTGCCATGGGCAGGGACACCTCTGACTACAGGAGGTTGCTCAAAGCCCCATCCAGCCTGGCCTTAAACACTCCCAGGGATGGGGCCTCCACAACTTCCCTGGGTAACCTGTTCCAGTGCCTCACCACCCTCACAGTAAAGAACTTCTTCCTAATATCTAATCTAAATCTCCCCTCTTCCAATTTAAAACCATTACCCCTTGTCCTATCACGAGACTTCCTGACAAAGAGTCCCTCTCCAGCTCTCCTGTAGGCTCCCTTCAGATACTGAAAGGCTGCTATCAGGTCTCCCCGGAGCCTTCTCTTCTCCAGGCTGAACAGCCCCAGCTCTCTCAGCCTGTCCTCATAGGAGAGGTGCTCCATCCCTCTAATCATCTTAGTGGCCCTTCGCTGGACCTGTTCCAACAGTTCCATGTCCTTTCTATGTTGAGGACTCCAGAGCTGGACACAGTACTCCAGGTGGGGTCTCACAAGCGCGGAGTAGAGGGGGAGAATCACCTCCCGTGCCCTGCTGGTCATGCTTCTTTTGATGCAACCCAGGATACGGTTGGCTTTCTGGGCTGCCAGCGCGCACTGCCGGCTCATGTTGAGCTTCTCATCCATGAGCACTCCCAAGTCCTTCTCCTCAGGGCTGCTCTCCAGCCATTCTCTGCCCAGCCTGTATTTATGCCTGGGATTGCCACGTCCCAGGTGTAGGACTCTGCACTTGGCTTGGTTGAACTTCATGCCATTTGCATTAGCCCACCTCTCAAGCCTGTCCAGGTCCCTCTGGATGGCATCCCTTCCCTCCAGTGTGTCAACCGCGCCACCGAGCTTGGTGTCATCGGCAAACTTGCTGAGGGTACACTCGATCCCACTGTCCATGTACAAACATACTGTTTGTTTCTTTCAGAGTGGCCACATATCGCACTTTGAGCTACGTTGATTTTATTTGTAGAGGCCTCTGACCAGTGGAGATCTTGAGCACAGAAAATCTCCTCTAAAAATTGGTATTTTGATGGCAACCTGAAGCGAGACAACTCAAGAGCTAAGGCAGCTCCCTTGTCAGCACTGCCAGGATAACTTCAATGAATCAGGTGCAGCTGAAGCCTCTCAGGGTTTATACTTGTTCCTTACACCCCTCTGAGATGACATCCCACATGGGCTGTCCACACTTGCAAGTGACACTCCCACAGTCTTGTTTGTTCCCTTTGTTCCCTGGACAGCTAGGAAGATCACTGAATCTGTGAAGTAAGAAGTGGGTCTCCCATCTGAGACTTGTTTGTGCAAAAACGTGGATGGAAGCACCCATGTTTTGGTAAAAAACCTTGGCCTGTGGAACATGGGAATTGTGCAGAAGAATGATCAATGGAAAAAACCAGCATCTAAATGTACCCCAGGCCTGGTGGTGAAAGCTGCCGCTACCCTCACTGCCAGTCTGGCTTCCCAAATAAAGCAGGGAAACTCCTGAAGGGTTCATCCAGATGAGGCCAAGGTCCTTCTGGGCTTTCACAAGAGGCTCTTTTCTCATGGAAGCTCTTTGGGAGTTGTGGAGGAGGCCATGTGATGTCTTGGCATGAGGGAGATGGTTGCCTGGCCACCCCCATAAAAGCTGAATGCAGCCCCAGGTACTGCTTTTGGGGCTCATGGCACCACTGACACAAGGGTAGAGTGCTGCGCCACAAACCACAAAGTTTACGGGGACTCTAAGCCCTTTGCTTCTCCCCTCCCCGCTTTAACTACCTAAGGGCAGCCAGATGTCTGGGGTTAGGCTAGCTAGACATGATTTTCTTGATCTTCCCATGAATTTTCTTGAACTCTTTTCTTAGTCAAGACAAGGAAGGATTTTGATTTGGTTTTGATTCATCTTATTTCAGTAGCAATCTCTTCCTCACATAATCTCCTTATTTTGTAGATAACAGTGCTCCTTTTGTATAATAATTCATGGGAGCAGTGGACTCAGTAGAGTGCAAGGTCACCCCCTCCCCTGCCCTCTTGCCAAACTCGTGCCTTGGCACCCATCAGCCCTGACTCACACCCAGGCATGGAGCAGACAGGCAAGCAGCATCCAAACAGCTACTGAATCGGGTGAAATATCAAAGGTGAAAGGTTTGGCTATTGACTGAGGAACACACAGGCAATCTTGCAACATTTGACTTTCCCCTGCTTTGTATTGACTTTCGTTTTCTCGTTATGATAACAGGTAAGAAATCATTGCCAGTGTTTTCACTGAGACAGCTCTTCTGTCAACAGATCCCAGTTCTCCTGGTCTCCTCCTCCCTCCCTTTTCACAGATTAGCTTCTCACCGAAATGGAAAATTATCTTCAGATGATGTTGGCAGAGGCAAGGCTGACAGGAAGACAAATCAGACGGTGGGCATGAATCATAAATATTGTTAAATACTTATTTCAGCTTGTGTTGCCTGACTTCTGGGAAATTACATACAGCGTTAAAAAAACACACCTGCTGGTGAGTGCGTGTGTTATGTGCATGTCAAGAGCACGTTGTTGCATTTGCCTCTCTATATCTATAGGCACCCTGGCAAAGAAGAGCTGAAACTCACCAGGCAAAGGGTGCTCTTCATCAAAGAGCAGCACCATATGGTTGGAGAATAGCTTGTATAGTAAAGACAGGGATAAGAATGGGGAAATTACAGGTGCGTTAAACTGATCTCAGTAACGCATGGGCTCAGCGTAGTTGTTTCAGGAAAAAATAAATACAAGTGTGGAGTAAAGAAGGAAGATATATGGCCAGCTCAAAGTCATCCACAGGATCAACCCAACCTCTACCTTTCACAGAATTAACTAAAAATGCTTCTAGGCCTATCCTAAAAGGGTATTTCCATTAGATGAAGGGAAATCAATCAATGTTGTTGTACCAGTCACTTCTGAGAGTCCAACAGGAACATACAGGGCACGCCACCAGTCTTCTAGTGAAATAACTTGACTTTGGCACCAGCATGCAACAGACGTACAGCAACCTCCTTACAGGAGGAGACTGAAAGACCTGAGCTCAAGCCTTTTCCTACATCTTCACACTGAATACAAGGGAAGAAGAGATCTTCTCCCTATGTTGGCCTTATTTTCTAAAGTGAGTGAAAAACATGAAAAACATGTAGGCTAGAAGTTAGTTTTGAAGACTGGGGAGGTCCTAGTACAATTTCCAAAGTGCAAGAGAGGCAGCAAGAACTTCCCTCCAGCACTCCAGCATCCGTAGGCAGCAATATGGTAAATTTATGTGACTTACGTGACTTGGCCGTCTAACGTAGCAGGGACCCAAATTCAGTGATCCAGGAGTTCCGTTCACCTCTGTGCTTTGTATGTGCGTCTGGCATGCAAAATCGTGATGGCCCTCAGAGCTTGTAAAAATACGTCTGTTGATCCATTAAAAAATTCTTCTTAGGGCCCACAATGCAGGGTCTTAAAAGCTCTGCACTGCTGAGGTTTTCAGAAGAACATTCGTCTCTGGGCTCAGTCCACAGAAGGCAGCAAAACCTCTAAGAGTCAAAGGTCATTCATTTTTGCGGGGCCTCAGCATTTCTGGATTGACTAGCAAGGAAAAGCATCCTTGATTCATAGATATTTTTATGAATCAAAACAACCCTGCTTGGTGGTCGTATTTTGTCTAAGAACTGGGTTTGCTCTCTTTGTAAGAGATAACCAGACACTAGCAAGTGCCATAAAGGTGTAGAGGGGAAAGAGAGACCAGGAAAACTACAATTTTAAAGAGAGCATGTAAATGGGGAAGGTGGAAATCAGACACCTTGTCATTGCCTAAAATGCCTGCCTTTGAAACAAGAGAGCAACAAGAAAACTAGAGGTCAATGCTACTAAGCCAAGAGCAGTCTCTTAAGAAAGACACTCAAATCCATTTCTGTCATAAGCTAGGCAAGGTCATGAATCAAATTTTGCCAGGGAGATTGTATTAGAGAACTTTATTTTTCTAGGAAAGCCATGTAGGAATTAAAAATCAGACAAATCAACAATGCTTTCAAGTGCACATATTGATGTGAAAGACGAACTCCAAACACAACTCTTTCACCTTTACTTAAAGGGAGAGCCTTTTTTGCCTTTGTAGGGGCCTTTGTATGTATGGTCTTCTCTACCAACTCTCCATCACACCCGGCACACTAATCTGTCGGCTGCCTTTCTTCCATTCTGCAAAGATAATACATATTCTTGATCCCTATTTTTGAAGAGCCCTTAGGAAAACATGACTTGAAGAAGGAATAAAAAGCTATAGCAATGGACTCCATTTCTAGGTAATTTCTTCTAAATCCTGCTTTCAGTTTATTACCTTGACAAGGAGTCTTTCAGTTGCAGAGCAGAGCCCTACCTCCCGCAGGGGATATGCCGAGGATTATCTACCCTGAAATGAAAGTCTGTTGACCTAGGGAAAACATTTCACTAAATAACGGCAGTTGGGATTTGAAGGGACCTGTGGGATATTAGACATGGTGTAAAAGCAATTTGAACAAAGTAAGGAAAATACGTGGAAATAGTTTTGGGCAGGAAAGCCAGATAAAGTATGTAAATGAATACATTTGTGGGATGGGTAGAAGTTATGCAAAAGGAAAATACACTTACTTTTCCACTGCTGCCCTCTGAAATGGCAACTGCAGAGATACTCCCACTTGAGCAGAGTCCCACAGCCTCCAAAGGTTGCCATTACCCAGCGAGAGATGATCTGACCCCACCACACTTCCTGCGCTCCAGTTGAACTCACCAATTCCCACAGATCCCAGCATGCTCCCTGCACCACCATGGCATCTCCCTGTCTGTGGACATCATGCCTGCAGGCCTCACTCTGCATTTTGGATCTCCATGGTGTTCGATATGCCCGCTGTCACGTACCACCAGAGAGACTTGCCTTGGCCAGGAGACTCCATGTTTTCAACGAAATTATGAAGCCACCAATGCTTGAGCTATACCAAATTAAGATTAGAGGAAGGAAAAAAACCCATGAAAACTATTAGTCTTGAGCCCGTCTTCCTAGTCCACAGCCCAGTGGAAATTCAGAGCTGCTGTCAACCTTGGCTAAAATGACTTTAATGTTAGTGAACCAAAGAGAGAGTGTCACAGCAGGGGAACAATGCCCCGACGCTCTCTTTTTGGTTCATTAAGTGCAGGAGCACGTAATTGCTGGTATCCCACATGGTGCCTGGACCACAGGAATGAAAGCATTTTTGCTGTTCTGAGGAGAGTTGTGTAGATCCTGTTGCCCTTTTGCCCTGCATTACAGTGATAACCTGGCAGTTTTTATTACCTCCCCCCAGAGTAAATTGGTTACTCTCAGGGTAAAGCAGAGTTTCTGAAGGGTGGCCTCACAGAGGGAAAAATAGCAGGGGATCTTCTAGGTTCAGTCTCCACTCTCATAAAGCTTTAAAAAAAAAAAAAAAACCCTGCATAAAACAAAAGATAATGTGACATACATTATTGGATTGAGAAATATCTCTGGCAGCTAAATTTTTCAGTTGCTGAATAACTGTGCAAGGCAGTGATGGAATTGCTACAGCTGAAGTCATACAAAATGAGGGTGGAAAAAAAAGACCTCGATACTTTTATGGAGTCTCTACAAATCCAGAGCTCCGCAGGAGCTCCGTTGTACCAGGCAAAGTAAGTCACAATAGTGGCAAAGACATACAGAAGTGAGCAGTGATGTTCACACTCCTCAGATTTTGCTGACTTTCCTTCCAAGAGCCCCTTTTTTTTCAAAACTTGATTTTATTTTCCCAAATACAACAGACCTGTGAGAAATAAGCCCCTCCAAGGGCTAGATGTTTGATATCAAAGGTTCAACAACTAATTGCTGATCCTTGACCACAGCTTTTGTTTAAAAATAAAATACAAAAAAAAAAAAAAAGGCATTTGAGAAAAGGACAAGGCTGCAGTGTTGGTTACACCACCTCCCTGGTAAGGCTGGTGTAAGAGATACTGTTCTGCCCCACTTGCCCAGACCAGGGCAATATTATTGACCCCTAATTGCCCCAGTGCAATGGTTTGCATGTCCATCGAATGCCCTTAGAAGGAACTTAAATTAAAAGTAGCTTGGAGAATTTTGTATTTTGGGTTTAGGTGATGCAGCTTCGTGCCTGCCCCACAAGCCCATGCCACGGCCAAGGCACGGAGTGTTCAGTGGTGCGGCAGGAAACATTGGGGAGGCGCAGGGCTGTGCCCTGGGAAGGCGGCCATCCAAGGACAGTGCAGATCCCTGGATGCTCCTCCAGCCCTGCCTTCTCCGAGCTGCTTGGTTGCTGTCCTTGCTGCCCAACCTCCTATTGAGGACGATCTGCATGACTCAGCCAGGGATGAGTAGGAAAATGAATGTCATCATTTTGATCCAGTTAAAAATAATTTGTTTGGTGCTTTCTCTCTGTCCCCCCCTCTTTTTTTTTTTTTTTTTCTTGAAGAGAACTATTAGCACATATTTAGGAAGGCAAATTGTCCCCTGAGTTAAATTAGCACCTGCTCAAATGTGCGCAAAGTGCTAATTGCACTTTGCAAGCAAATGCAACTGAAAACAAGCTTTTAAGGCTCCAGCAAGCAGACATGGAAATTGAGGCCATCCGAGAGAAAGGGGAGCCTTTTTAGACAGCCATCTGCAATATTAACCAGGGATAAAAGTCAGACTACTACACTCTGAACACAGGGAGCAGTGGGGTAGTCACTTCTAAATAAGTATATCGGGCAGCTTTTTTGGCCCACGCTCTCCACTTCCAGACAGGACAAAATCCTCCTTGAAGGGAGAAAGAGGTCCATAGGTTTTGCTCCAGGCATTAGGCATATGTATTTCTCATGGCTCAAGTAAGCTCAGGGCACTTCCTTGAGGAACACCACCAGTTGCTCCTTGCACGCTCGCTGTCCCACTTCTGGTGGTCTTGACAGGAGGCGTGCAGCAGAAGCTATGGGAGGGGAGCACAGGGAATGGCAGTGTAGGGAGACTGCTGGGACATTCTGGAAAGATAACAGAGGAAAGTGGTCACTTTCCTGCAGAACTAAATGTCTGCATTTATTTAAAGAAATCAGATGGTTTGAAGGTTGTGACTTTCGGAGAAGGGTATCAAAGCTTTCAGATGACACCCTCCTTTGAAGATGTGGCATGTGGGGAGAAGATGGCCCCATGCTTTTAGGGGGCACGTGATGCCACTCAGGACAGCAGAGAGGCCCCCGGGGACAGGGGAGCTGAAGGCTGCTGGTCCCAGAAGGATGGGACACGCCAAAAGCCAAAGGGGCCAGGTGTGCCATTCAATTGGGGAAGAGGGGCGGGAGATCCCAGGCACTGCAGCAAGTGTCTGGGGCCTCGTTGGGTTTTGCTGAGATGGCAACTGCTCAAAAATGGCTGGGTTTTTTCTCCCCCTCAAGCTCCTTCTAACAAACTCTAACCTTACCTTAGGGAGAAAAAGAACAACAGAAATCTTGGGAATTTTCAATCAAATAATGATGGGAAAAGGTTGTTTAGGTTGCAAAGCCAAACACTCTGAAGGTAGGCAGGGTGAAGGCTGCCTGTACAGTCTCTTCCTATGTACACTTCATGAAACAGACTTATTTCTATGAGTAAGTATGATTTTTTCCCCATCTTTAAATGTTTAGGATATACACTCAAAGGGCTCAAGTTTGTGGTCACTCAAGCAAGCAGAGATGTGGCATGTCCCACCATTAGCATTCCTGATGCCGTCGTCTCTCTCTTAACATTATTTTTGTACATATTACTGCAGCCTCACAACCCCCCCACAACTCCCAGACAAAGCCTCCCTTTTGTTTATTAAAGCAGAAAACTAAAATGGTCTCTTTAGCCAGCTGGGACATAAGCAGCCTCCTCAATGATACTGGTGGCCACACAGAAGTGCCGCTCTTTGTGCCATCCTTACGGCAGTTAGTCTGTACAATTGGATTGATTTTTATCCTTTTTTTTTTTTATCATCCTTTCTTCTAATTTGCTTGCTTCAATAATTAGCCAAATGATGTTAGTACTTCTCTCCCTCCGAGTAATCTTCACTTTTGCGCAGGAAGCATATTAATTTGCTAGAAAGCTACATGGCATTTGCATGTTTTTTCATCTAATTTGGCAGCATCGGCACTTAAAGCAGGTGTGATGCTAATAAGGCAACTTGAGCAATCAGCCCAGGTAGAGATTTGTGGATTGCTCAAGAATTTGTTTGGAGTGTCTTTCCATGTCTGCACTCGGCGCTAATTATAGTTGGGAGATGGGGGAAGGAGGGAAGCTGAGCGAGTAAAATGGAAGTGGCCGTGGAAGGCCAGTAGGAAGGCCGTGGCATTTTGTTTTTCTGAGAGCCTTTGAACAGAGGGTACTTGCATCTTCACTCAGCCTGAGCACCTCCTCCAGGGCTGTGCTCAGGAGTGGAGATGTTTCCAGGGGGAAGAGATGGTACATGCGTCCTTGCTCCCTCCTGCTTTTGGTGCTGAGCAGAGCACACAGGTGAGTAGAGACAGTGATGGCAGAGCAGGGAAAGCCACCACTGGGAATTTTGGCATCTGCAGTCCTGTAGACCCATGTTTTTCCTGGCCCCCACAGACACCGCTATTTACCTCATTAAAACCCTAACCTGCTCAACATAGGTCTTGCAGGAGTTTCTAGATCATGAAGGCGGTGAGGCCAGCAGCAGGTCCTGCTCCACTCCTGCAGTCAGTATGATGAGGTTGAACCAGGCTCAGCCCTCATGGGTAACCTCGGCACAGTGCTGCTCCTCAGCTTCCCCCAGCCCGGAGCACCCGGTCCCTCCTTGTCCTCCACCCTCATTCCCTCCTGCTCTTCAGCCCACTGAGCTGTTCGGCCCCGCAGATGTGTGACCCATGCTCAGGAGTCGATGTGGGGTTTCTCCCAGGGGAGGGACGCGTGGTGCTTCCCCGGGCTGAGAGCCCGGATTCAGGACCTGCTGCAGCGTGCCACCCACCCCATTAGTAACAGTGTCCATTTGGGCAGGCAGGGATGTCAGGGTTGTCGAGGCAAATTAAAATCCATTCAGTCTTTGCTGTCACATCAGCTCCTGCTCTGCCTTGCTCGCCTGCTTGCTTTTCTCACTTGGTTCCTGTTGGCATTGGAGCACTTAAACTAGCAGATTCCTTGCAGAAGTTTCCCATAAGCAAAACTTCAGATTGCTCTAGGCAGAAACTACATTTCTTAGGTTAAAGGGGCTGATTTTCCCCCTCAACTCTACTATTGCTGTCGTCGTTGTTGCCATTTATATCGTTACTTATACTATTACTATAATTACCATTATTTTTCCTCCATCTATGCCAGGCTACAAGTTGAGAAAGCAGTTGAGGGTAACTCCCACCTGCCTTTTGTCACTGCGGGCACAACAGAGCTAGGATTCTGGGGTTTATGATGGGGCAATCGATCTCAGGACAGGGAGATGAGTTTTGAAGATGGTCCCATTGTGTGAATCTGAATATCCCTAACTACTGACAGTGGTGGTGGCATCTGACTCAGGCCTGAGTTACCCAAATTACTTCTGTTATTATAATACTGATGAAGTGGATCAAAACCCCTGACTCTGATCCTACCTTGCACTGCAGCATTTGCTGTCTGGATCTACTAGCACCATATATCAGACATTAGCAGACAAAATCTGAGGAATCAGTTGCTTTCAGACACGTGCTGGGAAAACACGGCTCTTGTCAAAATCCTTTCATGCATCAGAAAATGCTCCCGTCCTGTACAAAGGTCTGGAGCAGCGGGGCACCCTCGCTCTTGTCTCTCTGTTCTTTTGGACTGGAGCAACGACCCTGAATCAGCTAGAAAGGGACCTTTTTCCATGGGATTTCTGGCTTGATGACAAGCAGGGATAACTAGGTGTTTCATGGACAACTCCTCCCACTCCTGCCATCTCCCGGGATGTGTTGGACCAAGGTGAAGTTCACCCCAGAGGCAAGGCAGGGTGCTGCAGCCCTTGTGTCCCACACCGCCAGCAATGGAGGTGCTCCCACTGCTCCAACGCTATCCCAAGATTAAATCTTACTTGACTTAAATTTCCTTCCGCTGCAAACATTTCCTTGAATTAATAGTTTCTCAGCAATAGATAATCAAAACACTTGCCTGTATTTTATTTTTAAATAAGCCAGGTGAGGGTCAAAAGCAGATAGAAAACAGACTGATTAATGGAAAGGGGTGCTGTTTTGGGTTTTTTTAACTTTCAACAGATGGAAAAGCAATTAATTTTCAGTCCGATTCTGTTGTTTTGATTTATTCTTCATGGGAATCCTTATAAAGGCTTCCAGCTAGTTGTGGCCCCAGTTAAAAGCACGGCTGGGAAGGAGGCCACAGCCCAGCTCACTGCAGGAGGGCCAGCATGGTTCCCTGGGGAGGATGAGAGAGGATGAGATGTGTCAGCCAGTTGAAGCAAAGCAGGAACCCTCGTTTGCTTCAAACACCTTCTTTAAACAAGTAAGAAGATCCTGGGTAGGAACACAATTAAAAGGAACCTCTCTCTCACTCTTTCGAGAAAGCCAAATCCTGAGGACTTTTACCTGTATCTGGGCAAAACCTCTTCCCCACGTTACCTTGAAAGGTTTGCCTTAGCAATGGGTAGGCAGAAGCCATGGCAGAGTCCTGGGGCTTGGGGCTCTGGCCCCGCTCCAGCAGCGTGCAGGAGCCCAGCCTGCACAGCGACTCCAGAGCCACGTGGCGGATGCCTGCAGCAGAGGGTGGCCCATCCTTGGCTTTATACTGGGAGCTGGGGTTTGACTGGGAGCCACCAGCCTCCACTTGTCATCGTACACGTGTACAATGGTGGGTGAGGTTCACAACACTACGTTTGGGAAGCCCCAGATGTGTATATTTTGCCTGCCTTGTTTTTGGTGGGAAATAAGGAGCCTTATTTCTAAGCAGAGGTGTTTTTAAACTGAAAATACTTTTTCCCGGTTGCTTCAGCCAGACATACTGTCACCCAGCTCACGGGGAGCGAGAGCGCACAGCGAGCAGGGCCCACGTCACTTCTCTGAAAATCTTCTCACCGTAACTTCTGCCCCTCTTCGGAGAAAAGGCAAGCCCTGCTTTTAGTGTGGTTAAACTCATCGACCTTAATTGAGCTGACCTTGCCCATGACCTTGAGCCAGAGGAATCTCTGGGCTCTCCCACGTGACATTTGTGCCCATAAACACCTGGATTCAGTGATCCGTGCCAAACACGAAATGATAGCAAGGTGGTTTGCTCAGCACTCACCCATGGCCACAAACTGCAGCCCTTCCCAGGCAAGGAGGAGGTCATGTTCAGCAGGTGACCACCCACGGACGTGCTGGCAGACCTCAGCAGTGACAAGCACGGGTGACCCCAGGGCCAGAAACAGCCAGCAGGGAGGTCCCAGGGACTCTGGTCCTCTCCGCATGGGCGGCTCAAGAAGCACTAGCTGTTCCCTGCATTCAACGGCTGGTGACAGGAGCTGGGTTCGTGCTCCCAAGCCAGGGTCAGCGCTGTTTTTCTTCTCCAAAGAGCACGCCCTTGCTGGTGAGTTGTCACAGATTTGCAGCACCAGGAATTAGGGGCATTTTTTTTTTTAATGCGAACACAATGTTATCTCATTACATGTGCTCTCAGGGCACCGCAGTGTGAGGAAAGCAATGAAAACATCTCTCCCCTTAGGGCAACGTGATTTTCTAACTGGGACAAGAAAAGAGTTGTCCTGGGCCAAAGCCAGGCAGAAGGGATTGCTGGCCAAGAGAGAAGCTTTAGTCCTCTAAAGTCGCTCCAAAATCCCATTGGCAAAGCTGAGTTACACCATTGAGAAGTAAACATCCTCATTTAAGATGAACTGCAGTGACCGAAGCTGTACAAAACACAGGCAATGGGCATTGGGATTTGGCACGTATCCCTCGCATTTCACTGTGCTCAGTCAGAAACAGTTATAGACCTTTAGCCTGGCTTGACCCAAGGTAATACTGCTTGCCTAAGATCCAGAGAGTTTTCTTAAACTTGGCCCAGACGCATGTGATTCTCACCTCAGACTCACTGAACCTTTATGAGCCAACCCTTTGGTAAAGCTCAGGGACTCCAGGGACAGTAACTAGACCTGAAACCTGGGGACTCTTGCAGAGCATGGCTCAAACCAAAACGAAAGCTTCAGCCTGTCCCCTGGAAGACTCCTATTAAGACCTAAGGCTGCGCTGCGGAAACACACTAAATAAAATCTTGCCTATGCTAAAGCCACAATGCAGATGAATGACCTGTGCCGCTTTGAAAAATCCTACATTTTATCCCTTCAGATTACAACACAGGAATATGTCTTTTCCTATCACTGAAAAGCATCCTACTGTTTATTTTAGTCGGCAAGATTGCTGCCAGAAAGGAAATGAGAATATTATCTCTAATGAGTCTTCTCATAATGGCAATTTTCTAAAAGAGGTACCAATTCTAGGTTTGTGTCAATAGTCCCTCATCTGCAAGCCATGGAATAAACTTCCCAAGCCTATTACAGTATGCAGCCTCACTTCTCCAGAGCCAATGTGCTAATGTCTTGACAGAGCAGCAATTCCTATTTTAACAGCGATATAGATTCTTCCCATGTGTGTACAAACACATCTAAGCCCAGATTGTGCCTCTGATCTCCTCTAAACCAAACAGTCTAACCCACATTTCTCTTGCCCATTTATCTGCTGATTCTTCGCCACATTTGAGCTGCTCACCATTTAAAACACAACCCCGTAGGGATGGCACTCTGCCTCATTTCTTTGGAGGCTCCTCATTTTAAGTCATTTGACCCATGTCTGCCAAAGCCGTTTGAGGGAATTAAGGCAACGTCTCAGGAGGTCTCTCTGGCGTCCCTGGGAGACACGAAGCCACAATGTCCCTCATCACAAGTGGGCCAAAGAGTCCACCTGCCTCCTTCTGGATCTTGGCAGCGGTGGCGTGAAGAAAGCCCTGATCAAACAGCCCTCTGGTTTTCAGGCTTCACAGGACCAAGATTCTTCTCCTTTTAAGCCTGCTTCCAGGTGTGACTGAGATGTGTCAAAAGTCTTTGATCCTGCACCATGTGGCAGGTGGAGTGAACAAGCAGAAATGAAGTCTGCAAACTAATCCTGCTGCTTTGAGTTTTTGCTTGGTAAGATTTTTTCAAAACCATCTTTGTGGCTGGTCTTTGCACAAAAAAGTTGCTTGAACTGAATGCCTAATTGGTTCAGCTGGTCTAGATTTGATCACTCTGGTCCACTTTTCTCCATTTGAAGTGTATGTGTGTTAAAAAATTAAGAAATGCTCGGGGGACACTTGGAGAACACAATAGTTCAGGATACAGAAACTTTGAGGTCCTACACACCCCCATATAGAGAATGCTGTTTAAAATGTGGCAACGCTGTTGACGATAAAGGTGTGCAGCTGAATAGGGCAGGATTTTAACAGACCACTGAAATAGAAACTTCAGCCGTGGCGTACATACTGAGCATACGTTACTCCGGCTTGTTTACCCCAGCGTGCAAAGACCCCAGCAATCTATCAAGAAGCCAAGAGCACCTGAAACCTTCACAGGATACCCTTCAGCAGGACTTTGAAAACAAGCTCTCCTGGTCAAGGACATGCTGGTTAAATATACCCCCAGGGAACAACTAGTTCCTGTGCCCTGGCATTGACTGGAAACCCAGGAGATACTTTGAGTTGTCCTGTGGTGGCAGGAGCCGGAGCTCCCTCCAAAAGCACAAATGTTTCCCATCCTCCCTTAGGCAAAACTCTCCAAGGACACAGAGTCCTAGTCGTGTGCTCAACTGTGTCACCCTCAGCTTCCAATTTGCTGTTTGCTTCCTTGAAGAGGACTGTGGTCAGTCTGATCCAGTTTCTCACAGTTCTCTCCTTTTCTCTACCTTGGGAAACCGTGGTGTTGTGTCCAGGTCATCACTCAGAAAATGTTGAGCCAGCCTCAGAACAAAGAAGGAAGGCTCTTTTCCTATTGAAATCTGTGCTTTAAGCTTTCAAGTAAAATAAAAACCAGAAACCCAGACCCAGGCTCTCCATGGGAATGGGAATCACAAAGGGACTGCACGATACTTCCACAACAGCCCAGGTATTCAAGATCCACCCTTGCAAATGTTGCGCTGGCATACATGACTACGCACATCAATGCAGCAGTGAATTTCTTGTACTTCATCGTAAGTCTATAAACCGAGCGAGTCAAAACCGAAGGTTTGTGGCGGCTCACAGATCTTTCAGTCAAGCCAAGGCCAAGTCTCAAGCTAACCTGAGCCAATGCCTTTCACTTGGAAAGTGCAGAGTAACCTTAGACTCTGATAGAGATAACAACACAGAGGGGTTATAAGTCCAAATCCACCAGGTTGCTCTGAGATCCTTCCAAGACCAGAAGAGTATGTCCAATCCCACTTTTAAGTCCAGACTTTCCTGCTGTAGGAAATAGTGCTGCGATATGAATAAAAATGCAACAAAGTTCAATGACGG
Organism: Chionis minor; assembly: GCA_013398295.1. NCBI lineage: Eukaryota > Metazoa > Chordata > Aves > Charadriiformes > Chionidae > Chionis > Chionis minor. Next base: position 328,445 of record VZSF01007200.1, read on the forward strand.
ACCTGATAAGAGGGGAAGAATGATTTATTTTAAAATGAAATGAATGTCACTCCCTCATACTGTCATACCCACATACCCCTAAGTACTGAGAAGTGAGCGTCCTCCTGATTTGGCCAGGATTCCCTGTGCTGGCACAGAGAAACAGGAACACTGGCTACCCAGTCCTCACCAAGTCTCCTGAGTGACACTTTGCAGGTTCAGATATGCTATTTTTTACTCGTTGGGAGCTGACAATGATGATTGTCTCCATCCCACCACACCTCTCCATGAGTCATCAGGATTTTGTCTCCTGAGTCCTTTGTCTTCTGATCTGGGCGTTCTGAAGAGCTGCTTCAGCCCAGTCATCCAGCAGGTCTCCTGAACTCATTTCTTCCCGAGCACAAGGTGAGTGCTTTGGATGAGATTCATCTGCTCAGGTGTAGACATTTGGAATCAAATACCTTCTTCTGAGCCTGCTCCCTAGCCAACAGATGACACAGCCCATTCTGGGTGCAATGCCTGTCTTTCTCATGGAGATGACTGAGATGGGTTAGATGGAGTGTGCCCATGGACTGGCTATTTCTTTCCATTGTCTGCCCAGGGAGAAAAGGACAGTGAGCTCAGACTGAGATGTCTGCTCTGGGGACCTCTGAGGTTAGGTGAGCTGAATCCTACCCCTGCACCCCAAAGAAGAGCAAGCAATGGGGGTGGGAAATGCATGGGTGGTGGGCCTTGCCATTCACAACCAGATCCCAAGCCCTTTCTCAGCTGCACATTGCACATGAAGTTTGAGCTTCCCCACACTTCTTATAAATTTCCTAAAAGAGTGAGCAACCCGAGAGAAGGTTTCCCAGGATTCTTCCTCTGCAGACTTCTCCCTGAGTTTTCATCTCCTAAGCATCCTTCTCCTGCCAAGCTGCTGGCATGCTGGCGAGGCCCTTGAGCTTGCTGGCCGTCCCTCTGTAGTGCAGCACAGTTTGTGGCTTTTGATCTTTTGCCCTATCGATTGAAGTTGGCTGAAGGATGGTCAGGAAGTGCTTTGTGGTCTAGGGTGCATCAAGGCATGGGAAGAAAATGTTCTGCGAACCCTGCTGGGCAGGACAAGCTTTTATGTGGTTGCTCCTAACAGCAAGGCACTGGATGGGGTGACCCAAGGTGGTCACTTCCCCACCGACGTTCCTAAGTGCATTGGTAGGACAGTTCAGCAGCTTGGCAGCCTCCAGTTTACCTGCCCTATTGACGCGCAACTACCTTCTGATTTTTGCCCGTGGCTTTGATTCTTAAAGGACAAGTGAGAGAAATCTCACGTTACTGCTGGCCGCCTCTAAGCACGAGGGAGTTTAGTTGCCAAACAAGAACAAACTGCGAGCAGAGTAAATGTACAACCAGGGTCCAAGGGGAGCGCTGAACACCAGCCAGCGTGTCACTGGCAGCCAGTAAGTTTGCGGGCTCAGGAAGGACATTGCTTGGAAGTGTTACAGAAGACCTTGATGACTCCAGACATACTGGTGCATGTGTGCGCAATGGTTACCTCAGCAACAGGTGTTAAAAACTCCCAGCTTGCTCAGGAATAGGTTTTGCCACCCTCCCTCTCCCCATAAAATCCTATTCTCGGCATGCTGGCAATAAATAACCCCCTTGTCATGCACCGTGGGCACACCAAGTACTCCAACAGGGCCATCCTTTGGAAGGGAGGGTTATTTTCAGCAGCGGATTTTAGCTGGAAAGGGGGAGCTCTGAACAGAGGCCCTGGCATTTTGCAAGGCTTAGCTGAATTGTTCGTGCCTGCTGGTTCCCACAGTTCTCCCGGCGTGGTGGTGTCACTGTGTCCACACGAATGAGGGTAAAGTGATAGCTTGATTAATATCAGCAGCCCGGCATTGGTGGAGTTGCAGCCTTTGCTCTTTCCTCAGCTGAAAAACAATACGGCTTTGTCGCTCTTCAGCAGTCGGCAGGGACGTGTCCTGAGAACCAGCTGAGCCCAGCGACTTGGTGAGAGGAAAGAAACAGGGGCGGGGGGGAAAAACTGCTTATTGCTTGGACAGAAAGATGCTGTCTCTAAGATGCGAGGAAAAGGAAGAGCCAGATGCCTTGCATGGTTAATGGCCAATGGCAAGTATGATTTTAATCTGACAGACATATCAAAATGGCCCTCTAAAAGATCACTAGGTCCGTCTCTTCTTCCTAGAGGGGACGTGTTTCTTGGTTTCCAGTTGCAACCTGGACATCTTTGTTTTATATTAGAGGCTTTAATAGACCACTCTGTCTCCAGGGCTATTTTCTTGCCTTCATTCATGAGGGCAGTTGCTATGAGCCACCCTCTTATTTTCCATGGCTCCCGTACACCACCACCCCACATGTTTGTGGAGGGAAGGCTTTCCACTTGCCAGTGTCCCACACCCTGGTCTGCATTGCTGTGCCTCTGTCCTGACAGGTGTGGCAGGTATGGTCCCACCACGGGTACAGCATTAACCCTTGGGGTGCCTGCAGGCAGCTGGAGCCCTGGATGCACTTGCAGGCAGGAATTTTGTGGGAGTGTTGGTCTGACAGAGGTGCTCTGGGGACCTGCAGAAGCATTGCAAGGGATGGGGCTGGGCAGGGCTCCACACAAGGGCAGATACACGGCTAAAGCTGGCCTTGCCTCCTGGACCTGGCAGCAGTTTATGAGTGGTCTGCTTCATCGGCACAAAGCTGTCATGTCTGGGGAGAATCCAAGCCCTTCGCAGGCAAGAGGGCTGCAAGACCGTGGGTTTTCCCCTGGAAATGCAACTCTGCTTGCTACCAGTGCAGTGGAATGGAAATGCATTGCATATACATGTAGACACATCCGTGCTATCTCTATCACTTCCTTGGCATTCCCACGGCATGTGTGCAACATACATATCAGTGCCTTCCATTACACACACCAGATGTGTCCATTCATTGCTCACCAGCTCTCCTTCCCAGCACAGAAGGAAAAGCTCTAGCCTTTGGAAAGCACTGCTGCCAAATTCATCCTGCGGAGCAGTTGCTCCAGGGGTGCAACATCAGGAATTAATACCACCAGGTGAGCGCCGGAGCGAGCAGCTGGAGGGCAGCTGGGAGCTGGCTGCAGTAGGGAGGTGATGCGGAGGCAGAGTGAGAGCTGGAGTCAGGAAGGCTGTGCCAGTTTGGATGCAGGGCAGTACCAGGAACCAGTGGCTGGATGAAAAGGCAGCAGCCTCTGCAGGGAAGACACTGGCCAGAAGGAAGGTTCAAAGGGAACTCAGTAAAAAAAACCTTCAGCTTGTCTGAACCAGTGAAAGTTGGTGTGTTGCTGTGGAGCACATAGCACATAATAATAATAATAATAATAATTTTAAAAGTGGCTGTTGTTCCCTCCCTTCATGCTCTCTCTGTAGGAGCCCAGCTAATGCCCCAGAGATGCCCCAGGTAGCGTTGCTGTACCCTCACCTACAAACCCAGCCCAACATCAGGCTTTGGGCCCTTTCCTTGGGGTGGGCAGGGGGCTTTCCACCTACGCACAACTTTGTCTTCTCCCTTGAGGCCTTTTCTCAACGGCCTCATGCCGGGGACAGTTTGGGGCTTTCCCAGGGAGCCTCTGAATTGCTAGCTACAGGGACTTTCCCCGGGAGCTTTTTCTCCCCACCGGGACGTATCTGAAGTTTTGTCCACCCTGTGTAAGAAGATGCTACCGAAAAGCTGACTATAATGAGAGTAACAACACCCACACTTTTTCCCAGCACACCCACCCACCCGGTCTAAAATCCCAGGAAAGCCATCCTCTGGGCACAGATGAGCCCGGCTCACATGGGCACAGCAAACCCCCGTGAGCCTCGCCAGCCGGCATTAATGCCAATGCCCCATTGGTGCTAATGAAACTAATGGAGGAACTTCAGCTCGGTTGATCTTTTTCCTTAATATCCTCCTGGGTGCTGGTAACCAAACAGCTGTTCCCCATCTTCCTGGGCACTGGGTGCCCTTGGCAAGAGCCAACCCACCGACTCGCCCTGTGAAAGAAAACGCAGCTGCCAGGAGCCCCCTTTCCTGCCCGTGCACTTGCTCGTGCAACTCCTCTTCTGCCTCTGCACCGGCTTCTTAAATCTTCTCATGCTTACGCTTTGGTCCCGACCGTCAAGGGGCTCAATAATTCCCTCTCTCCAGCTCAATTCTGCCCACTCAGGGCTCGTGCAGCTGCCTGAGCTGCTGTAACCTCTCTGCACCCGAGGAGAAGTGCTTCATGCAGTTTCTGTACCCGGCGGTTCCAGGCTTAAAGCAACCCCACGTACAAGAAGAGTTTTCTCTCCAGCACCTGTACATTTACATCTACAGAGCACTTCTTAATACAAAAATTTAGGCCTACTTTTCACACTTATAATAAAAAGTAATGCAGAAGGCATACCGGTCTTTTTTCCTCTCTGTATTCTCCAGACTTTCACTTTCTCTTTCCTTAAATTCTGTCGGAAAAGCGAGCTAGAGATTAAACCAGATTTTTGCTGCTGTTGCATGGTCTCCTAATTCTGCCCCCATTTATTGGCAGACACCTTGTGTTACCTGAGTGCGGACAGTGCTTGTGAACCCCTGGAAGGGCTGCAGCCCAGGCACTGCACAGGAAAATTTTGGCAGATAATCCGGCAAATCTCGCTGCCGCCACTGGCCCCCATGCACCACCCTGCCTTCCGCAGGGGTGTGTGTACCGGAGGGTACAGCAGTGGAAGGGGTAATGCCTAACCCACCGTGACAACCATCACCAAGGCTCATCTCTCAAAGCCCTCACTGACTTGTAGACTGGCTTCGGTGACCAAAACCTCCGCTAATTTTTCCAGCTCTCCTAGCAGATATAATGAAAAATATTCCCTCTGTCTACAAATCTTTGACCTGGCCGTGTCCTGAGACATTGCAGCTATGCCAAAATATGCTGGAGACCTCAGTGTCTGGTTCTCTTCCAAGGTAAAGAGAGCATTTCACCTCAGATGCTTGAGAAACGTGAGTTCACGCCTGATTTATTGGGGCACTTTATTCTGCAGTGCAAACAGGCGGTGAGTAACTCCTCCGTGCCCCAAGTGCTGTGGGAGTCACAGGGAGAGCGGGATTTGCCATAGTAACTGCTCACCTCAGGCTGACTCCCTCCCACCGAAGCATCCCTGCACACAAACCCTTCCTGCAACAGCTGCCGGTGAAAGGCCCACGCAAATGAAACCACAGATGCTATAGATATGCCTTTTGCCTTCCATTCATGCTGTCTTACTCCAAAATTTACAGGTAAAATGCTGTCAGACTCTGCTGTCTTGGTTGTGGGGAGTTTTTTCTTTGGTTTGTTTTGTTCTGATTTTTTTTTTTTTTTTAATCTCCCAGTTAAATGAATGCATTATTCAGCTGCTTGTTTAACGACCTAAATGCGCAAGTCACACGGTGAGGCTACCTTCTGCAATTTGCCAGGCACAAATCTGAATGAGAACCTTAAATGACAGTTAAGCCCCCCATGAGCGCATCAGCTGCAGGGAAGGAGAGCAGTACAGTCCAGCTGCACAACGATCGCACGCTGATTTCTGCTATACTCTGCTGGAGAGCACCTACAAGTATTTCAGAGGCTAGGGTGGCTCCTGCACTTCATCTTACCAAAGGAGAAACCAGATGAAAAATGCATATAGCCTCTCTTGTGTATTTTTTTGTTGAAGTTTGTGTTACTGAACCGTAAACGAGTTGATCTATACTTACTACTTTAGCTGGTGACTTTGTCTCTGAGTTATCTCTCTGCTCGCCAGGGGAGAAGGCAGAGCGTGGCTGGGCTGCTTTTTCTGAGGAAGCTTGAAATCTTCATTATAGCCAACTCCATGGGTTCACCCATCGGTACCATTTCTTGTTTGGGTCTTCCATGCCTCCCAGTCTATACCTCTCTTACTCCATGCTCTCTTAGTAAGTTAAAATGATAGGGGGCATCAGTAGCGCCTGGAAAAGAAAAGCCAGGCAGGCTTACAGGTCACCTCTGGAGTGTACTGCTAGAGAAACTACTGCCCAGCAAACAATTGTGACTGATCACTTTTCTTTACAAAATCCTATCCCATACTCCACTCCATCACCCTGCCATTGCTAATTAAGTTCATTGTATTCCATTTTCTCTGTGTTGATGCGACAGGGTATTTGCTTTGCACCGAATTCAGGTGAGACTTAGAGCTGATGTTGAAAATCAATGAGAAGCAGAAATCATCAGGGAAAGCCAAAATGCTACAGAGGCAGAACAAGCTTCTTAGGCTTCCTGGTTTTGGTCCCATGGACTGTAACTATATTCTGTAGTCAAGAACATCCCAAGGAAAATAATGACATACCCAGAGACTGAAACAAAGCCATGTATAGCTTTTCTTGCCCCTATGGCTCGCTGAAGCACATAAGTCAAGCATTTTGCATTACTGTTTTGTGGACTGTTTGGAAGTAGTTCATAAATTGTTAGAGAAGAAAGGTCAGGCTCTTAATGCTTTGGAAAATCAGCATCTTGGGGATGGATTTGACACGCTTTGTTTACAGTGTGAGAGAGTTCAACATACAAATCCTCTGAAATGCCCAACGAGCCTTCCAGCAAAACCAGCGGAGACAAGGCTAGACGTCCCAAATATTTCTCCTTAAGTAAAAACAAACAGCAACAAAAAAAAGCAGTAAATTAAACCCCAGACCTTCCTTAGTCAGCACCAAAAACTATGAAGCAGGCTTCTTTTGAAGGTCTTTATAGCTCACCTCTGAGCTCTGGCAGCAGATGCCTGGTGAATTATCTCAATATAAACATCACTGGAGCCAAATGCCGCTCCGGTGTAAGACCTCAGCCAGGCGTCCCAGGATCACGCAAGGGACAAGGGTGGATGAAAAGGGACCCTTTTGACCCAATCCTCCTGCATGGCAATGGCCTGCATGTGGGGAGACCAAAACAGTTTGGGGGACATTCCCTCCCCCCTCATCTTCCCCTTGTTTCCACCCTGGCGGCTCAGTGGCAGGGTGACCCTGCGCTCCCCATCCGCCAGGCGCTGGCACAGCTCAGCACACAAGGAGGGCTCCGTGGGGAGGAAAAGGGCTGTCAAAGGTGGGAGAGAGGCTTTGGCTCTAAGCAACTTCTCCAGAGGAAAACTAAAAAAAAAAAAAAACCAAACCCAAAAAACCCCGACGTTGCACTTAGCAATTTGGAGGGGAGACAGCAGTACATTAAGTCCCGGGACGAGGGGCTGACATCAGCCTGAGTGGGTGGAAAACCGAGAGACGGCGCGGACAATGGTGCTGCTCTGCTTCCTCTTGAGCACATTGTCAAAGAAAAAAAAAAAGCAAAAGAAAACTGAAATAATTACTGCTGGGGGGAAACAAAGAAAAAGAAAAAGAAAAAAAAAGAAAGGAAAAACAAAAAACAAAATCTCTGGAGGAACATATAGGAGATGCTTCAGAAAAATACCGAGCACGACCTTTTGGTGGGGTGTTTCCTTCCAAGCAGGGGAGGCCGCCGTGTCCCAAAGACGAGGGGCTGCTGCCACCTCCCGGCGCTGCCGCAGCCGCCGGGGCGCGGAGCGGAGCGGGACCTGCCCGGCGCGGCCCGGGAAGGGCAGCAGCATCCCGCCGGGAAGCCCAGAGCTGCCAAGTTTCTTTGCAAGAAAGCAGGAAGGGTTGGAGGAGGGCGTAAAATAAAATCCTTTGGTACGGCACCGCTGGGCACAGCGTTTAAGGCAAGGAAATGAAACTGTACACGTGCAAATACTACGTCAGCGATGTAAAATTTTGTGTGTGCTGAAATACTTGTGTTCAGAGAACTGTAACTTTACTACACCGATGTCCTTAAAGGCAGAGCAGAGAGTCTGATGTGAGCTGCGTGCCTTTTCCCCTGACAGGAGGCTAATGAAATGATCACCCAGCTATGAAAAGTTCACAGACAAAGCACTGCAAGCAAAGCATGGAAATTCCCTTTTTCCCAATAGGGATCTGACTGCCAGCTGGGTCATTGGGTTCCCTGGGACCAACCAGTCCACGCCACGCAATGGCAAGCTGTCCATGAGCCCCTTGAGACGTTGCATGCTGAACCTACCTCAGGCAGGGCCTCCCTACCTCTGGACCACCACACAGACCAAGTAACCATCCCAAAATAGCTCCGGCAAGGTATGGCAGCGAGCTCTGGAAGCAATGAGAGCTTTAAGGAGGAGAGTCCCTGCGCTGATCCCCAGGGCCTTGCAGATCAGCCTCTGGCTATACCCCATGGGTAGCTGTGTCTCTCCCCCCGACCCCAAAGCAGCCGATTGACATGTCCTGGCTGGTGGCCCTTGGACCTCTCAATTACCATCACTGCAGTTTAGGTAGATCACCTCTTTACCCACTGTGGTCAGAGAGCAGGGAATGGGCACAGCAGAGAGCGCTGCTCACTCCTGTCAGCATTTCAAAGAGCCCCGGTGCTAAAGCCCCCATCATCTCCTCCCCCAGCCAAGGAGCTACGTCTCTAGCTGTGCGCTCTGCAGCACGCTGGAGGTGGCAGCCACCCTGCCAGGTGTGCCAGACATCTGTAGGCAGGGGCCAACAGCTCTGAGCTGGTGGGCGGTGTGTCCCCCTGGCCCTGCCCCCTCCCACAGCGGCACCCCCCTGATTCCCAGCTCACCCAGCATGGCAGTGGTGGCGGCAGCACCCGCTGGCACCCCGTCCCCGCAGCAGTTGGGGCAAATGTGGGCTGTGAAGGGGCAAGCCAGGATGCCAGGCAGAGCCACGGGGCGATGTGTGGTGGCTGGCAGGGATGTCCCCAGCAGAGCTGGGTTTTGCTGAGCCCCTGCCCAGCTGTCATCACCTCTGCTGAGGCAGGGCAGCTCCTCCAGGCTGGGCTGAGCCCACCCTTCCTGAGCAGAAGGATGATTTTCTGAAGAGTTCAGGGCCCTCATGGTTTGTAGTAGGACTCTGCAAGACAACTGAAGGATGGCCTTTGAGGCGGAGAGAAGTGTCCTGCGTTTTGGTTGAGTTATATCTTTCCATCATCTTGCTTCAGCCTCCCTGACTAAGATTTCATTTTTACCCCACTTGTTCTGCACTCTAAGATATGCCATAAACATCTGCACCGTGTCCCAGCCTCGCAGCTTTCCATTAAAGTGCCAGTTAATTGCAAGCAAAGCATTGGCCATGTAACCCAGCTCCAGCCCTGCTGTGTGGGCTGTGTACAGACCCGACAGCACTTCCCCTGGGAAAATCCCCGCGGCTGGATCAGGGGCTGGGAAATGAGGGGCTGAGTAATTACCTGCTCTTCTCACGTGAGCTGGTGGTTTTTCAAGCCAATCCTGACCATGGGTCACACCAGAGGGACAAAGTCCAGGTTCAGGGGGGCAGAATCCACATCATCGCAGTCTCCTCTGGCTGTGTGTCCCAGATTTATGTGCCCAACACAGCAGCAACAAACTGCAGAGGTGTGCTCAGTGTGTCAGTCTTACATGCTTTTGACAGAATATGGGGGGTTTGGCGTGTGTTTGGAGACATTTTTGTTGCCGATTGAGGCAGTTACTGCCTTATTAACCTCAGATGATAGAGACTTGTGTGGCAGAACCTAAATCTTGATGATGATGCCAAGGAGATGAAGGGTTATAATGGCTGCATGTAACATGATTTGCTTTAAGGACAGGGGGGGAGGAGGAAAATAAAAAGGGGGAAAAATGCTGGTAAACTTTCAGATTAGTCCCAATCTTTATGTAGCGCTAACTTGCCAATCGATTAGAAACCAAGAAATGCCAGAGTTGTGCAACCCTCCTTGGGTCCATGTGCCTGCCAGCCTTGTGCCCTGGGTCCTTCCTGCCTCCCTGGGGAGATGCTGAAACACGGAGATGGGGGGACGGGGTTAGGGGGGGAAGGAGGGCAAAGGGAGCCCTTGGGTGTGCCAGATCGCAGGAAAGGCTGCCACCCTGTGGGGACACAGCTTTGCCGGGAAACCAAACCCCTCCCTCTCTCCCGGGCTGTCCTTCTGCCAGAAGCCAGGGGGACAAAAGTCCAAAGCGATTAGATAAACCGGGGGTGAAAGCGGGGAATGCGGCATCTGCTGCTCGCCCGAGCCCTTGGAGAGAGGGCTACGGGAATTCTGTGTGCCTTCTCTGGCTAAGGATGAGGAGGGTCCTCCTTATCCCCCTGCCAAGAGGGGCGACAAGGGGAGAGCCCTGAGATGTTCAGGGACAGCTTCCCGGCTGGAGGCCTGCAGGTCGGATCCTGCCAGCCCTTTCTCCCAGCTCTTTCTTGGAGAAAATGGGATCCTGGCAGGGCTGACGTACCCTGCCCAAGCAGTGCCCAAGGAGGGGAGGGGGCAGGTACAGCACCAGGAGCTGCTGTGTCCCCGCGCATCACTGCCACCACCACTGGGTCACTGGGGCCCATGGGAGGAGGGGGAATTGCTTGGAGGAGGAGGCATGCCCCTGGACCCCTGTCTGATACGACCCCCTCAGGACCCTTTAACCATTTGTCTGGAGGGGAAGCCGAAGTCATTTCTGCTTTGCTGAGGGCAAGCAAGGTTAGCGCTCTGAGTGGAAAGGGCCAGCAGCTAATAAAAACACACTGCAATAAAGATGAACAGTCACCCTGAGCAGAAACCCCTGGTCACAGGCCACCCTACACCAAACTGCCCACGTGCTGGAAGGTGGGCAGGGTCCTCCCCTGCCTTTCTCTCCACAATAAAATCATCAACTGAGTTTCTAACCAAAAAGTTTCCATGAAATTTTGTTAATCCTCGAAGAGCCTTAGCGGCACGTTATTAACAGGTGAACTTGTGGAGAAAGCTATGGTGAAGCTCCCTCTTGAAACGGTGATCAAGGCTATGAATGACAATACTTTCTTTAAATGAAAATGAATCTCAGCAAAGGGAAGCAATAATTTTTGCAGGGCCAAGTGCACAGAGGAGGAGGAGGAGGAGAAGGAGGAGGAATATCCCAGAGTGATGTGACTAGGAAGATTTTGGGGAGAAAAATGTATTTTGAGTGGCACATAGACACTGGTAAGCAGGGAGGCGTTATTGCCCATGCTCAAGCTCTTCTGTGGGCAGATGAGCCCCTCAGGGTCAGGGGAGCTCTGGGCTTGGGGACAGGCAGCAGAGCCTTCAGCCACTCATCCCCTATCCCACAAAAACCACCACCAGCAGCCTGGCGTGTCCTCACACAGATGCTTTTAGCAGCTGCTCATGTTTTTAATTAGCTGACGGGACTGATGGGGTTTATAATTAGCAAAGGCCTTTAAAATCAGCCCTTCTGAGGACAGCAAGACAGTTGAGGTCTAGTGTCTCCAGGTTTTGCCCCAAAAGCGAGGGGGCTGCACGGGTCTTTCGGTACCCGCTGCAGAGTCACTGCAAGAGCCACTGCACCCTCTTCACGGCTACCAGCTTGCCCCAAAACTGCCCTGATTCCTTATCATCAAGTCTTTCACTTTCTGCCATCCAGACAGAAAAAGGGGCCCCAAAATAGTTCAAATGCCAGGCACACACACTGCTCAAACACCTGCAGGTGATGTCTGCACCCAGATCATGCTCAAAACACGTTTCCCTATTTTTATGTCTCAGAGTTTGGAATGGGGGATAAATGTTTGGGGCTGGGTTTGGGGGTTTTTTTCCTCCTGGCTTTACTGAGTTTGTGTCAGGAAGGAGAGATATGTCAGCACATGGTAGGAAGGTGTGGAGGGTCCAGCGGGGAGATGCCCCCAAGGGGAAAGGAGCTGAGGCCAGGGGCTGCTAGTGCCAGGCAAAGCAGTGAGAGGCAGCTCCTGTTAAAATGCCCTTTCCCTGCTGGTAGGAACAACTGCTTCCTGGTACGAAATTGCCCTTTCCCCAAACACGCTCATTGGCGCCTTTTCCCTGGAGATGAAAACGCAACAGGCTGAGCGTTTTTTGGTAGAAAGATTTGGGATTGCCCAGTAATTAATCTCAGCAAAAAGAGGTTTAAAATAGTGTCAGACGCTGAGGGGATCCCTTACTTTCTCATTACCAGAGTGTGATCTCCCTCCCTTCCCCCTCGCCCCTGCTTCTGCGGCACTTCCTCCCTCCTGCAGCCATACCCCTCTCCCTGGATCCCCCGCCACCGCCCTGTTCCCGGCGGGCTCTGCCACCACTGCTGTGGTGTGGGTCCCAGTAACGCCCCCAGCACCCCTGGCCTCAGGGTGTTGAGGTAGGGGACAGGGCTGAGCCCTGGGGGCACACTCGCTTTCCCCGAGTAAGACACAACATTCTTGCTCCTGACTCCCAGCCCTCCCCGAGTTTTGGCCTAGATGTGGCGTAAGAAAGTGCTTTTTAATTTCAAACAGGCCCGGAGCTTTGTTGTTTATGGCTCATATTAATACTTAAACCATGCCTTAAGAGAAAAACCTTCCATATATTGTCTGTTTCCCAGCTGATCAGCAGCAAAGGGGAGGAGGTTTGTGGGCTTGTCTCTTTGTCAGAGCGAACTCTCTCCAGCTGTCCTCACCTCCCAGTGAGGTCACAGACCTGCCCCCTCTTTCTCGGGAAAGGATGTGCTTGTTTTGTTGTCTCCCCACCTTGTTTTGTAGGTGTGATCCAAGAGCACCCAGAGACGTGTTGGCTGAGACAAACTTGTGTCTGTTCCTGGGGAAGCAGTGACCTGAGGAGCCGTGGTGGACCTCAGAAGCTCCACTTCACATTGCAGGTCTTGGATGTGAAGAACTTTACTAAGAGGAAAAGGACTCTCTGTCCAAACTGATTTTACTTATGGGGTTAATTATGGGGATGTGGGGTTATCAGTGATGCTAAGCTTTTCCTAAACATCCTGGATTTCCACCTGCGCTGAAAGCTATTTGAGTCAAGCATGAGTGCTAAACATTTGGGCTCTAGCGCCCACATCTATGCAGGTTTGGGAGCCATGGATTTCACATGCGGTAATTGCAGGGAGAGCAAGTACCTACGCTCTACCTGCTCTGCTATCAAACAGCTTTAATCATTCATTTCAGACGAGATCCTTCACGTCATACCATGAAAATGAGGTCTGCATTGCCGTCTTTACTGGTGCAATGAGCTTAACGAATGGCATGATTGTCGGGCTGTTGAATTTTGTTCTTTTTTTTGATCCTTTTGTTTTGCTTGCATAAAGGATAACAGGAGCATGAAAGAAAGGGAGAGTCATCATCACAAAAAGTACTTCCAGCGGTGGAAAGCGCTTCCTCCAAGCGGCATTAGGCACTGCGCTAACCTTTCAACTTCAGAAGCCTTAGAAAGGAACAAACGAAACACCCGGAGCCAATTGCGTGTTTCCTATATCTCTTTATTGACCGCCACTGACCGCGTTCTCAGGTGGAGTGCCAGATACCAGTGGAAGAGGTGGAGCTACCCTAGAATTACAGCGAGAGCAAGGGAGACGGTGTGTTACGCACAGGCTGGAGAGAGCTGGCTTGGGGATGTGAAGCCTCTGCACAGCGGCGAGCCCCCCTCTCTCCCCCGAGGGCCTACTAAGACAGTGGAAAGACGTGCTTGTCCTTGTGTCAGTTGTCCCTAAGGGAAACGACAGGGTAGTGGTGTGAACAGATACACTTAAACACTTTGCTGAAAAAAAAAGAAAAAATATATACGTTGCAACCCCCGAAGGTAAGACGTTATAATTTCTCCTGCGGTTGCAAGGAACTCGTGGCACGCTCATTGCATGTACGCAGGACCTCAGTGGTGGGGCTTGGCTCCGTTGCCTTTTTTTTTTTAACTCTGCGTGGGGTAGAGCAAGTCTGCAGGGCTCTTCCCCTGCTCCAAGCCTTGCCTCAAGCCTTGGTGCACCAGGAGCCAGTGTTACTTGTGCACTCCCTCCTACCTGGTGGTGGTTACGGACTACAGCACCGGACGAAGACCCTTTCAGCACGTACAACAGCGTGGCAGCACACACCATCCATGCCATCCCCACAGCACAGCTCGCAGGCTTAAGCTTCAAAGTCCACCAGCCGCTCACCCAGCCCCTCATCCCATCCAAGGGAAAGGGGGGAAAGAAAAAAAAAAAAAAAGAAACAAAGGAGGGGGGGGAGGAACCGACAAAATAAACCCCTCTGGATATTCACTGATATCTATGCAATGGCTCTGGGAATGAGATCTGCAGACGGTGGCAGCCTGCGTACCGCAGTGGCAGGCGAGCTTAGGAGGAAGGCGCGGAGGTAGGCTTCTCCTCCCGGGACACGGGGATGGGCCTCTCGGTGTGGCTGGCATCCATGTTGGAGGGGACCTTGGGGCCCGAGAAGGTCAGCATGCCGTCGTTGGACAGGGAGCAGGTGATGGCAGCCTGGTCCACGTTGGCGGGCAGGCGGTACCGGCGGTGAAATTCGCGGGAGATGTAGCCGTGGTCGTCCTGAGGGGCAGTGGGGAAAGGAGGGAAGGCCCGTCAGAAACCCCCCAGCACCGTGCCATGCCTCCCTCCACCCAACCCTGCAGCTCCGTCAGAGGGGGGTCCACATTCACCCTGGCTTATCGTGACACTGTACTGCTGTTATCACCGGGCACATCTCTGCTTTTTGTTCTATTTAGCAGGTTTGTAAGAGCAGGTGTCTCCCCGTGATGCCTCTGAAGCTGCAAGAGCTGAGCAGAGCAGCAGGGTGTGATTGTGGCCATATATATTATAGGTTGGGATCTGATCTGGAAGGGGGTCCTGCCGTAGCCTCTGATTTCAAAGGATGCTTGGAGAGAAAGTCTGGGGCTCTGAGAAGGTAAAAGCAATGCGCGCGCGTGTGTGCCTGTGTATTTCCTTACTAGGCAGCAACACTGTCAGCCAAAGTACACAATACTGGTCCTCTTTTTTTTTTTTGGCCAAAAGAATGAGAAATGTAATTTTTTTCTTTAAGTCATCCATGAAAACGGCTGCTCTCTTCCTCTGGAAAAATAACTATATTAAAAAATACATACTATTTCCAGGCTAGAGCTTTGTCTGGCCAAAAAAGTGTATGAGAAGAATTAAACCCCTGCTGGTATAATTCACTTTTCGACCCCCACAGATATTTCCATGACATATGTGTTAAAAGTTTCCAAGCCTGAGGCACTCAGTTGTTTTTCTTTTGTTTTGTTTGCTCTTGCTTTTCTCTCCCAGATCAGCATATGAAAACTCTGTTTTCACTAATGATTCCAGCTTATGAAAATTCAGCCATGCTTCGGCAGAACCAGATGATGTTCTTTGTCTGGTCCAGTGTTATTAGTGAACAATGGACATCGTCATCTGACGGTTATGGAAGATGATGATTGAAAATAAACCAAAGAGGAGTGGATTAGCTCGTTATTGTCAGAGATCAGGTTGGGGCTCTGTGGGAACGGGCCATGCCAATAATGACAATTGATAAATAACTCCTTCTTCTGAGGCAGCTTTTTTTTTTCCCTTCAGCCGAGGACCGTTGGAAAGAGAGAAAACAGAGCTGGGCTCCCCAGTTGCTTCACCATCACTTCCACTTACCTGCCTTTCACTGTGCTTGCCATGGATTTCCACAAAGTCATCGATAATCTTCACACTCAGGTCTTCGGGAGAGAAGTGTTTTACATCCAGCATGATTGTAAACTTGTCCCGGTCAGACCTCACCTGAAACAAACATTGTTAGACAGTAAGACCCAAGCAATAAGCGGGTGCCAGTGTCACGGCAGCTTAAAAGCTGGAGAAGGGGTAGTCTAGCGGTGGCACGCTATTCCCTACAGGCCTCAGTGGGGATCCTCCTTCCCATCGTGGGGACCCAGGGACACTGGGAGGCCGCGGTAGGCATCTGCACCATTGCTGCTGCTCCGGGGAGAAGCATCACTTCTCACCGCTGTTCTTGTGCCGGGGAGCCCTTCGCACTCAGCCTGACAGATGCACCGGGTGTTTGCGCTCAGCAGCGAGAGGGGATGGAAACTAGTGTAATATTCTCTGAGAGCACATGTTTCGTTCTTTCAGGGATTTATGGTTTCTTTGTGGTCTTAGCTCTGGGAGGAAGCCGGCAGGAGAGGGCCTGGAGAAAACACTGGTCCCCGAGTTTCGGACCAAAGCCCCCGCGGCTACACACTCCTCCTACAGGCGGCCTGCCGAGAATTGTTCCTGGGTCCTCCAGCACGGGCTTGCAAAAGCCATTGAGCTCCTGAGGTAGAGGAAGGAGCCGGAGGAAGCTCCTGCTCACTGGGATCCTCTCCCACGCTGAGCTGCCCTTGCGGGTGCTTAATCCAGGAGCAGCCTAGCTCTTCCCTCGCCATACAGCCGGCGGGCGCCAGGGCAGCAAAGGCAGCCTTTTACATGTTGGAAACAACCATCGGGAGCCAAAATAATTTCCGTTTCTCGAAGGGAAGCCTTCTCCCAACCAAGGGTTTCCCTCCGTGCCCAAGAACGGGCAGGCGGGCTGTGCTCGGTGGTGGGCCCGGAGGTCCTCCTTGCCCCCTCGCACCCCACAGCTTGGGGCTACAGCCGCCGGCGCCCACCAGCAAGCCACAGGTGGGGAGGAGCGGTGGGAGGCGTGAGGAGGGAGAGGAAGGAAAAGGAGAGGAAGCCGAAGGGCCCTTACCTCTGAAATGCCCGACTCCAGCACGCTGCGGAAGAGGGACTGCCTGTAGTAGGGGCTGATAGTGGAAGAGAACAAGGGCAGGAGATCGTACTCGAGCAGACCCTCTCCGAAGAACTGGTCGAACAAACGGCTTGGAATGAGGGGTCCCAGAGCACGCTTGAACCAGGGGTGCTGGATGGTAATGTCCATGCTTGCGGCTGCTGCGAGCTGTGGCTGCGAGGGGAGAGCGGTAGGAGCAGTGCTGCCGCTGGGGAGACAGCGATGCCTTGGCTGGACTGCGCAGTGCAGCCCCAGGGAAGCTCCCCCTATATATACCGGTCTTGCAGAATGAAGGCATTAGCGGGATTTCTCTGGAAAGACATGATCTCATGATGGAGGCAACGTGGTCAGCAGAAACGCGGAGACTGACCTGGAAACGACAGTCTGGTTGGAATCGGTGCCAGATCTCCCGGAGGGATGATGCCAGGCAGCGGGCTGTGAGGCACGGGGTGCCTGTGCCCAGGGGTACTGGAAGGTCCTCCACTGGATCAAGCAGGCTAAACGGAACACCCCGGTGGGCATCTCAAGGATGCTTATGAATTAGGTCTGCTCTGTGGGTCTCTGAAACCCACCCTTGGCTTTTCAATAATTTGCTTCTGTTTCTGCCCCTCCTTGAAATGGAGAGACAAAGTCTCTTCCAAATAAATAAAACAGTTTTTTTCGACGCGAGGAAAAAGGGTTTGATTCAGGTTGAAGAAAGGGAAACTTCTTGTGACATGCTATAAAGTGTCTCCACCACTTGAGAGGAGCTGGACATCCCTGGCGCAGGAACTCTGGCAGGGCTGGCAGGGAAGCAGGACTAACACATGATGCAGAGCATGAATATGGGTTTGACAAAACAGAAACTTAACAAACAAATACTTTGCCAAAAGAAAGAAGGAAAAATAATTTTGGTCACCGACCATAACAGCAGTCCCAAAGGTGCTCTTGAGAGAGTCCTTGTTTTGATTTAGGAATGTTATGGGAGATTCATTTATCCCCCAGTGTCATGACACAGACTCTGCCTAATATGCATTTCTGATTACGGCTGGTTTGCATTTCTGTTTTACTTAAAGTTGCCTTTAAGGGGTCATCCACCATCCTGGATGGACCAGGGAAGAGGCACACGGACAGGCCACTGCGGGAGCAGCAAGCTCTGCCAGAGAGCTGAGGTGGCTGGGCGGCGAAAGGGCACGTGCAAGGCTCAGCACGAGGCCACAGCAACAGCCAAAATCCCATTTCCACTGGAGCCAGCTGCATCCTAAAGGCCTTCTGGACAGCAGAAGCTCCTACGTCAGGAGTCTTGTGCATCTCAGCACCTTTTGCAGTCAGAGGAGAGCGAGGGGGAGAGAAGAGAGGGTACCTCCAAAAGGCATGTCAGAGCCGAGGGGCTGAACCATCCTCTCGTGGTGCCAGGAACTAAAGAAACCAAGGGTGGCTGACAGCCTGGCATCAGTGCTTTGGGAGAAATGGGATCAATCCAGGCCAGAGGAGATAAACTCAGAAAAAGCGCTGAGGCAAAGTGACATTCAGTTGAGCATCGCCTGGCATCTAAGCACCAAGTGATCTTGGAAAGTCCTTGGCTTTGACTCCCACACAGTTCATGGAGGCAGGCGAGGAAAAGTGGGAACCAGAACATCCTGTTACAGAGGCTTTCCTTTGTGGAAAGCAAAAAGTTGAGCAGAAAAACACCCAAAAATGCAGTAGAGACAGCTAAGAAGACAGACAAGAGTTTAGGTTCAATCTCAGCCAGTTCCAGCCAGAAAAGGCCCTGTCATGCCCCGGCCATGGTTCTTGGGCATGAAGGCTTTTCTAAAATCAGGTACCAAAATGAGACCAATCCCTCCTCAAGACACAGAGGAAAAAAAACCACAACAGATAGACTTAACCCCCATTCAGTCCCATTGTCCCAAATCTGTCATTTTGCTTGAGAAAATGAAGGGAAAGCAAACAAGAGTCATAAAGCGCTACCGAGATTTTTCTTCAAGAGCTCTATAAGATTTCGGTCTTTGCCTCAGGAGAGAAGAAAATCTGTCCTCAGCCACTGAGGAGTACCAGAGACCTGCTCACCCGTATTTAACCAAATGGCAGCAGTGACCTGATATGTGCAGAATGAAAGGAGAGATACAGGATCAGTTTCAAATCCCAAGCCACTCACCGGAGCACACAAAGCAAATGATATATTTGACTGGTAGAGGAGCAGGTGGGAACTGTGCCCTGACATAGAAACTGAGACAGATTTTGGGGTCTGACATACCATTTGGGCCCCAGCCATGCATGAGAAGTGGATACAATCTTTGCAATCCCTGCAGTGGGTCAGGAATATCCTCTTTGTGTTTCCCAAAGCAGAAGCGCAGGGAGCAATGCACACAATAGCAGGCTCCTCTCTGGGTATCTTTCAGTCCTTAAGAAACTGCCAAACCCTCAGGCTCTGACCTCCAGCTTGTTCCCCATGAAGGAACGGGGGCGGATTATTGGGGTGGGCAGGAAGGAAGTAGCCCAGGCAGGCTGGACCTCTCTCAGGAACACCAACCAGCAGCCTGTCACTGATATTAGTTAGGCACCAGGAAGGCAGCCACTTGCCTGCACACCACCACTTATCTCACAGGGAAGCCCAACAAAATCCATCATCCACCCTCGGCCTGAAGCTTGCTCCAGGATCGGAGCATGAGTGCGTTCAACACGTGATCGGAGCATGCCGTATGTTCAGCGGGATGTTGGGAATGGGTGGTTCAGAAAAAACTGACAATTACGTCTTCACCTACACTTCATCTAGAATTATGTATATTGCCACACATTCAAATACTTGAAAAGTGGCGGCCAACTTTATGGCTTTATGTCTTTAGCTTCTCCTGGGCCCGCATTTCCATGGCTTTCCCTAGAATTAATCATATGCATTTTCTCTTTGATGGACATTTTTGTCTTTTATGGGCAAAATATTTCACTGTAATGTAAATTTCATTTCCGGAAGTTTTTTTTTCTGATACAGACTTCACACTACCTGCATGCCTCTGGGCAACAAACATTCTCCTGAAACTCATCACATCTAACTTCCAACAATCTAAAACTCAGGTGTCCAGTCCAAAGGAGTTGTCCAGGCTCCCCGTCCAGTCAGTGGAGAGAGACAGATGCCTCCAGATGGCTCACATGAAAACATCAGTGGCTCGTAAAGGTGAAATGAGACACCTTTCAGCGGTGCCTACATCTCAGTTGACTAACCAGGGAGCCTGGAGAGCTGCCTTAGGGGAGGCAATTCTAATGCTAACCTCCTTCTGGACAAACAGAACTGGTGAGATAAATCCCAGCCAGTGTGGCAACTACACCTGGTAATACCAAAATGGAAATGGCAGTTAATGAACTCCATTGGCACTGGATTAAATAAAGAATTCGGGGAGAAAGCAGCCCCTTTGCACCCGTTCAGGGGACCAGACTTCTTACAAGATACACAGCAGTTGTGCATCGTTATCACCTACTAAGCAAAAGCAGCAATATTTGCTGGCCTTCCTATAAAGGGAAGAAAAACTAGCTCATGAGCGCACCCAAAAGCAATGCACCAAAAGCAGGTTTTCCCAAAGCCTCATTGCAAATTTAGGATGCAAGTCTGACTCAGAAGGTCTTCCAGTAGGATCTGCTGTCTAGCTTACCTTTGAAAGCATCCCTTCCTAAACTATCATGCATAATTGCCACCACGCGAGACATTTAGTAAAGGATGTTGCACACGACAAGCTGCAGAAATCCTAGATCATGTTTCTGAGTAAAGCAGGCGTCAGTGATCGAGCACAGCCCTTGCTTGTATTTAGCTGCTATTAGTTTGTCCCTGGGACTGACTCTCACCTGCTGATTTCCAGGTGAGTCCAACGCTGTTTCTAACCCCCATGCCAAAATCTGTACAAGCCCAATCTGAAGAGAAAAGCAAGTATTTAAACGGAGCAGTGACTGCTCAGGTGTAACTCAGGAGGGTTTGTATGCAATATTGAAATGCTAATATAATTTGGATTAACCTTTCCAACTGGCATTGCAGCCCCAGGAGAGCTAAGACAGGCAACCTCTCTGCTCTGACCGGCATGTCCTCTTGAGTTAGCTGGTCTCTGTTAACCTGCAGAGGGTGCAGCTCTTCAGATAGTTCTTACACAAAACAGGAGTGAGTTCAGTGCTTTTTCTTTCGAATAGACCTGTCAACCCGAAAAGGTATGACTGTACTCATTTAAATGGTCCTTCAAGTAGATGTAAGCTGTTTAGTGACAATATAAGGGAGTTAACAATCTCTGTCAATAATTAATGATAAAATTGTTGCGGCATGCTAATCAAACTAAGTTTTCCCTTTGGAGGAACATTTCTATGAGATACAAAAAGGAATTTGTGACAGCCACGGCAGGTAATAATGCGACTTCGTTGCAAGGTTTCTTCCTACCAGTCTTCCTGTGGTGGAAGATACTACCTAATGTGTGTGAGGGATCTGGTGAGTGGGAAAAAAATGACCATGCTTTTATTAATCTTACATAGTCGTGGCTTTGGAAAGGATGCAGGAAGTCCACAGAAGTCAGTATGCAGGCAGACAAGCTGAGAGGGCAGGCTCACTGGGGAGCCAGCATTATCAGTTTTGCCTCATAAGCTGCTAGGCACTTACTAAAAGCTCGCCCTACGAATGAACAAAGAGCATATTTCTTTCTTTTTAAGGGAAGAGTCCTTTCTTTAGAAGACTCCCATTCCCCAAACATGTGCATGCAACCCAGGGCAGTGCCACAGTCAGGAGCTCCAAACATTTCTACCATGTCTGACCTGGGATGCTGATGGAGGAAAGAGCAACTGATTGTAACTGCAGCTAAACTCATTTTCCTGTGCAATCAACACCCCCCCCTCCNGGCACTAAAGTAGTGATTTCTGCCAAGTTTTGAATGCTGTTGATATCTTGCTAAATTTTGTAATGGATGGGAGGAGGTGAGGCCATGTTATCAGTGCAATTTGCACACCATGCTTAACTGTGGTTGGGGATGCAGGGCTAACGCAATGGGAGGGCTGACATGAGAGAAGGCAGATGTTATATTGTTTTTTTATCAGATGAATAAGTGTTTCTTCTTAAAAGCAGAGAGAACACTCGAAAACTCTTCTTTGAAGATAGTTCATAGCAAGAAAGAAGCCAGTAAGTGGGAGGGTTGTGACATGCTGAGCACCTTTGAAAATCAAGCCATGTATTACGAAGTTTAAATATAGATCTAGGAGCCTAACTTTCAGCAAGTGTACTATTAAAAAAAAATAAAACCAACCAAAAAACCAAAAAACAAACCAGAAAAAAAACCACCACCAAAATCTTGGCTTGCTTTTCTTTCAAAGAGAGATCAACCTGTCCCTAGAGAACTCTGCAAATTTCCATGCCTCCCAAACATCCATCAGCTGCCCAGCTGGGAACAGGTAAGCACCTAGGCACCCCTACACTCCAGCAGCTTGGCTTAAAGAGCCAGGGATTAGGCCCGTCCTGATGAAAGTCACCGTAACTCTCCCTTCCCTCCCCTCTGCAACTTTTGCCTGATGAACAGTCAACCCCTGTACCAGAAGTTTTGTCCCAAGTGATCCCCACTCTTTCTCTTCTTGTTCTACAGGGACCGTGGTTGCTGAACACCAGAGCCAGGGAGGGAGTGATCAGAGAGGGGACAAGTTGTGGAGGTTTCTAGTTTCCTATCTAAAAAGAAATCCTTATCCCACTCTTTTAAAGGCACAGTCCTCTGCTTCATTGCTGGCCTTTGGGATTCTTTTTGCACTCCAACATCTCCTTCCTCCCTATTTTAGAGTGATGGGGCGATTTTTATTTCCTGGTTTATAGCAACCCACAGTCAGATTTACTATTCAGCTGTATACTGGAAAAGTTAAATATCCACTCTCCTCGTACAAAGACTGATATTTATTTTATCTAAAGAATTTATATAATACCAACAGTCTGCCTTGGTGCAGCCAAAGAGGCTTAAAAAATTACTAGCAATCCCTTTTTTCCACTTCAGAGCCCACATCCTAAACACTGAACAAATCCCATCAGTGTTTAGGGCACATAACATCATTGTTGTCAAATCAATGGTGAATTTACGTGCTGTTAATCCTTGGCATTTATTCAAACAAGCTCAGCAAGTTTTAGCAGCACAATGCATTTTATGTATTCATCAATGGTTTTACATAGGGAATGAGAGATGCTCTTTGCTTCCCAGTCTGCAGCAGCACGCCCAGAGAGTGGGAGATGCAAAGAGAGCATCTAGCACACCCAGAGAGCAGGAGAACTGGAACTGGAGCAGGTTTGGAAATTTACAGCTGCTAAGCAATGGTGCTTCTCTCCATCCATAGATCTCAGAGCACTTTCCACAGGAGGTAAGTATCGTCACGGTGACTGGGAACAAGTAGTAAAATGACTTCTGACTCAGAAAGGCAGAGGTACAATTTGAGCCCTTTTCACCCCTCTAGTCTTTGCCATGAATAAAACCACCTCTCTTGCAACTCCACAGAGCTTGCTGCTGAGAGTCCCTCTACCTTGCAACCAGATCTCATCTCCATGAGCTTTCCACAGCCCCTCTTCCTGCAGTATAAAATATTCCCTTTGCTCTGGAAATTTAATCCATTTTTCAGACCAGAGAATTTGAGTGTATAGGGTTATTTTGTGACATGATGTTTACTCATCTGAAGTAAAAAATTATGCTAAGTGATAAAACAGTTTGAGGAATCAGAACCTTGACTATTTTTCAGAAGAAAGGAGAAATTATGTCCATTTTCTTTTTTGTATGAACCTCTAACGACTAACTAAATAACTTACTAAATAAATAAGACACATCTTCAGATTGAGACCTCTTTAAAAAAAATAAATAAAAACTTGCTACATGGTTCTTTGATTTTATAAAATAAATATTTTTCTTCCAGTGCTCTTGACAGTTTAATGTGTGTTATTTCTGCATGGTCAAATTGAGCATTCCTGCATTGAGCAGATCATCCTATAGAGCTTATAGCAGAGTGATCCTACACATTTTTTTTCTCCAAAGGATCAACACCCAATCTCTGCAGTGGGAAGGTATGGCATACAAGGAGGAGCAGAGGCATCACAGGGAATGTTCTACCATGGATATTCACTCAACACATAGGCAATGTGGTAGGCTTGGGAAGTAGAGGAGACTAGGGGCAGTGTCTGGAGAGGGAGAAAAGAGATTACAGGAGGGGTTAGCCAGGAAGAAAAGTGGCCTTATGGTCCAGGGAGAGAGGGAAATTTAACAAGTGGTGCTGATGTAATGGGGAAGGAGAGGCAGGAAGAGGAGGAGGTCGTCTGTAGGAGCACTGGAAGAAGACTGGAAGAGAAGAGATGATATCATGGAAGGAGGGTGGTCTGTGCAGGACAAGCAGCTCCGTAAAGGGTGTTCTGCAAACCCTGCAGCCACTTGGTAATCCTGCAGTAAATCACACAGTCCTGGTTTGAGTCTGCCTCTTGCTGCCTGAGCAGGGCTTGGAGGGAAAATAATAGACACCAAAGGTAAATGTCATTGCAGGAATTGTTAAACCATCCAGGGGAGCTCCAAAAATTGCCTCATCACAGGTGATTTGGCAAAACCTGAGCACTAAACAGTTGTTTAGTGCTCAGGTGTAAACTGGCATGGGGAATTAAGCTGTTTGTTGGGACCATGGAGATCGGCTCACAGAGAAGACAAGAGGTGGACAGAGCAAGAAGGCTGTATCAGATCTAAAAGGGACACTGATGAAAGGGGGTTTGGGCAGGCAAGTTGTATTACTGATTCAGGTTAGAGACTGAGAGGCATCGAGAGACCTGCTGGTACTACAGAGGCTGAAACCAACACGATTCTCCACCAGGTACTGTGTATACACAGGCTACCTGCATAATTAGATTATTTAAAGTTAAACTAGATAACCTACCACAATAGCACAACACAAACAGCATCCAGATTCTACTGCAGGGAGCACATCCTTTAACAGGCAACTGTGGGGGTGAACCTCTTTGAACATCCACCAGGTTCAGAAGCACCTGTGCAGTGCCACAGGACCTGCAAATCTCCCTGTGCCGAGGAGAAACACAAAATAATCCCAGCTTCCATCTGGCTCAAAGGGATCCGCTCTGTTCGTCCAGCAGCCTAACAGAGAGCAAAAAAGCTAGCTCTTGATGGGATAACAATCCCCTGTCCCTTACGCCTGGATGCCAGTCAAGTCTGTTACGGTGGCAGCTGTCTGGTGACTTGGAGAATTTATTTTTACAGTAGCTCAGTGATGGGAACCTTAGAAAAAAAAACATCACTTGGCAGAGGAAGACCCGAATGAACCGTTTGTCTAAGCTGCTCCCAAATCCTCTTGCTGGGTTTATGTGCACTCATGTGAGGATGAGCATTAGTATGAGGGTGGTGGAGGTTAGCGGCAAAAAGATTAGCGCGATAGGCTGGAGAAAAAAACGCTGAGACCGGCTCTGCGTGCGTCACTGTGTGCGCGCACTAACAGCGCCGAGGTCCGCTCGCAGCAGTTCTTCTCAGCTGTTACGCACCGCAGGTTTATGGCTGCTTTGCATCACCGGAGGAAGGGAAGGAGCCAGCGATCCCCTTGATGTCTCTTATGATGCTGCAAGGTAAATAGAGCACACAGGCTGGGGACCGGACCACAATCCTGGGGAGATGACCGCAAACTAAGCGATAATCAAGCTGAAGAGCATCACATTTCCCAGACTTTAATCCATAGGAAAGTGTTAAGCTCAGGCACAGCAGATGGGATGAGACTTCAGATAGCTGATGCAACACCAACGACCATGGCTCTGCTGTGCATAATTAATGTTAAATGATAAAGACTGTCACAGCATCTCCAGTCTAAAACAACCCCTCATTTCCCTTTCTGGTTTTTTTTTTTCTCCCCAGATGCTTTATGCATTTTGTCAAAAGGTCATAGCTGGGGGACCAAGTACAGTGAGGGAAAACAAGCAAACTGAAAAAGCTGCAGCTGTTGATTAAAAAAAATAAAGGAATTTTGTACATTACATGTGGGAAGAGCAGCACTGAGGAGGGGAGTTGCAGCTGTGGATGCAGTAATAGAAGGGAAATTTAGAGCAGTCATTTTTAAATGCAGGGCCCCAAATATAAACTCACAGCATGCAAACACAAAAAGCCTTGCATAATATTTTGCACTTACAAGGGTGACACAATCACCTGTAGATCACAGAGGAGCTTTTCAGTGACCCACTGAGGATGCTCTCAGTTTAGAGTTTAACTTTACAAAGGTTTTGCATTGCAAAAGCAATGGACTTTATGAGCGGCTGTGGATGTAAGAGAGCGGTTCTGGAGACTTCTGAGAGCATTCAGGCAGATAAGCAAATAATAATTTGCGCTAAGTAATGTTGCCTAACGCTTGGTGTTCTTTCTCCACCTACCGCATGGCAAGAGGAATGCTCTACAGCCTCACTGAGCTACCTGAGAAGTGACCCTCTTCTCATGCTACGCACCATTTTGCCACTGACTGAGTGTATCCAACCTTCCTTTCTCACTCCGAAGTCTTGTCTGGCTGTCCTCTCTGACTCCCCAGTTTTATTCACTGGGATACCTCTGTGTATTTCTGTGCTGCTGAGTGATAAAAATCTCCTGTCAATGCTGTCCAGTCTTCCTCTGGGCTTGTGTTGCTTCACAGTCCTGTTCCACGGTACCTAAAAAAGTTGTCACTTTCAAAGAGCTGCTTGCTCTCCACAACACCCCAGCAAAAAGCAGGGCACCATCCTCTGAAGGGCGTGATGATTTGATTGCTTTTACAGCCCAGCCTATGTTGGAAGATGGCTTCCACCCCACAGATGACTTGAGGATAAGGGGGATGAGAGAAAGAATGGAGGCATTAGTTTTCCCCTGTGGTAACAAAATGTGGCCCTGGGGGCTCCATAAGCTCTGCTCCTGTCTAGGATGGGCAGTCCTTACCGTCTGGGAAGGTCTTACCGGCAAGGAGACATTCAGACATTGGTATCAATTGCCCTGGAAGGGGAAAAAGGGAAACCAGGCACAGACACACTGGCCATAGTATTGGACCTGCTTACTCCCCACTGTGCTCCCCCCAGAAGGGGTGTACAGAAAGCATCTACAGAGGGAAAAGGGATGTCTCCTGATGGGAAAATCATTACCAAGAGCCTCACAACTCAGCCTGGCACACAGCACCCTTCCCCCAGGTCTTCCAACCCACACCACTAACACCAGCCACCACAACAGTTCCTGTGGACTCTACTCCTCCTCTCTTGCGCTACCTTCTTCTGGAATTTCAGGG
Organism: Chionis minor; assembly: GCA_013398295.1. Classification (NCBI taxonomy): domain Eukaryota; kingdom Metazoa; phylum Chordata; class Aves; order Charadriiformes; family Chionidae; genus Chionis; species Chionis minor. The sequence goes on from VZSF01007200.1 coordinate 355,127, forward strand.
TTTCTTTTTTTCTGAAGACAAGAGTTTCAGGAGGCTGCAACTAGGAATGGGACAGTCCTTCAGCCACTGTGCACTGCTGCAGTTGTGTCACTTCATTTCAAGCCCCTACCCTGATCCAGGGGTCTGGGTTATCTTGACCTGCAAGGATCCAGCTTGATTGAGGAAGGAAACAGTCAGCAAAGACAATACCTGCTGTAATCAATAAAAGAATGAAAAAAGATTGGCTTGTATCTTTGAGAAAATGAGGACAGCCTTCCTGAAAACTGCCCCCCTCCCTTTGGGATCCCTAGAGAATCCCTGAGAATTTCAAGCCATGTAAGTAAAAGTGCAGCCCTTGTAACACCATGTAATAGATGACTTCATACAAAGCAGAAGAGATGTTGCCCTGAAAAAAACCTGCCTTTCTTCCATGAATGTTATTGCAAGGGTTTTGACCTGGCCGCTCCACGGCTTACCGCAGCTGGCAAGTGCTTTTTATCTCGATAAACTGTAGTGCAGGCAATTTTTCCAATATGGTCACAGTACATCAGAAGCAAAGTGCAGTCTTCGGTTGAGATCACAATATGCTCTACATCCATTTAGCATCTATTCCCACAGGTTGCCACACTGCAGTGTTGGCTTTTCCTTTAGAAAGCACTCGGGCAAAACATGCTCTAGGGTCTGACAGTTTGCGCATCTCTGGAAGGGATTGAGCAGGGCTGTTTCCCAATCACATGTTAAAAGAATTTTTTGAAACTCTAAAAGGCACCGACACCCAAACTGCCTACAAGATGACCTGATGTAGTCAGGAATCTTATCCATCCCATCAGCTTGCTCCATCAACATTATGCTCTACATAAGGGACTGACATAGGTGCTCATTTTCAAATGAGCTTAGCTTTCATTTTCACCCTTAAACCAGGACCTGATTTTCAAAGTGTTCATCTTCCAGCTCATTCTGGGGCATAGACAACTAGATTTTCCCAAGTAGCACCCAGGCAACAGGCCATATTCCTCTAATACCTGGCACAGATAAGCAAGAAGAAGGAAGTGGTGTTATCAGCCAAACAAAAGAAGGTGCAAAGCAAAGAGCTGAAGTTTCACAGGTGCTGCTGCCTATTTTCACACCTCTTTAGCATATTATCTGCCAGACAACAGCAGTCTTTGGAAGTAAGCACTGGTTTTAACTTGCCCCTGCATGTTTACTGCTCAAGCTGAGTGCATTTCCCTGTCCCAAACAGCCAAAGCTAAACCCTTCCAACTACGAAAGGAAAATTGACTCTAGAGCAAAAGCCATGTTATGTGACTGTTATGGTTTGAGAAAACCTGTAACAATTTATTGTCGTTTAGACAATTATTCTCTCACCCAATGACCCCTCCCCACCTAGGAAGGGGAATTGGGAAGAAAACAAGGAAACCTGGGGGGGAAAGATAAACAGATTTAATAGATAGAACTAGATAATTAAGAGTACTAACACAAAAGAACCCATATTGATCCCAATACCCATATATACTATACAAGGATTATACTCAGCCAACTATATCAGTTGGAAGCTGTGCACTCCCAGCAGTGGACAGTAAATGTCAGACACTGCGAGCGCTACAGCTTCGGGAGGAAGGGAAGGCCTCAGGGATCCAGTACTGGGTTAAGAAGTCCTCTGGATTGCCACCATCAAGGAAGAGCCATCAAGGGGGAGTACGAGCAAGGAGGAACATAAGCAAGGGGGAACACCCAACTTCACAGCAAACTTTCCAATTTATATTGAATGTGAAGTTCATGGTATGAAATAACCCTGTTGACCAGCTTAGGTCAAGTGCCCAAGTCTCGTTCCTCCTCATCCCTGCACTTGGCAAGCTCGAAAACACTGAGACCTTGAAACCCACACACCATAGCTGGCTATAAAGTAAATATCTTCACAAATTCAGACACTAGAGTCTTCCAAAAAAATATGGCTTTCCCAAGCATTAGAAATTAGACCCATGTCACTCAAACCAGGACAGCGACCTTCAGTATAAAGGCCCTACGTTCTACAAAATCCAGAGCCAAATTGTGTCGCTTGAGCCCTCCTCAGCTCTGTGAGCATGGCTGCTGCACCCACGTCCAGGGAGGCTCCTGTTCTCCCACATGTGGCATCTCCTGACCTTAGCAGCAAGTCCTCCGCTAGCCCGGAACCAACACACCCCCACCGCGCTACATCCAGCATCATGCCTTTGCATGAAGGACACAGAGATGGGAGGGGACCTCACTGCAGCCCATCAGCTCTTCATCCCAGCATGGGAATTCTACTATCTGCAGGCAAGGAGCGCGCTTTAGGGCAATGCCCCAGGGACTCTGTGCTGGAAAAGGGACTGTAACACCCTCGGACCCTAATCAGAGAGCCTTATTGGGTAATGGCTTCAAGCTGGACGAAGGTAGATTTGTAACAGATATTAGGAATAAATTTTTCACTCTGAGGGCAGTGAGGCACTGGAACAGGTTGCCCAGGGAAGCTGTGGAGGCCCCATCCCTGTTCAAGGCCAGGCTGGATGGGGCTTTGAGCAACCAGGTCTACTGGGAGGTGTCCTCGCCCATGGCAGGGGTGGTGGAACTAGATGATCTTTAAGGTCCCTTCCAACCTAAACCATTCTATGATTGTATGATTTGCAAGCCTGCTCCACCTCCACCCAGTGATAGTTGCTTGAAATGGCACTCTGTGCTCAACTGGTCACAGTTATTGATAGACTGAGGATGGGGAATCACCAGGAAAGATTAACTGAGCAGCAATTTCTTTTTCTTCCCCAACCTTTAGCTGGACTGCAGGAGTGTTCAGGACCAGACACACAGTATCCTCCACATCAAAACAGAGTGAAGAATGACAGCCATATGATGTGACCTTGTTAATCCAGCTGTTTAGTAGAATGTGTAAGTCAATAGCAGCTGTTAATGAGCCTGCATCAATATACCTGCTCGCTAACCAAGCACTGCTAACAGGACATTTTTTGCAGCTGTGACTTTAAAATCACTTCAGGTCTTAGAAACACAGTACAGCAAAATTCCCATGACATTCCAGTGAAGACAACTGCTTAGGAAAGCAGTTTATATGGGGAAAATAACAAGCGGGCTCTTTTGTAGGCATTGGCGTACTGATAAGTGCCATGTATCTTGCCTTAGGGTGCTCATTGTAGCTGCCGATTTGTTGAGACAAAGGGCAGAGAGAGCATGTGTGGAAAAGTGCACAGAAATGGGCTTGGGTGGGTACCTGCTGCCGTTCAGCCATTGCGAAGATGGAAGTGGTCCGTTTTAATGACTGTTACAAAGGTAGACCAGAAATCCCTCTTCATCTCCTGGAGATGCCGCCCTCAATATCCATTTAAAGGTGGTGAACACCCTGATTACACACCACAAATGCCACTTGCTTCAAAATAACTTTTTTAACACTGTTCTTTCAAAAACTGCAGCAACTGTGTGCACTTATTAGGCCAACAATTCAGCCAATTTCAAATGACCCATGTCAGGTCAGATTACAGCCAGCCACTTTCAGCCTCTGGATAATAACCTCTTCCCTAGAGGTGTGTCAGGACAACAGAGGGCTCCCAGGCAGAGCCAAGGAATCAGGTGGAGCCAGGTGCAGTCAGGTGGAGTCTTGTTGCAGGCTCCCTCCAATCCAAGTGCATCTTCAAGTATGAGCAGAAATTTTAGCTCGTTTTGTTAAGGAGAGGAAAGGAATACAATTCAGGCCTTTTTTGTGGTAGATGAGACCTGGAAAATCACTGTGACCTGTGAGACCAGCTCATTGAGACTGCGACGCCATGGCTGTAGAGTCTCCTGACTGCTGCAGTGTTGTCCTCCCGGCCCATCTTTGCAGTCTCTCTGAGCTCAGGCTGGAGGGTGGCTGGTAGGGGGGAGCAAGGCGTGGGCGGCTGTGGCGAGGGACCCCCCAGGTCCCTTTGCAGCTGCCAGCCCACTGCCGGCAGTTGTCCAGGCTCCTCCTCCAGGTCCACAGGGAGGCTTTTTGCCGTTCAGTACATCAAGAGGCAATATGGGCAAGAGAACTGAAATCAGCAGCATAAATCTGAGCCTACTGAGTGCCAGGGGCTATAGGAAAGCTGTTCCAAGTGACAGGAGGTGCAATGGAAAAAACCTTTCAGAAGCATCAGTGAAGGGAGAGGGGAGCATCCTTAATTTCGGATCAGCTAAATGCCCGAGTAGCCTCATGCCAGATGCCAAGCTACTGAGCTATGCTGTGGCTTGCAGCCACACTGTCCTAGCAGAGCTCAGCATCCCTCTTCATGACACTGTCACCTTCCAGCTCTCTCACTACCACATACCGCAAAGTTAGCAGAAATGGACCTTCTTGCTGTGGTTGTTTTAAATAGATTTTCACCTTGTGTGAAAATAGCTGTCTAGTATTCCTCCAGCATTCAGTATTGCCCAGCTCTGAAAACTAACCCTAAAACTGGCCTCCTGAGAATCTCCCTTTGTGTTTTGCTAATTCAGGTGAGGAAGGCAGGTCCTCTCCAGGACCCTGGTTGTGCTACACCTAAAGGACCTTTCAACAGCTACCCAGTGTTGTGTACGTTTCCTGCAGCAGATTTACACACCTTGTGTCACTTACCAAACTAGCGTTATTTCAGCTAGAGCTGCTTTACAGTGCAAAAACTAGTAAATACTATTGATCTTGGCCCTTGCTCTGAAAAAAACAGTTCTGCTGGATGTTGTGAACATTTATGTCTCACTAAGCTCCACGGAAATGCTTTCAGATAGCAAATAACAATACTGACTTTTTTTCCTAAGCCTCATCACTTCCTTAGTCAGGTGGTAGCAAAGAAGTCTGTTGTTGCAGTTACTGCCCTGAAATTATGGGCTAAAGCAACAATGAGAAGAATTCACACAAGGCGCACAGCTCTTCAGCTGCATCAAAGCCAGCAGCTGTGATGCTTGTGCTTTCACAGGACTGACTAAACAGATCGATTAGATCTGCATCAGCCATTCTGCAAGTCATAATTGGAAAATAATATTTTCACAGGATTAGAGCTTCTTGCTTTGAAAATAAGCAGCTTGGGTTTGGGTAAAATTTTCCAAGGCACCTATGTGATGCAGAGAGCACAGCTGGATTTCAGCATGGGTCAGCAGACCCGTGGCAGCTTACCTGGCCTCTGAAGGGTGATGGTGGCAGTGGAGAAATGATAGCTTGGGCTTGGGCTTCACCTCAGGCTGCCACTCAGAGCCTGCTGGCTGGCAGTTTTCTACTGCAATTGCTTTTGCAGGGTGAATCTCCTCCTCTACCTCTTTACCAGTGGTAACTAAGGCTCTCTTACAAGGGCCAGAAACGCAGTCCCCCGTGCAGGCTTTCTGCCGTCCATGTTATGTACCTGTGCGTTCACGCTGGACAGGCTCAGCCTGACCCCCACCTCTTGCTCAGGATGGGGAACAGTTTGTGCGAAGGCAGGATGAGCACACCACAGCACGGATACCTGGACAGTGCAGCTGCGTAGGGCAGAGCCAACCCCTGGGGGCTGAGCAAAACTCCGCGGCAAAACCAGACTCCCTTGCCCAGCTCTGGCCCCCTGGGGAAGTGAGAGGAGTTGCAAGCAGGCTCCATTGCAGCCTCCAGGGGGGCTGTCTGCTGCCGCAGGACTCTGCAGGGAGTCAGGAAAACAGAGCTCACACACCAGAGCCTCTTTAGGCCAGGCACACAGCACAAGGCAAGGGCATCCTGGTTTACTTCCATGAGCTCCTGAGGTGTCATACCCGCCCCCTCTCAGGCCTCCCTGCAACCGTCCCACTCCTCTCTCTGCACCAGCAGTTTTCCCAGAGATGTCACCTTGCAACTCCAGCTGGTCTGGTAACACTTTCTTAAGTGTTCCCATGCTGGCATAGGGTCAGGCAGCCTTTCCCAAGTTATTCTTTTCTCTCCTAAAGCGCATCCCACATATGAGTCCCCTCACAGGCATCTTCTGTTCTCCTTCAAGATCTCCCAAATGATGTACCAGGCTCCCCCAGCATCTACGTGCTCAGGTGAATGCAGGCAGCACAACATCCGGCACCGTGTTCCACACGCCAGCAGAAAGCTGGGACCGTAGGCTCCCCCCGTGTGCCGGGCATTGCCGGGGGTCCCTGCTGCTCAGAACGTCCCAGGGGAGGACAGGGCAGCAGCACCTGCGTTGAGCCGCGTCGGGGAGAGGCCATGCTGCAGAAGAGCAAGAGGCAGACTCCAAAGGAGTGAACTTAATGGTTAACACGCAAACGCTAGGGCAGCCCGGGTCTCCTGCCCAGGCTGCTGGGGCTCACAGGAGAACAGCCTGGGACCACGGCCTCATTGGAGCGACTCTCCTGCCTCCGGAGCACAGAGGTCACTGGCCACCCTGCGCTGGGCCATGCAATGTGCTCCACCAGCCCCTCAACACCCATCCCAAGCGCCTCATGCCGTCAGCAGGGTCGTGGTGCGAAACGCTGCCTGGATTATGTCCAGCTCGATGTCGGCCAAGGGTTTGTGGTGGAGCTGGGTGAGCCCTTCTTGCTGAAGGCCACCGGAGGGAGCCCCAGCAAAGCAAATGAAGGCTCACGGGAGCTTCTGCATCCATCAGTTAGAGCAGTGGCTTTCAGCCGGTCACCCGCAGGCCCTTTGGAGTCGGGGGAAAATAATATTTCAGGGGGCATTCATGGAAAGCAAACCGAGAACAGCAAGTCTGCGGTCAGGAGGTGTCCATCACTGCATGTCAGTCTGCTTCTTTAACAGACCACAAGGCACATTTATGCAGAAAAGCTTTAGGGCACCCATTGAGTACACGTACCCCAGGCTAATGGGAATGCCCTGTTCACCCGCTCTTCTTATCCATGTCTGGCCCAGGAGAACTCCCGCTGGCTTTGGTGTAAGGTTTGTCTGACACAGGGAAGCAGCAAGCTTGTTGTAGCTGTATTGTGCCTCGCCTTTCTTCGGGCTGTTATGACTGGACTCTTTCCTAAACGAAACATCTTCTGTAAATGTATCTCAGGATAAATCTGAACCCTCCATTTTTTTGTGAACATGGAGCTGAGAGACAAGTTCAACTCCAGACAGCAAAGGCAATGTTCAGAAGGACCCCCCAAGAACAGCTTGCTCTGATATTCCTGCTCTACTTCACTGGCAGAAATACCTGCTATTTTTAGGTCTAATATTTGCTGATAAAAAAGTTCCACTGTGAGGGTACAGTCCCATGCCGGGCTTGAGCTGAACAACTTTACTGCTACAGATAGGGAGAAGCCTTACACTCTGTCTTCCCCCCTCTACCCTATTCTTCCTGCTTTCCCTCCCTCCTCCCACCTTGTGTTCCCATCTGTGCAGTGCAGCCTCATTTCCCCTTGCAAATTCTGATTGCAAGATAAAACGATTCAGCTTATTAACCCAGCCATTTGAGAGAGTTCAATCCGCTTACTGTGCAGTCAGGCAAGTACGAGAGATGGAACAAAACAAGCGCTGGGAGGGGTGGAGGGAAACCTGTCCCTTACACGCACTGTGGCTGAGCTAATGTTAGCTAAGCTCCTGCTGTATCAGGAAACCATAACCAAATGAAGCCAGCTGGAGCCAGGCTGAAAACAAACAAAATGATGCAACAAGGATAGCAGATCTGCAAGCTGCTTTCCGGAGGACAGCATATGCAAAGAACTTGCATGGGCTCGAGGGGCACTAGGCAAGTCCGTGGAGGAGAGATATAATAAGGGGTGATGAACCACTAAAGGCTCAGGAGGTTCCCTGAGCTGAAAAAAGTTGGAGGCTGGGAGCGCACCTGGGGAGACAGGGCAGCTCATGCATGCACACCCTTCCTCTCTCTCGCAGATATGCCTTTTCTTTCGCCAGGCACACACACCCACTAGTGATCTGCTGCCTCCTGCCAGAAGGCATCTCGTCCTCCTCCAGACAGGGAGGGGATTCTCAGCATTTCAATGCAGACTGCCCTGTCCCTCCTGACAACCATGCAGCCACAAAGAGCCTGCACTGGCCTGTGCTCCACCACCATGCTGAAACAGCTGCCGGCAGGAGGACCTGCAGATGTTTCACCGCTGCTGCTGGCACCTTCGTGCACATGGTCACCCGCTCTGAGCTGGCAGCAGCCTCTGAACGTGTGTGAATCAGTCCCCATAGCCTTATCAGCAAGCTCCTGCTGCGCCTCGCCCCCAGGGACTGCTTCCCACAGCCAGGCAGCTGGGAGGCCCCCCAGTGCTCCAGCCAAGGCTAGGTGAGACAACTGTTGTGATGGGCTCCCCACCACAGAACACGGCAGTGTGACTGGCAAGAGTCCCTCCAAATTTGCCAAGATTGCCACCAAACTCTCCTTTCGTTGCCTTGCTGTCCTCTCAGTCCTCTGACCACCATGAAGTACCTGGGGGTAGCAAGCAAGCAATACCTGGAGAAGTTTTCTGAGAGTACTCAGAAGGGTCCAAAGACATCAGCTTCTCCCACAAAATGCTCCATCCAAACTGCCCAGGACAGCACAGGGAGAAATTTCCCTCAAAGGAGCAGCTGGATTTGCTTGTCAGGCTGTACTTTGATTACTTTCCAGTCAATCCTTTTGGCCCCTGGGGGGTGTGACAGGGGTGAGGTGGATCAGGGACAGCCCGGAGGCAGCACTTCACAAGGCTGGGAAAGGAGGTCTGAGACAGGAGAGCCAAGATTACACGCACTCACAGGGGCAGGCATTGAGAGTGGAAGAAAAAAGGGGTTTCTTCTTCTTTTTCTGGGGAGCAATGGGGATGCCACCCCCCCATGGCCACAGCACAGTGATGCCACTGAGTTGCCCACATTTGGGGAAAGCGCAGGGGTGGGCAAAGCCCGAGGGCAAAGGATGAGGCTCCCCTTGGGAAAACTACCTTCATGGTCTTAGCACTCTCCTGCCAGTACCACTACTGTCTCTGCTGACTTCTCATCAGGGTCAGGCTTGCACACGTTCTGAACAAAACTTGAATCCCTGCCTAGGAAGGGGGGGCTAGAGGGCTATCGTGAAATAAAGCAGGGAGAAATCAAGTGATTTGCACCTGGATAGGACAGTGTAAATGATGGGGTGCAAAAAGCCAAGCCTCAAAAAATGGTTTTGGAGGAGCCAGAAGTGAGGCTGCAGCTTTGGGCACTGGATGTACTTGTGCACTGAGGTCTCCCTCTTGGCATGAATGAGGGGAGGCCGCAAAGACGCCAGCGCTCACCGTTGTGTGCAGAAGGTTCCTGCTCCTGCCCTGTGGGCCGTGGGACCCGCTCTGTGCCCCTCCCCGGGGGGTTTCACCCCCACTGCCAGCTAAGAGGTCCTGCCACTTCATGTGTGAGTGAGGAGATGGAGCAAGTGCAACACAAGTGCAGAGAGGTGCCTTCACAGCACCATTTGGAGGTGGAAGGGCTGGATGTAATATCTCCTTCCTAGTGCGCTTGGGCCTGGTGAACCCTCCAGATGAACCGCCAAGGCTGTTCCTAAATTCTTACGCTGACTCCAAACGTCTCCTGTCTGTCTTGCTGTTGGAAAAATCACCTGATTTCTATGCCTCCTCTGTAAAGGGAGGAGGACGGCATCTTTGTCTAACTTGTAGGCTCCTCTGGGCAGGAAGAGAGGGCCCTTTACCTAAAGGACCCAGCATAATGAGGGTCTTGACCTCAGACCTCACAGCAGCTTGCCAGACCAAATTGCTCAACAGAACATCAAATAATGTGTCAAACCTAAAAAATCCTGCAGCTTTATTAATTTCCCTGGTTTTCAGTTGTAAGGTACTCTCTAATAGCAACAGTTAACAAACCAGCAGTGCTCCTCCTAATCAGGGTTGAAAATTCTCCAAGGAAAAGTCTCCATAAGACACCCAATCTCTCAACCAGGTTCTGCAGTCTCTGCACCGTTGCTTCTCTAATACTGTTCTTCAACTCAGCGTCTCTTCCTTGCCATTCGTTCTACGCCACTGACTGCCCCTCACACCAGACCAGTTCCAGTTCCCTTCACACACAGTACCAGAGCAGTGCCCTTACACCACTGACGGTGACTAGTGTTCAACTGTGAGTGACCTGGAGGACTCAGAGAGAGTCCATCCCCATGACTGTGTATGTCGCCCCGACACGTGAAACAAAGCCACAGCCAGTTTGCAGCAGACACACTCCTTCCCTAGACCCGTATGGCGACTGTGGCTACAAAGACCTCACCCTTCTCTCTGCTGCACTGTGTAGCATTTACTGGGGTTGCTATAATTAAGGATCTTTGATAAGATCTGCTTATATAACTGTGGCGATTAGCGAAATATAGGCATGGAAGTAGATTAGATGCGATTACTAGCTACAGCTCTGCTCCAATGTACACACATTGCCTTCTCTGATTAATTTTTTGACGTTGCGTCTTGAATTGGTTCTCTTTCCTCAGAGTTGTGCCTTGTTCCAAGAGGTGCCAAGCAGAGAGCTGTTAAAATTGTTCAAAGGGCTTGCTGGCTGTGGGTTACTAATTATCCCTACACACGCACTGTTAGCAAAATCCTTTTAACCTGAGAAACCAAGTCCTGTGCATTGGCCTGGAACTCCAGGTACCTCTTGAATTAACACACAGTTCTGGGCACCACCAACAAGAAGGCGCTATTTTCCAGTGAATGAATTAAGTATTCTATGTACTGACCCCCAGGATGTGTTTCTGTGTTTGTTTCAACCCCTTTTTTTTCTATATCCAAGCATTGCAGTCTTTTGTTTCACAACCATTTTTCCTTCGCCTTTCATCTTTGCTCTGCCTCTCGTAAAACTGGCTGCTTCCCTACCGCCTTATTTTTTCTCTCACTTCTTTATCTCCAAACCAAACCTGGGTGGCACCATTTTCTCCTCGCTGTGTGTTAGTTGGTATTCAGTGATGGTACTGGGCTTAACAAAGCAGACTGAAACAGAAAAGGGTTTGGGGCAGCATTTAACCCAACAGATCTGAGCAAGTTGGGGCGGGGGAGTAACCTGCAGTAAGTCACTAGCCGGAAAACCCCGTGGCAGTGAGAGGACGTGTAAAGCCCGGGAACAGACCCAAGCTGTGTTTCCCTCTTCTGAGTCCTGCAAATGTCCCCATTTAGATTTGGGCAAAATAAAATATACAATAATGAGGAGTTACATGGGATTCTGCCTTTGATTCCTGCTTTTCTCTGGAGATCCTTTCCTTCATGTTTCCTTTGGCTCCTGTCTTCCCTCCCACCTTTCTAGCTGCGTTGTCAACATTAACTTCGAAGGCTCTTTTCCTTCTCCCTCTTTTCTCACACTCCCTAGTTTCTGTCCCACGTCCCCTTCTTTCTTCTAAGCTTGGCCCTGTATGCAAGGTGAAGTCACTCAAGGAAGCTAAGAAGGAGCCTTTTATCCTTACTGTGACATGTCCACACAACGTTGCCTCCAGTGTGCGCAGGCTCTGTCCACACGGGTGCCCTTCCATTAGGCAGATGCACTGCAGCATCTCTTCCTTCCAACAATAGTTCAGCTACGTTAACACAAGGGGAAGATAACCCACTTTTCAGATAATCGGTTGCAATACTGCTAATACCTCAAATGCAGATTTGCACCTCTTTGACACTGGATTAATTTCAAGCTCACTGACATCTCAGGAACTCACACACAAAAGACATTTTGTTTAATTTCTCGATTCATTCTTAAATACCTATAGAAGGAAGAAACGTGTGAAAAGGCTGGCTGCTATTACTATGCAAAGCAGAGAGATGCCTTCCCCTGACACACCACAGGTACCATACAGGCGCAGCACCCTCCTGCTCTGGTGTGTCACGGTGCTGGTCATGTTGTCGGCACGTACACGGCCAAGCTGAGCACAGGAGGGAAATGGGACACCGAAAGAGGCAGAGGGTAATGAAGTTCTGGTCGGGATGGACTCTGCTGTCCCCAGTGTAAGGGGCACCCCTGGTACAGAGGACCACAGAGAAAATGAAAAGCAAGACACAAATCGGCTTCAATAGTTCTATGACCTGTAAGGCGTAGTTCTGGTCCTAGGACTACTGTCTCACCAAACCGAGAAAAGATCTTACTAGTCAAGCACTCTGTACCCAGCCAACCATTACTAGCCCTGTAAGCAATTCCACAAGCCACAAAGCAGAACTCCACGCAATTTTCTCTTTCAGCTTGTACTTTTTGTTATTTTGGTGAAGCCACCATGAGATTTCTGCTTGTCATGTACAAAAGCGTATTTTCCAACATGGGAGCAGCTGTTTTGGTTTGTTTTCTAATAGCAACTCCAGGTCAAGTTACTTGTCTGTGAAACATGGATCCCGGGGTCAGCACACTTCAGCACAACTGACTTAGAGTGCCTAAGTTAAAGCCACTCTCTGGAAAATGTTTCTTGCTCTCGGCAGTACATCATGCAACCTAGACCAAAGGGAAACCTAAAGCGAATGAGGTCTTTTCAAGATAAGGAGTGAGAACCCAGTGCATTTCAAACAGTGAACACAGATTTTAATTCCGCAAGAAGAAAAACATATTTCAACATATTTTAGCTGAAGGCTTTAACAAAATCATGAAAGCAAAAATCAACACAATTTTGTTCTGCTTATTATGTAAAGCATATACTCTGCGAACACACATTACAGGCTGCTTTCATTGAATGAAAATCACCAGGAACTTCTGCTTTGTCAGAGCTCATCGCAGGCCACTGCAGTTGCAGTTCCCCTGACGACTTAGGCTAGGTCAAGATTCACAGCAGGTTCCCACCAGGTGACTGAGCTGACCTAGCAGCACGCTGCTATTGAAACAGGGGCTGTCCCGCTCCTTCATCATCCTTGCTCCAAACTACAACTGCAGCAGTCCCAATCTTCCCTTGTGCTAGCTCCGGCACTCACTGAATTGCTCAGTGAGCCAGTTCGGCTCACTACATGCACAGGAATCACTATTTTATTTGCAGGGTTTGGGTTCCGCTGGTTTAGTGCGTTTAAACTGCAGCGGTAAGCCTAGGCGGGAGGCAGGCCAACAGTGAGCAACCGAGGCAAGGAGAGTACATCCTCTAACACACAAATCTTACCGGGCACATACACTGCAAGGCAAAGATAAGCAGCAGTACCTGTTCTCTGGTGACAACATCTGCCTTTGCCAGGGATTTCTGCTTCTAACACCGGGGGCACAATTCTGAATTTGAAGGAAAGTCAGTGCAGGAGGAAGAAGCGAAGTGAATTAGTCTGTAGGGGGCAGAAGTTCTAGCAGAAAGCTTTTGTCCTCTCAGTAAGGAGCAGCAGAGAGCAGGTGAGTTTTACATCCCAAAAGAGTACCTACAGAAAGAACATGGCAGGACACAGAGCAGTGCCAAGAGGACCGTCCTTGTCCTGTGATGGGTCACGGTGTCTTTGAGTCAGCTCAAACCAGCTGAGGAATTCCAGGGAGTGTCAGAGAAAGCAACTAGATGCCCTACATTCAGTGCAACTATTGTCAAAGTAGTGAAACGTTACTAAAATTGCCGCTGCATATTTGAAGCAGATGCATTTTAAAAATTTTTTGGAGTCAGACAGAAAAATAAATGTTCAGCTTAATTCCTCAGAACTGGACTGGCTGTTAAGTTTCAATTGTCTCATGTTAGGGCACAGTGCAGCAAGCGCTTGCGCTTGCCAACAGTCCTATGGACTACAGCTGGGGCTGTGAACACTCCGTGCAATAAAGCATATTTCTAAATGTTTCAGAGAATTCCAAATATCTGAGAGATTCATTTTACTTGTAAGACACCGAGTGCTTAGTCTTGTTTTCTGCATCAATAAAATGAGTAAGTTCACTTTCCTGCCGTGATTTTCAGACTGGAACACCACTTTTGTTGCAAATGCTGATCAGGCTGTATAGTATCAGTCTTCTGCATGCATGACTATTCCATTTCAAAAACTTCAATTTGTTTGGTTCAAATTTGCAGCTTTTGCCCCATAATTCCAGGAAGCTCCCCAGAAGGACCAGAAAGAATTTGGTCCTACCCTCCACTCTGCTTTTAATTATAATGCGTATTTTTTTCTTTGCAGCTCATCCAACTTTTATTTAAACTCCTTCAGAACCTGCACCTTCCTGCCTTTGACCTATTACTTTATTCCAGCACTTGAAACTGTGGTAACAGAAGTCTAATTCAGATCTCTTGTCAGTCCTTTGTACCAGCAGCTAATTGCAGGAAGACCCTTCAGCTTCCAATCTCTACAATCATATAAACTTCCTTTAACGCAGTGCCCCAGCAAGCCCTTCCCTTCATGTCTGCCTTAATCTTTTTTTTTTCAGACTGCCGTCATTTGGGCTGCCACACCCTTTAGCAACGTGCTCACTGTATCCATCAGAAGCGCCTCCATTTCTTTGAGGTGCGGGCTAAGCCATCTTTCAGGTCGCCGCAGGAGCTTGGGTGCGCCACCCCGGTGGCCACACTGCCCAAGGGGAGGAGGGTGTTCATGAGGGAATTCGGGCACGTATCTGGACGTAGAGGTGCAGCATCGTTCGTCCTTCTCCCTCAGTGGGAGAGGGATCCCGACGACATAGGTGCCCTTTCTCGCGGGCACGGGAGAGCCCCCCACTCCCCGCCCCCATCTCCCACAGGGCGGCCTGCCTTCCGCCACAGGCCGCTCCATCCCTGGCGGGCAGCCGGCGCCCCTCCCCACCGCGCCGCCCGCCGCCATGAACCCCGCCGCTCTCCTTCCCCCCTCCCCTCCTCCTCCTCCTGCCCAGGGCAGGGATCCAGCCCCGCCGGCACCAGCCCGGCACCGGCCCGACACCGGCCAGGGGCCGCTCTGCGACCCCTCCGCGGCGGGGCGCGCTCCGCCACAGCGCCGGCCACCCCACTCCACACACTGCGCACGCGCGGCAACGGCACCGCGTGGCGCGAGCAGCACCCGCGCGCCCCGCCGGGGTGGGGGAGGGGAAAGCCTGCGCCTCTCCCCCAATGAGGGGCTGTGGGCCGCGCGCGCATGCGCAGGGAGCCGCGCCTCCCCCTCCCCCTCCGCGGGCTGGGCAGAAGTGTTTCCGGCGCGGCGGCTGTGACGTGCGCGGGGGGCGCCGGGCGGTCCGGCGGGCGGGCGGTGGGAGATGGCGGAGTATCTGGCCTCCATCTTCGGAACAGAGAAGGACAAGTGAGTGGCCCATCCCTTCCCCCCGCTCCCTTCTTCCCGCACCGCTCCCGCGGCTTCGGCGCCCCGGGAGTCGGGCGGCGGCAGCTCGAGGGCAGGCGGGGGGCGGGGGCCGCGGGGACGCGCAGCGCCCGCCCGGGCGGCCTGTAGCGGCCGTGGCGGTCA
>VZSF01007200.1:370546-522403 GCA_013398295.1 Chionis minor
GGCGGCTGCGCTTCTGTGTCGGCGGGCGAGTGCCGCGCTTCCCGCCGCTGCCCGCCGGAAAGGGCCTCTCCTCCTTCCCCTTTTGTTCGCGTCTGTGCCCCTGGCAGCAGCCCGAGAGCTTCCGCTCTGCTGCAAGGCCGGCGACTGGTTATTTCTCCCCCCTCCCCAGGGTGCGGAGGATTCCCCCGACTGCTGCATCCTGATCCTCAGGCTTCTGGCCTGCAGCCTTCCACGCGTCGGGAGCGTCTGTAGTTTCTCTGGTTGTTGGAAGTGTGCTTACAAAACCCTCCTAACGAGAATTTGGTCACCGTCGGCCTGACCAAACCAACGTGTTTTCTCCCTCGTAAAAAATGAAAGGGGGCATCGCTGTGCTGTGCTGCTGGACTAAATTCCCCTTGTCGGCCCCTGGCCCCGAGGCCTCTGTGCGCCTTCTGCGTTGTAGCGAGCGCTGCCTGCCGCTGCCCGCTCGCTCAGCTGTCAGGAAAAGCCGTGTCGGCAGCCTCTCCTGAGCTCTCTTACTGTAACGGCCTTCCTGGTAGAATGCATTATTACGGTTTAACGGTATTAGTATCCGCTCACGCAGCACCCGTGAAATGCCTGCACTGGTCTTATTTTTCTGTTCAAAAAGCAAGCAGAACTCTCCAGAAAAGTGTTGGAAGTTGGAGGCGCTATTGGAAATTTTATAGTTAGGTATTCTTTTTGTTTCAGGATAGAATTCAGAAAAGACAGTAAGTATATTATAATCCTAAGTATGTATTTTCAAAAACATAATGAAGAGTAAGCATGTTACAATTTTACAGTAGAATGTTTTGCTAGAGATCAGATGTGCTTTAGTACTTCAATATTCCTCCCTTCCATGAGTTGATGCTGGTTACACAGGATTGTGGAAAGAATTGGTTTTTAACTATGAGCATGGGAATAATAATCTTTCTTCCAGGAGAATTCTTGTATCTCACTTGCCCATATATAGCCCATAATAGCTTTCTTGCCCTCCAGAATTTTTCATTCTGTTTTCCCAGTCAAGGTAACTAAACTCCTTATGGTTCTCTTATATCGTTCCATGTGAATTACACCTATATGTGAGAGTCTTACTGGCATTCCCAAACCAGCAAAGTTTTGAAGGTGTCATAAGATGAAAGTTAATTCAAGAAAAGCTTGTGGTTTTTTTTTTAAAAAATAAAATCAAATGCTTCATTTTAGAATTATTAACTATGTTCATGGAAACAGCTTAATTAAATTAATTTACTCTGCTTGTGTGTATTCTCTCTGTAGCATGATTTTTCTCTTACCTGAATTATTTCAAATACTGTGTTGGCAGCAGTCTGAGTTACCTCTAGAGTATAACTTTAAACAAGTGGTTTATAAAACATTAGGTAGGTGCAACTGTACCAGCTTTTAAAGCAGGTTATGTGGTTTAGACTAGGGGATTGCATGAACTCGGGCACAACCATATAGCTCATAGTGTAACTTCTCAGGCTGTTTTTCACATTATTTTCCGTCCCATCACCCAGTGAAACTGGCAGAAAGACAAACCTGAAGAACTGGAAGGGTAAACCAATAGTGATCGCTTCTGTCTGTGGTGGTGTCATGAAGGCACTTCGGGGTTGAGTAATGGGTGAAATTGGTTAGATGACTTACTGTAAATTAGGGGTAAGGAGGTTTGCTGTAAGGCTTTCCTGTACGGTTTTGGGTTTTTTTTTCCCCTTATGTTATTCTCCACATCAAGATAGAGGCATTTAGGGCATATGTTTTATAGGATTTGCATATTAGTGGGTTTTATTCCAATATGTAACTACTTTCATTTTTTCACTTGCAGAGTCAACTGTTCATTTTATTTCAAAATCGGAGCGTGTCGTCATGGAGACAGATGTTCTCGGTTGCACAACAAACCAACATTTAGCCAGGTTTGTTTTCCTTTTGTTTTCTCTTTCTTGTGGAATTATGTTCTAGCTTCTTTAAAACATAGATTCTTAGATACAAGTGAATAATTACCGAGCTCCAGATTAAACTAGTTCACATTTGGCCCCAGTTTATATGGGGTTTTGCTTTTTTGGGGATATTCCATTTACTTCTCCCAGCATTTCTAATTATCTCCTGTCACCCTTAATGGCTGCAGGAAGCGATGCTGTTGTAAGCTTGCCTGTAGTAGAGACCAACCAGTGCTAACTCTCAGGTGAGTGTGCCTTCTCAGTGATGTTTAGGCACTTAAACCATCCCAGATTTTTTTAATCACAAACAGTGGCACCATGTTCTGCCTGTCTCAAAGGTGTAGACTTAAGTCCTTTATGCATATAATAGAACAAACTAATAAGTAAAAGCGAATCTTTTGTCATTACGTTTGCTCTCTGACCCAGGCTCTTAAGTCTCAAGAGTAACTTAAATATTTGCTTTCAATGTGAAAGAATTATTTCTTGAAAACAACTTGCCTGGTTGATGAGGGTGTATATGTCAGTTGACTTGACAGATTATTTAATCTTCGGCTATGTGAATATTGTTAGTGACATGATGTGTAACTACCTCTCTGCTAAAAAAAAAAAGTGCAGTGGATGATGGGATTTTTATTGTTATGAGCTCTGTAGTTTTCAGAAATTACATTTCTGGAGAACTGTATGCATTGGCTTTTTCTATCACCGCTGATTGTCAAGGTATACAGGTAAATAGATTTCTTTGGGAGTATTGTATATGATAAGTAGTGCCTATGGAAGTTGTTGCGTTGTCAGCAGTTTTACCTGCAAAGGTAAAGTTTACCTAGCAGTGGAGTCCTCTGCAAGTTCATTTTAGCTGACTTGGAGCAGGATGGATTAGAATGGTGGGCAACAGGGAGGTGAGTACTAGCCACCTGACTGGTGCTCATGAAGTTAAACTTGGCAAGCGCACAAGTGGACAGGGTAGTTCCTGGGAGGCTTGTCTAGTTACTGATCAATAGTGACTATTGCTCGTGCTTTACAAAAACAGCTTTCCACTTCTGGGAACTTAATAATTTTTAATGTAAATACTGTATTACAAAAAGAATATTGTCAGTTTTCAAAACTGTTCCGTGTTGCTGACCTACATGGAGAGCATGCTGAAATGTGATTGGTTATTTAGAGACCTGAATTTAGGTCATTGGCTACTAGAAAATATTTCTAAATTGGACAACTTCCACAGCAGTTGTCTTTAAGTTAAATAAAAAAAGCCCAAACAACAAAACACCACAAAAAAACCCAAACACCACACCATTTTTTTTTTTAAATACAAAAATCTTTGTGTGTAATAACGGTGTCCTCTTGTCAGTGCGGTCTTCAGCTTCGCTTTAGAAACTGCAGTTAGCAATGGCAGCTGAAGTGGGTCAGCAGGGCAGGCCACATTCATCCCGTGATGTTTGGGACTGCTACAGCATGGCACCGGGCAGATGGGCTGTATTGTAACACCTCAAACCTACCTACAGACACGTAGGGTTTGCTATGGAAATCTTTATTTGTATGCGGATTGATAATCAGCTGTGATAGAAAACAGAAAAAGAGATATCATACTAACAGGAAGTTACTGGCACAATGTTTTTATCTTGTGTTGCTATTGCTGGTGCAGCTACTTTATAGAAGAGCTGTGTTAGGAAAGGTCCTGCAATCCAGGGTGATCAAATTACCACCAATCAGCAGAAACGCTGTAACTATATGCATGTTTCTGGCTGTTTCCAAATTGTGGGCTAAAAGGTAGACGTTTTAAATCTGGGCCGTGGAAACACAAAGCTTTGGTTGGTATGACCATACCCGTGATAAAAACAAATGTGTGATTTTTTTTTAAATTTTTTTTTAAATGTGATTACAGATTTTTTTTTTTATGTGTTTAGTGGGCAGCATACGTAGGTCTGACGTTGCTGGTCCTGTGACTTCTTTAAGCTCTGAATTCTTACTGTGACTAATAATAATGTATAAGATAAAATTATTTGGGGACTGTGATTTGTACTAACTAACGTTGAGCTTGTATTTTAAGTAATCAAATTTCAATTTTTGAGCTGCTTACAGTGATGTGGACGTTTGGAATTTTTTTGTAATATTAGTTTACTAACTTAAACATGGTTTGTTTTTTCAGACAACTTGATTTTAAGAAGAACGGTACAAATGTAAGGTTTCAAGTCTGCCTGGGCTAATTCTTCAAGTAAAAAGCAGAAGGGCTAAAAGGATATTGTCCTTATTTGAAGGATCGGAAACGTGTGAACCTATGATGCTATTATATTATTTAAACAGAAATTCCACCAAGAAATTCCTGATGCACAAAATGAGACGTAGCTCTTGCCTAAAAACCTTACTGTCCGGTGTAACATTTTAGACTGTGGCATTATGTATTATATGCTGTGCACATAACACTATTTTTTTCCCCCCCTAGACTTAAAATAATGAATCTGGTCTTGAAAGCTAGGCATCTCCATAATATCACGTAGTTTGATGGTTTAGGTTACTGTGCCTCGCAATTCCCATTTTGAGGATAGCTGTTGAGACAAATGCAGCTCTTTCTTGGTGGCAAATTAAAACTGTTTTCATAATATGATGGTCTGGATACAATTTTGGAAGATATTCTGCAAATACAAAAGGAAGTCTTAAGAATAAAATGTTACTTTTAGCTGTTTGCAAACAAGTTGTCTCTTTGCAATTGTCTATTATATGCACAGCAGCCAGTAGAATTCCCCTTTTTATTTTTTTTCCCCGCAGACCATCTTGATTCAAAACATCTATCGTAACCCCCAAAACAGTGCACAGACGGCTGACGGCTCACACTGTAAGTCCCACAGTTGGAGAAATTTTTTTAAAGAATGGTGTTAAAGAGCCCACTCCTAATTATGAGAAAATAATGTTGGCTTCTGAGCTGCTGACATAAAGCTGTTGCAAACAGGACAAGTGACGGAACTCTTCTTGCGCATAGATCAAGAACTTGTCAAATGTCTGCAATTCAGAATGCAGAATTGACTGCATAAATTGGACTCGATGCAGGTTCTCTTTTGCACTGCAGAGTGAACCTCATTTCTTGGTAACGCTGCATTCTTTTAGAGGGTTAACCTGCGGACATTTCTCAAATTCTTGATTTAACCAAAAAAAAAATTAGAAAAATAGGTATATACATGATGTACGGTAAGTTTCCCAAAACTCTGGTTTTTCTCTCATCTTAATGTTTTTAGGAAAATGGAGATTTCATGTTATGCTGTAATTATTGTATTACTTCCTTTCCTGGGGTTTTGCTACTGAGAAACCATTCAGTCAAACCAAATTCGAACAAATGACTACGCTTGTAACTCAAATACCATGTCTGGATGCGATCTATTACATACCTGCCTGAAATCTTGCTAAACCCCTCTATATTGGTGAATAAAATTTAAAAAAAATACAATAATGGAGTATCATGAGATCTCTATTACTTTACAGTGTTAGGTTGATTCAGAAAGGTCACCAGCTAAGTGAAAGTTCTCCTTCTTGGGAGAGAATAACCACCTCTCTTTTCAGCACAGACTCGGCTAAAGCGACCCTAAAGGAAACCGGTTTCTTGTTAAAATTATTTTCCATAATATAAAGTTGTTGCGTTTTGTATTTCAGACCATTGCCCTCTTGAACATTTACCGTAACCCTCAAAACTCTTCCCAGTCTGCTGACGGTTTGCGCTGTAAGTTCATACAAGTTCCTTCACTGGTTCCCTGGGCTTGATTGTCAGAGCTCAGTGTCGACTTAAGCTGGTCTGCCATTTTAGTTTAACAGATCAAACTGACCACGTTTCATTAAATGTGTCCAAAACAAACACTCCAAAACAAAAAAAAAAAAACCCCACCAAAAACTTCTTTGTGCTGCTCACCTTCCTCCCTACTCCCAGAGCTATGAGGAGAATCTGAATAACATCTGTTAAGTCAAAAAAAGGGGTGAAATTGTACTTCCCCTGTAAAGCAGTCGTGGTGTCACTGCTTTCTTCCCTCCACCTTTCTCCCTGCCAGTTGCCTGCATACTAGGAATGCTTTTTTGTATGTTTTGTGCTATCCATTAGGTTCCACTGTCTAAAAGAGCAGGGCAGTGACACGTTGGCTTCGTCCAGAACAAATGTCCTGCTCGGTAAATGTTAAGGGAACTAGAATTTGAAACTTTTCAGACTGCATGCAGAAATTTGCCCTAGGTTAATGCAGCTTCCATTTAGAGTCTACTTTGGAAGAATACACTTTGACTGACAAAACGCTTCCCTTCTGGCAGCTGTCCTTTTTGGATAGGTGCATGCTTAAAATTCCTTCCACGCTTTGAAAACTCAAATTCCAAAACCAAGTTGCATATTTACGTAGAAAAACACATCTTTAAAAGTACTTTTGAGGAGGGGAAGGCGTTTGGGTATGGTCGTGAACTAATTTAATGACTCCTCATGAGGTAGGAATGGGCGTAAGAAAACACACCTACTGTGAGACTGGCAGAAGCTAAATGACCAGGATTGTTGATCTGCGATTACTGATAATATCATTGTGGTTGAATCATCATTATTAGAATAAGATTTAAAAATAAAAAAAAAAGTTTTAGGACCAAAAAGGATTTGTGTTATTTTCTAACTAATATTTCTTGTTGAAGTGAATATTGACTGTGTGGTAATAAAGCTTTGTTTGGTTATTCCTTTTTTTTGACTGTTGGTTTATAGACTAGTTCAGATTAGTTACCAGCATTTGATTACACGTGCTTTGTGAAATCAGACACTTACTTAAAAGTCAACACTGTCTCTTCTGCTTCTAAAAGTAATAATGTCCCAATTAAGTAATTTAAAGTTTTTGTCACTAGATATGTAATGAGCTATCTAAGTTTATCTAGATGCTTAAACAGTTCTATTGGTTTGTAGGCTTTCTTATTGCAGATGCTTAGTAGTTAATGCTGTTTCAGTAAACCGAAAACCATACAGTTGGGTATTTTCACTCTGTCCCTACGTTCTCAATGCGCTGGTAACTAATTTGCACAGAGTTACAGCAGTTTGGTCTGTGGAGCTGTTTAGATTGCACAGCTGCAAGAGTCTTGAACAGATTCTTTAGCGTTCTAAATGCTGGTATCCAACTTTAGTTTGCCTTGACAAGCGGGTAGACGCTTACCGGAGCCCAACTGTACCTTCTGTGGTAGAGCTGGAGCTCTGTTATCAGTAGGTTTGCTGAAACTCCTGGCTCCCTTTTTTTGATATTTGTCCCTTCTTGAAGTACTGCATGTATTTTAAATGGATAACTTGGGTAGCTGTTTAATGCTTTTGTTGTTGTTGCTTAACTGTCTTCCTTTCTATTGCCGTCGTAGAGGATTAACCTTAGTTTTGAACAGCAATAGTTTTCCTGAGTATTTTAATTAGTAATTGGGCTTCTCAAGGTTCAGATACCGGCAGCCCTGGAATAGAAATGTTTGTAAAGCCTTTACACATGTATGCTTCCCGCTTTAGAAGGACATTCAAGTAGTCATTAACTAACTGTTGCTTATGATCTCCTAATTTGACAATGGAATCTCCTTATAAGTTTTTAGCACTTCTCCATCTGGTAAAAATGAGTTATTCCCAGTGTGGCTCATAAAGCCCCTGTCTGATATCTTTAAAAAAAAAAAAAAAAAAATCCTTAGGTATTACCAAGCTGTTATCAGTGGTGTTGGCAGAACCTTGGGAATATAGTTAAGTATTAAACTGTCTAGAAATACTGGTTTAATGTTTGATATTTCCTTAATTTGCTATATAACCGTGGGGAAGAAGAAAGCTCTTAAAAGCAAACATAAATGTAGAACTATTGTTAACCTAAACTACGTAACAAAGGCCCTTTAGCCTTCCTCAGGAGGTGAGCTGGGTAGAAGAAAAGTAATTACAGTTCCAGAGAGTGTGGGTGGTTAATATTAGAGCCATTGAAGAAAAATGTTAAGTTTGTCCAAAATGGTAATATTAGCCAAAAAGGACTGAGCCCAAAGCATCTCTTTTTCATAGCAGCCCAAAGTGAATAAACTCAACTTTGTTGGCTCATTTTCTTGTCTTTAACACTCTGTGAACTAAAACAGTAGCGTTTGTAATTTAAAGGCTAGGATATTCTTATAACATAAAATGCAGGGTTGATTTTAAAACTGCTCCGCTTGATCTTAATAAACCCCTTAACTGCTGAAGAGCTAATACATTAGGCTTTAATGTATGCAGTTTAATGTAGTTTAAAATGCTGTAGACTGGAAGAAATAAATTAATTTTATATTCTTAAAGCTTTGAAAAATCAGCCAAACTTAATTATTTTTTTTTATAGCAGCAGGCAAGCAGCGCTCATTTGTGAAGTCCAGCTTGGAGCGTGAAAATAATCTAACCTGAATATGTGGCTGACTTGTCTTGCACTAAAAGGTGTTCTGCAGGACTACGGAAAAATTAAATAATATTCAAAACTAAATTAGAAACTTGCTCTCTATTGCAAAGCATTATAGTACCCTTCTTTGAGGGCACTGAGAAGACCATGTCATTTCAGTAACTATTTTGAGCAAATTTAAATAAAATAAAATTCTGGGCTATGTTACATTGTGAACTTTGAAATGCCAGCATAAACGCTGGAGAGATGGATGTCTTAAAATGAAATTCTGGCTTTAGGAAGAGGAACAGTAAATTGCTGTGCTCTAAAATATGCAAATGTGACAAAGCACTTGCCTTCTGTTTAGGTAAAATTGTTGGTAGATAGAAGGTGGGACTGTACATTAAATTTAAGTGATATTTCAAAGTAATTCCTTCCCCTTTAAATTCATGGCGTACAAGTTTGGTTCTGATTAAAACTTGTTTTGATTTGATCATGTCAATGTAATGTTTTGACATACTACTTTAGGGACTTGAAGCTCTTCACGCACACTTATTTTTAATATTCCTATTAGTTAGCTCCATGCTATATCGTGCCTTTTATGCTCCAGATGGCCTCTCTAGATTGTTTTGTAATATGAGCAAAATCTCTTCTTCCTTATTTATAGGCTCTAATTGATATGACTCTTGACTTTTTACAGGTGCTGTGAGCGATGTTGAGATGCAGGAACATTATGATGAATTCTTTGAGGTATGTAAAAATGCATTAAAGTGTTCGTGGATTTGTTGACACAAGTGAGTTAGATTCAGTGTATACCACAATTAGATGGATTTAGAGAAAAGTGCTTATTTCCTCAGATGTTTGTATAAACTTAAAACCTCCAGTGCTAAATATTTCCTGGGATAACCTTTGGTTAATTTGGCTTCAGTTTCATTGTTTATAATAGACATTGTTTAAAAATCAGCGTCTTAAGTGATGTAGCATTTTGCTTCCGTAACCCCCTTCTTTCCTGTAAATTTAAAATAAACTTAATTTGCTTCTCTACCAGTAAAACTATAGCATCAAGGCTTATATGTAGTGTTTTCAGTGCATCTTATGTATTCTGTAGATACTGTATGCTTACTGTTTTCCATAGCTTTTTATTGTATCCTGTTAGTGCCGTACTTACAGATGGACACCGTACAAGTACTAGTTTTAAAATCAGAAATGTAAAAAAAAAAATTTTTTTGCTTTGCTTTTTTTTTAATGAAGGCATTCTTTTGTGCTTACTAACTGCTAAATGCAATACTTCTGTACTTATAGCTAATGCACCACAAACTTTTAATTGGTTGCTTTGTGTTCAGGAGGTCTTCACAGAAATGGAAGAAAAATATGGTGAAGTTGAGGAGATGAATGTTTGTGATAACCTTGGAGATCATCTAGTTGGAAATGTATATGTAAAGGTAGGATAAAGAGAGATGTGTTTATATATTGATCTATAATTGCAAAAAGCTACTGTATGCTTGTAGACTTAAAAAGTACCTCTTCAGGATATAAGCTTCTCTTCAGCTTCACAATATAAAGTAGAAAGAGTGAGAATGTGAATAGAACATGAAAGAAATTTTAAGAGATGAGAAGCTTTCTTGATAGTCAAAATCTGTGTCATTTTCTTAAAGATTAATGCCTTTTCTTTTTCTTACATTGTTACAAACACAGTCACCACTGCTGGACTGTTTAGTTTGCCAAGATTAATTTGGGGTCTGTCTTCCCACCACACTGCCTTTTAAGCACTTCATTATGAGAAGAGGTTTATTCACAACAGGTGTGTTTATTTTCAACAGGTGCATTTATTTTCTAACTTCCCAGTTACACAAAACATCTTGTATCTAAGTTACATTTGGCAGTAGCTGGGTGGTTTAAGGTGCAAATGAGAGCACTTAGGTTTGGCTCTCAAAAATCATTGGTATCTCTTGAATAATGAGTACAGAGTTGTAAGCTGCATAAATTTTATTGTGTGTACACAGTGTTGGGGGGTGTGTGAGAATTTGTACATTCCCTTAACTGGAAAGTGTTTTCATGCCCAAAATTCTCAGCTGTGTAGGTCATAATCAGAAGTAAAAGTTGTTTTAAAAAAATTTCAAGTGATTAGCTGTGAGAAGGAATTTAAGTTTTACATTAATGTAAAACAGGATCAGATTTTTGTAAATTGTAATTTAAGGGAATGAGCGCTTCAGTTCTCATGCAGATTTCTCTTAAATGTTTGGAAAAATGCATTACATTTGGAGCATTAGTGTTCTAGAAAGTACTCTTAAGCATTCTCTTTGTTTAAAATTGTACTAAGGAAACACGATGTCTTCTATCATATCTTGCAATATAAGCCACAAAACTTGAAAGACTTGATATAGAACATAATTAAGAGAAAATATCAATGTTGTGATTAGCTCTGAGTCCAGATTAATGAAAAGCTAGCATTTTTACCCTTGATTTGATGGACTGTCCCAGGAACTCTAAAGTAGCTTCTAGTTTGATTACTAGTCCCAAGCCTCAGATTGCACAACTGATTTGATAAGAATCTTTGATCTACTTCTGTTTTTTCTTTATAATATAAGAAAATGTTAATTTTGCTTTTAGTTTCGCCGTGAAGAAGATGCAGAAAAGGCTGTGATTGACCTGAACAACCGCTGGTTTAATGGACAGCCCATTCATGCTGAGCTTTCACCTGTGACTGACTTCAGAGAGGCCTGTTGCCGTCAATATGAAATGGGGTAAAAAGTGACTTCCTGTTTGCCTGTGACGGTATCTTTGAAATGCTTGCACAGGCAGGGTGGTTGCTTGGGTATGAGTTTTACGTGTAGCTTAGTGTAGAAAGAAAACCACTTCAGGTAATGTTAATGTAGAGGACCTGCAGTCAGCATCTTGGTTTTTGCCATCTTTTTAGGTTTTTAATGTAGGAGTGAGTCGGTGTCAGTAAAGAATGCTTGCAGTTTACTGGTTTTAATGTTAGAGGCGATTAAGATGTGGCTAGATGTCCACTAGTAGAGCTGGGAATTTTAACTGTCTCTCTCAAATTCTATTTCAGAGAGTGTACACGAGGAGGTTTCTGCAACTTTATGCATTTGAAGCCCATTTCTCGAGAGTTAAGACGTGAGTTGTATGGGCGTCGTCGTAAAAAGTAAGTTTGCTTTTAAACATGATTAAAACAGATGAATTGAGGATTGGTTGCTGAAAATTCTGAAGGCAAATAGTGAAAGCCTCTCACTTTCTCTGATGCAGTTCTGACACGCCAATGAAAGGGCATCAGATAAAGTGGCAAGTTTAGAACAAAGGAATAGGTCTTTATTTTTTAAAAAAAAGAAGTTATGGTGCTTCTTGCTCTGCGGTGCTGTGGATGCTGAAGGTTGGTGTGGCTTTAAGAGAACACAGGCTTCAAGGAGCAGAATGTTCACTGAGTTACTAAGTGCATACAACCTGCCTGTGGTTCAGATCTCCAAACTGTGAACTGTTACAGGTGGACATTATTTGGGAGGAGTATTGCTTTATGCCTCTTCTCTATTTTATTGTATTCTAAATGTATTTGCTTGAGGCCTCTGGTAGAGCCAGGCTACTTGGCTAATGGGCATTTTGGCAGGATCAGATTGGCCACTTCCAGCATTCTGCACAGTCAAGCATATCCATAGATTATATTCAATACCAAACCTTATTTGTTTTTAACCAGTTAATGAGTAACTTTTTGAGCCCGTATTCATTCCTTAGTAACAGGCAGTCACTGTATTGAGCTTGCTTCTTACTAATGCTAGCCTCGCAAGGTGACCCTTCTTGATAGTTCTCAGTTGGGCAAAGGAATAGTAATTTTGCTTAATGGCAAACAAAAGATTGTGATATTTTATAATATATTTAGATTATTAAGGTACTTTGTAGAAAGGGTTATACCACTGCTGTTGGTACCTGTCTTGTGGATGGTTCACTCTGAGCTGGATTCAATCTGCTTGCTTTTAAGACCTTGGTATTTAGGACAGGCATATAAAATTGTTTACAATTTTCTAGGCTTCTTTCAATCACCAAAGGAGCTTGAAATTGTGAACATGTTTTTCCTATAAATGTCTCTGATTGGCATTGTCTTAGAACTTGTGAGGATGAATTTAACTTTGGAAAACGTAGACTGTGTCGCTTAGGCACATGTATTTGTATCTAAATGCTTTCCTAAAACATCCCAATTAATAGTAATTTAAACTAAAATGTAAGCTCTTAAGATGTTTGAATGATTTATGAAAAAGACAAAGTATGCTCTTGTATTAGCCTTTTTGGTCACTGTCATGAATCTGAATCTCCTGGACTTCGTAAGGCTAATTAAAAGGTATCACCCTTTATTGCAAGAAAGATCAGACTTAACGCCTTTGTCTTTGGAATATGATTGTTTTACCCATCGCTTAATTTCAGTCTGTGGTAAAACAAATAACATAGCTGAGTCCTCCATCCAGTTTTGTCTTTATTGGTCCTATTTAAATTCCTTGTGCGGCTAAAGCTGTCACAGGTTAGCAGTAAGCCTTGGTATAAAAGAAAGTAGTTCTTGTCAGTGGGACTTCACAGGTAGATTGTATAAACTAGCCTTACCTGAAAGTAGTTCTACACAGAATGAAATAAATCACAGTTTAAGTAGAAAAAAGGAGGGTAAACAAGAATTCTTGAATAATTGGTTAACTTAGTAATTCTGGACAGCTCAGTGGTATGCAAGAGTTATGTATGTGTCTCTGTCATAGTAAACTTTGTCACCACACATGCTCCACCCCACCCCCAAAAAAAAATCTCACTACAGAACAGTATTTTTCATGCTTAAGACTTGTAGCATTAATTTCCCTGAGCTTTTTAGTTCTGCTGTAATTTCTACACCTATTTAAAAATGTACTGTATACCTATTTTACACAATTGACTTTTCTAAAAATGCCTAAAAATATTCAAACCACTCTTTTACTTAATAAGTGCTATATAAGCTATAAATCCATAGTAGCTGTGTTAGCAGTACATTCTGCGTGGTTTTACCTTTCTTCCTGAATTTGTCATTGACCGCAGAAGTGGGGAAGATTATTTGCAAATGCTGATGGCTTCTGGAAGGGGGGCGAAGGTGTGAGGTAGAAAAAAAAGGAAGGAAAAAGAACAGAGTTGTAACTGCTAATTAATGCAGTTGATTTAACAGGAGTGGACTTACAAACAGCTGTAGAATTCAGCTGTGTTGTTAAGAGCAATTCATAACTGCAAAAGCACGTGTCCCCTTCTCTTGCTTCTTTAGTTAACAGCTGTGTAACACTGCATTTGGCTCCTCTACATGTCTTTACTTAAGTTTTGCACACCCATTATAATGGATGATTGGCAGTGAACAGTTGAGTCTTTTAACAATATGTGTTGACTCTGTGGTATTACATTTGTTCATCTTGTAAATAGATGGTTTTGCAGCCTAAGTGCCAATTTACCAATCCTTCTAATGCCACGTTGTCCTTCTCTTCTCCGTCATTACTTACATCCTTAAGCTTTACACTGTGCAGTACTGCAAGTAAATTGCTGAATGTGATGAAACAATAAAATATTCAAACTTTTTTTTAAAGGCATAGATCCAGGTCGAGGTCCCGTGAACGTCGGTCTAGATCCAGAGATCGTGGTCGTGGAGGTGGTGGTGGAGGAGGAGGACGTGAGCGTGATAGGAGGCGGTCAAGAGATCGTGAAAGATCTGGTCGATTCTGAGCCATGCCATTTTTACTGTATGTCTGCTAGAAAGTGTTGTAGTTTGACCAAACAAGTTCATAATGAGATTTTTTTTAAAGATGGGCTTCTGAATAAAAAATTTGTAGTGATACAGTATTCTTTGTGTAACTTGTTTCTTGTGGGGGGAGTCTTTTTTAACTGTCATTCCTCTAACTTGACAAATACCTGGATTAACTATGCCTGAGGGAAAGGTGGTAAATGTATTGGAGGAGCGCCAGTTTTGTTTGGGTTTTTTTTTTTATTCAGGTATAATTTGAACTGTTGATGAAAATGTGTGTGTATATAATATAAAATATTATATACATAGTAAAAATAATATACTGCTTAAGAAACAGTTATTCACATAAGTTTCCCTTTTCTGCTATGCTGTCTGCTTATTTAGGTTAGTTTAGGCACATTTAAAAGGAAGGCTGTGCGAAATGCATTTATTTACCAAGTAGAAACGCTTAGTTACAAAAATGTATGTTTGTTTGTTACCAGAAGTCTGTGCTCTGTCTATCAATGTGACTGTGGCATTTACAATAAATCCAATTTCTTGGTGTAAAATCTAAAGCCTATTTTCTAAGCACTCTGGAGTAGTTGTGTTGCTACTCCTGGCTGTGCCAGAGTTCATAGTTCAATTGTTCAAATTTTTTTTTTATGATTCTTGACTAAATTCCTTGTCTTTGGCTGGAAAGGAAGTTACCTAGTGCAGTGTGGGGAAAAAAGTATTTTTATTGCAATGATTCATAATAGGCAGGTGAGGTTTTTTAAAAAAAAAAAAAAAAACAAAACAACCTCACGCTCCATGCAACATGATACATAGGATCTGTTGAAGAAAATACAAGGTCCTAAATGCACATACCAAATTTCTTAATGGACTGATTTATTTTTTTTTTACTGTATGTTCTCTTAGTTGTCATCTAAGGGAAAGCATTTTGTTAGCGTTCAGGGTCATAGGAAACTAATTGGATGGTATTGGAAAATAGGTTTTTCCACCTTTACGCCTGAAGTGTGATAAAAGCTAATGGATGTTAGCTAAAAAAAAAGCTAATAGTTTCTTCACAATCAAGGCATCTTTTTCTGTCTGAGTTTTAGCTGAATTGCACAAAAGCTATATATTGTAGGTTGTGTGTCTAAAGGAGTTAAAGCTTTAATGGAAATGTCGCTGGAACATCTTGAGAGACAATTTGTACAATGGCTGATTTGCAGTTTAACTTCATTCATGTCTGCTTTTATTTGAAGTGTAATGTAGTAAGAAATTTTGGTCAGTGGTCATATTTCTGCAAGATACAACTTTATGTTCATGAAGGCTACGTAATACAATATAGCTCTCCAGCAGGGGAGAGAACTTGCTAGTGCTTTTTTAATTCTGAGCCAGACAACTTGCTAAATGGTAAATCTGCTCCTTGATGATTATTAAAAAGAAAAAGGGAAAAAAATAGGAAGGATACAGAAGCATTACATAGCAAGATTAAGAAAACAGCTTCTCCCAGCCTCCAAAATAAGTATAAAACAATTTTGCTCACTGGAACTTGGTGTCGGCAAACAACATGCTGAAAAATGAGTTTGTCTAAATGCATTTGCTTTGCCTCTTACAACTAAATTCTTGCACCAGTGCGATTTGAATTTTTTTTTTTTGTCTGCACTGGATGGTTTGGCCAACCAGATTGTGGAACTTAATTTGCCAGTAACTTTTTTAAAGAAATGTATCTCTGTGTGAAGATAGCTTCACTGCGTAATGTTTTGTTGCAAGTACATAAGTCAAGTTATGCTTTCTTTTCATTGGAAGAAATTGAATAGTGCCTGGCACTCAATGGCTGAACTGAAACGTGGTATTTCTGCTAGGCATTAGGAATTTAACATTGATCATTTAGTTCTTGCCATTTACAGGATATTCATCCAGTTCCATTTCCTCTTCAGTGATATTTGGGATTATTAGTGAGCTAGTTTAAATCTCAAGTTTAAAAAGGTGAGGTGTGGTGGTGTTTTGTTTTTTTAAACAATATCTAGTATAACGTGGATACTACTTAAAAGTGTTTAAGATCTTCTTTTGCAGAGATTGACAAGCCGATTTGCTCTATAAACAAGATACTTTTAAACTGGTATAAATGTGTCCCCATAATGGCTTTCATCTCTTATCTAGACCCTGTTAAACTGCAGGTGTATTTGTGTGTGAAGAGATGGCAGAAGGTTCATTTCTCCCTCTCCCCCCAATACAATTTTTCTTCAGAAAGCACTCTTGAATTCCACCAAATGCATCGTTTTATGGTCTGATTGCACAGCTACCCAAAAATTAACCATGTAACTGGAATGTGTCATAATGGCCACTGAAAGCAATGGATTTTACTGGATACTGAAAGGAAAAAACTCGTGCACCAATCACTACGTGATTGTGTAATCATTACCTAGTGACAGCATTCAGCATATAAACTAAACTCATGACATATCTTCAGTTAGGTTTGCCTTTTAAGACTATACTACCAGTAAAATTCATCAAACTTGAAATATAAACTGCACAGATTTGGTTAAACATTTATACATGATAGTCCAAACTGTATTGCTTTACCAGTACAAACTAAGTGGAGGTCCTACCTCCCCCTCCTATTGTTGCTCATAGTGTCTTAAAGGGTTTTTTTTCCCCTCCTTCCCAAAGGTACCTACTTCTCACAAATACTTCATTGTTGGCTCTTCTGTTAAACAGTGGATCTTCATTTATGGAATTCCTTTACCTCAAATAAGTGACAGCATACAGTATTTTCTGAAGTCTGAGTCAATTAGGTTGAAACTGTTAATCCCAAGTGGCTTCCTCTTCTTTGTATTTGGCTCTTATTCTGTGAAAATGCTGCTTGTCCATGAATATGATGTATGCTGAGACTGTAAAACCAAATGGAGAAAACTTGTTCAAAATAAAGCCTTTTTTTATAAGAATCTGACAAAAATTATCCCTTTCCTTTAGATGGGATGCTACTCTTTAAATGATTAATGAGGACATAGACAACAAGTTTCAAAGTTTTAGCTTTTGTCTTGAGCTATTTTTTGAGTGATTTTTTTTGCCTTCTGTTTTTTTAGAGCTGGTGGAGCATGTCTTCCAACTAAAAAAAAAAAACCACCAACAAAAAAAATCAAAAACCCCCACCAAAACCCAACCTTTCCATAGTTACTTGACAAAGGTTGAAGTATCAGGCATGCAACTTGGTTAGGAGTTGGGGTTTTATTTTGGGGTGGTGTTTGG
Organism: Chionis minor; assembly: GCA_013398295.1. NCBI lineage: Eukaryota > Metazoa > Chordata > Aves > Charadriiformes > Chionidae > Chionis > Chionis minor. The sequence continues at coordinate 387,760 of VZSF01007200.1, forward strand.
GGGTTTTTTTAGTATGGTAAGGGTTCTGGTTGAGAGATCCTGCAAGTGTCTGTTGCGGTGGTCTGTAGAGAACAAGGCGACTCATTTTTAACAGGAGGAGAATGTTTAATTGAAGAAATAAGTAACTGGCGAGTCATGGCTTTTGAAAGATGAGTTCCTTATGCTGCATTGCTCCAGCTGCAAAACTTTTAACAGTTAACAACTGTGTCCATTGCCACGGTTCTAGAACATTTTTTTTACAATTTAAATTGAATGTACTGTCTTTAATATGTCAGAAACTGCCTTCACAGCAGTTTGGAGGAGGATGGCAATCACGCTGTTCTCCAAGTGCTTGTAACTGCCCATGCTGCTGCACTGATGGCTGCCCCAAAAAAACATTCTGCTTCAGGAAAAGGCAGAGCTAAAAGACGGAACCGAGTTGGTGTGGGCTCACTTCAGCCGGTAAGGAAGTAGTGCCTCACAGGTAAGGCTGTCATGGAAGAGAAGGTTTGAAGCTGTATTTGCCACTTATTGCAGGGATGAAGCCGAGCTACGTTACTGTAGAGCACAATTGTACCTTGGTGAGCATTTGGAAAAAAACAAAATTGCAGCCAAATGTCTGCAGAATAAATCAATACATCTTCATGTTGAATTGATGCATGATGCATTCTAAAACTATGCGCAAGTATTTCTGAATTCGTCTGGTTAGCCAATATTTCTTTTTTTACAAATGCATCCAAATTCATTTTGCAATATTAGTTAAATCCGTACTTAGGGAAAATGGAGCAATTCTCCTCCACTATGCGGACAATTCTTCCTTGTCCGCAAGGTGCTTATCAGTCACAAAGATCTAATCGTATGTTAATGCATCTCATGCTTTATTTCTTATAAAATTGTACCCCTCGGTGAAAGGACACTGCTATCCTACGCCACAGTCTCATAGTATTTCAGCAGCAGCAGCACTTTAGAAGGCCCCCATTTTCCTGCTGGAGGTTACTGCCAAAAAAGCTGTTAATTCAATTGATCTAAAGTTTCAGCTGTAAATTGGATTTGTGGAAGCCGGTTTGAATGGTGGGAGCTAAGAAACCAGATCTGCTGCCAACAGACTGGCTCTGGTAGCCTGTGGCTTCATTTCAGCATGCAAAGTGGGAGGGGGAAGGGTGTGCTTATCTCCAACTGCTAAAGACGCAAATGTCTACTTCTTAACAGCGCCAAGAAGCATCAGGTTTGGTACTTTTTTATCATTTCAGTTTGGGTGTTGGCTTTCTAACTAGATCATTTTGACAGGACCGAGGGCAAGTTACACACATTCGTAGCTCAGCAGAGCAGAAAGGTGGCAGCTTCTGATGAAGTGGGATGCGAGCGAGGCTGGGGGGCAGCAACTCCTCTGGTGAGCTGGAGCCCTGTAGCAGCTTGTGTGAGTATGGTTGCCCCTTTGAGCCAAATACCTTAAAAATATGTAGAGGTTCCCGTTAGGAAGAGAAAATTAATATGATTCAGGTATTCCTTTGGGACAAACTCATGTGTTTTTGCCAAAGTTATGTAGAGTGCTATTTTCCTGAGCCCTGTGAAATCAGTGTGCTGTAGGTCAGTTCTAGCTCTCTGTTTCCAAAGCTGCTCTTTGAGTTAGGTGTCCTGGTTTGAGGTAAAACAGCACCAATTCTGTTCAGTAATTCTACTTTCTAACTAGGCCTCTTTTAACTACTGAAAGTAACAGCATGTTGTGCAGAAAACCGGTTTGTTCTTGGAGTGGTAAGACCCATGTTTAAAGTTGATGCCAAGGGATGGGATGCAGAGAGGCTCCTGCTTATACTTACTGCTGTAACACCCAAGGGCAGCCAACTTTGTTATTTGCCCCATTGGAGGGTCGGAAGCGGAAAAGCGCAGAGGCGTGGCACCTGCGGGGGGAAGCGGACAGGACAGGTGACCCAAAACTGACCAACAGGGTATTCCATCCCATCTGCCTCACGCTCAGTATAAAAGCTGAGGGATCAAAGGGTCAGCCTCTTTCTTCAATGGCCGGTGCCCGAGTAGGACTCTGTTTGTCTGCCTTTGATCCCCATCCTGAATCCAGCTCCTGAATCCAGTTCCCATCTGTCACTGAGCCCAGTCTGGGACTTCCCCAGTGCCTGCTGGTGATGTGATTGTCATCCTGGGAGCTTGATATGGTTTTGTATATACTTAATTATTTTCTTTTTATTCTTTATATTTCATTGAAGTAGTTAAGTTTCTACTAAACTAGTCTCTCCTCTCTCTCCTGCTCTGCAGGAGCAATGGAACATCAGTCGCTTGGCTTGCTTGGGCCAATCTGGCCCAAAACCATGACATTAGGTCTGGAGAAAAAAAAAAATAAAAAATTCTGCTCTGGTTTCAGTGAGCCACATGATAAAGTGGGGAGAAAGGCAGATTGCAATCAAGCCAGTCTCCCTGCCTCTTTGTTTTTCCACAGAAAAGCCTTTAGTCTACCAGGCTTAGGCCTGCTGTGCTTTTGCCAGCACCTGGCTTGATTTCAAGCCATGCTACCTATGCATCTGAACATTGGCTGTGTTTCAGATTGTTCTTGCTTTCTTCCTGGAGCCATCTTGGATTCCGGCCAGGCAGAAGGAGGGAGCTGCTCCCACTGCAGCCTGTACACCAACCTGCCTCCTGGGCCTGAAAGCAGTGGGAAGAGCAGTGGGAACAACCGCTCCTCCCTTTTCTACACATCCCTGTTTCCCTTGAGAGCTAACACTGCTCCTGTCAAAGAGAAAGATGAGGGAATGCTTCACGGATCAAAACAGTCCTGCATCTTCCATCATTTCCTCTTCCTCCTTCCTCTCTCGTGAACACAGAGGATGCTTCCTCTCTGTTTCATCTTGTGGTGGAGAAAAAAGTCCTGGAGCTGCAGGAGGAATAGACTTGATAAAGGGACTGTCCTTGATAAAGGGACATGAAGAACTGATTTCTGGACAAAGCATGAGTGGAACGTGAGCAGCCTGCATTACTGACTTCGGGATTGCGTACAACATTAATTATTGCATTGGTGGGCTGGGGATGAGCAAGGGAAATTCCAAAGTGTACGACGAGCCAAAAGCTGACCAAGTAACAGTCTCATTAACATCTGGGCCAGTCTTTTCATTCTGGAGGGGTTTCACTCATAATTTTTGACCCTTTCATGTGACCATATTGACCACAACAAAGAGACATTTAATTGCCCTTCTTGCTCAGCCTGCAAGGAGGCAAGCCTCTGGTCTTTTGGACAACTCTGATTCTCGAACACACATGTGGTGGCAGCTGCAGCGCCTTACAGAAAAAACATCTTCAGCAAAGGGAGTAGATCTGTAGTGAAGGGAGAGCTGCAGATTAGGTCTTCCTTGCAGTACTAGCAGATGACTTGAGCGATGTTTCTGACAGCGTCTCTCACTCCACCCTGGTATACAAGCTAGGTTATTACAGTCTGCGTGGGGGGCTTGTCAGATGAGAGGACAACTGGCTGGGTCAGTGGGCTTAGAGGGCAGTGATAAATGGTTCATACTCCCCCTGGAGACCAGTTATGAGTACCGTATATACCAGGTCTGTGCCAGTATCTGTCCTGTTTTAATATTTTTATATCAGTGACTTAGAGGAGAAAATTAATGTGTCCTCATTGGGTTTGTGGATGACACCAAACTGGGGTGGTGCACCTGACACGCTAGAGGGCAAGGCAGTCATCCACAAGGACCTGAACAGGCTGGAGGGATGCGCCGGCAGGGACCTCGTGGAACTGGACAAGGACAAAGTCAAAGTCCTACCCCTTGGGTAGTCCTACCCCTGGCAGGGCACAGGCTGGGGATTGCTCGGTTGGTAAGCAGCTCTACGGGTAAGGCCCTGGGGGTCACAGTGGACAGCAAGCTGGATGTGAGGCCACAGTGTGTCGCTGAAGCGAAGTGGGGAGAACCCTTGGTGGGATGAACAGGGACAGCCAACAGAAGGAGGGTAGTGATTATTCCCCTCTGCTCAGCACTTGTTAGACCATAGCTAGATACCGTACTGTTTTGGGCCCCCGATAGGGAAAAGGTATCAGTAACTTGGGGTGAGCTGCTGGCAGGTGGGCCTTCAAGACAGTCGGGGGCTGCTGTGGTGGCCCTGTGAGTAAAGGCTAGGGGAGCAGGACTTGCTTAGCTCAGGGAAGAGATGACTGAGGGGGAACCTATCAGCCACCTCCTTATGCCTACAGGGATGTCAGCAAGAAGAAAAGTCAGGATCTTACTGGAGTCATAAATTGAAAGAGTGGAGGTTCCAGCTGAGTGTAGAGAAAACATTTTCTCCATAAGGATAGTCAGGTACTGGACTAGCTGTACACAGTCTCTGTCCTGGGAGGCCTTCAAGACCTGACTGGAAAAGGCCTGAGCAACCTTGATTGGTCTTTAGACAGCCCCTGCTTTTAGCAGGAGACTGGAGTTGCAGATATCCTGAGGTCCCTTCTAGCCTGAGCAATGCTGTGGTTCTGATGTTTACCCTAAATCCTCCTTGCTGTAACTTTGACCTTTTCCACTTTCTCCGGTTCTGAAGCAACATGAAAAATGGTTTATCCACTTTCTCATTGCCCTTGAGCTAAGCGAACACAGTTCTGCTGCTTTTCAGTTTTCTCTTCTTTGAACAACTCCACTTCTTTCAGTCTTTACTCCTGGGCCACGTTTCTCTCTAGAGCTTCTTGTGCTCCTCAGGCCACATCCTGCATGAGCCGTATCTTTCTGGAAATGCAGCATTCCAGATGGGATAGGGTACCTCAACAAACCGCACCAGTGCTGAGAGTGCCATGTGTCCTGCAGACTATATTCCTGTTTGCATAACCCTGTATGATGTTTGCTTTTTTCACAACAGCACAGCCTTGTTGACTGACATTGAGTTTGCATGGCAATATAGTTATGCCTTTGACTGTACACAATTGGTGTCCGGATAGTGGCTCTTCAAGCAGCAGCTGATTGCTCCTGCCTGGTTGTAAAATTTTGCATTTGTCCTTATCGGCCAACTTCCTGTTTTACATTCTCATTTCTCCAGTCTGTCAAAGATAATTTTGAACTATGATTCTGTCCTCCAAATTGTTTGTAGCCTCTCGCATGGAGTTATATGGAGTGGATCTTCTTGGGCTGCTTTTTTCTCCCTCTGTATAAAAACATTTCCGTGAGCCTGTGTGATAGCCTTGTGCTCTCCCTTCCCAAAAGGGCTCTGAGTACCACCAAAGCACCATTGGTTCTTTGGGTGACTTCACCTGAACCTCTGCACCTCCTGCACCTGACTTCTTCCTTCAGTGATCCTACTACAACAGTATTTACCTTTTTCCCCTGCTCCCTTTGATCATGGATTGTGCTTGCCCAAGGAATCTCTCTCCTCAAACCATTCCATTTTCAGCGTGTCTACTCATCGCTGATACAAGAAACAACAATCTCTGCTTGCTGCTCCTAAACAAGCTGTTTATTTCTATGTTAATATTCCAGTCAGTGTCACATCACCACTTCACTGATCAAATCATAATTTTGACTAGATACCAACCTTCACAACTTCTCTTGTTCCATGGGTGAAAAATAATCCTAAGCATTGACAGATCTCAGGAAATGGCTTAAGTGGCTCCACTTGTGAAATTGGTAGCCACCTGCTGATTTATGGGAGTTATTCACAAGGCTGGGTTGAAGAGTAAGCTAGGTGTCCCACTGATTGGGCTCAGCCATAATGGGTCTAATTAGCGGGCAGTGGGGTGGAGAAAAGCTTTGTGTATTCAATCCCAGCCACCATGACTCATTTTCATATCACTACTGCGAATGGCACAGTGTGGGTCGTTGTTGCTGTGGATGTCTTTTAAGTCAGTTTTTTAAGTTAAAACTCCTATTTTCTTGTACGTATTGCTAGTTTACCTACACCTGGCTGCTGACACGGTGAAGGAGATCAAATTTTGAGGGCAGAGCCAGGGTGCAATTACAAATCCCTCTCGTGAGCCTCACACGTTATGTTCAGCTAGTTTCCAGCATGCCTAGTGCTCTCACTGGGTCTTACAAGTCTGCTCTGAGGTATCTGTTTTACATTTTACAGGATCTGGCAAACCCATCTGTGCTGACGATTTCATGTGTCGACACCCATCTGCCTGAAGTTGCTGTGAGGCTGGCACTTTTTCAGACAGAAGAGCTGACTCAGTGCCTCTTCCCTCGGTCCCTCCTGAAAGGCATAAAAGGTATGGTTATCCCTCCTTGGGTACCCTCTGTGGGTACAACTGCAGTTTTCAAACGCTTGCACCCATTCTGTTCCAAATATTCATGGATTTTTGCTTTGCTGTGCTTTGCAGCTGGGCCTCGTGTGTGCCCTGGTGTCTCACATTTTTTCTGGTACCCATTTCAAGGGCCAGGCGTTCTTAATGTCCCTGTTTTTACACTCTGTGTTCCTCTTGTGCCATTCTGTAATTTAGCTGCACCAAATGCAAGCTAGAATCTGATTCCACGTGCTTTTCCAATTGATGTTTTTCCAGTGGGGCTAGTGGTTACTTGTGCAAACCTCACTTTACATGCATATTTCAGACATAATTAGCTAGGCAAACTGAGATTTGAAGTAAATAATTATCCTGTTTAACAGGAGTATTTTCTAGTAAATCTTTCTTTAGGAAAATGAGAATAACAATGTGGAATTCAAAGTAGGTTTACATCTCCTTTGATTCAGAAAGGGGCAGGGAAAAAGCAATGTAATTTGTCATCAATGTGGATTTTTCTCTGTAATTTGTGTGGATTTTTAGCATGTGTAATGAAACAGCTGCCTGAGTGTCACTGTTTCTTTAAGGCCAATATAAAATACCTGTATCTTCTCTTAATTTGTTTTTAATCGCTTAGTGTTTTTCCTGTGTTTTTTCATAAGTTTCTCCCCACATTCTAGTCACGGTCCATTTTCTTACCAGAGAGACCCTTGACTTTGTAACTCTAAGACTGGTCATTCAGCTTCAGACCAGTCACATCCAGTCATAAAGTCTCTTCTGTCATTTTTACCACTTGATTAAAACATCCTGTTCCTTACTCTTTATTTTTATATAGTATGCAATACTCTCCAAATAGCTATACTACTTAGTATCTATATGTACAGATGGAGACATACAACTGTCTCCACTCCTTCAAATACCTAAAACACATGGAACGCTTCAGAGTGAATCATGTTCTGAAATAAAGCTACCTTGCTTTTCTCTTTAATGGTTATTTTTTATAGATACAGAAGAAATTGCTGCTTGGACTTTCTACAGCAACAAACCACGTTCTTGATATGTTTCACTCTGGTAAGCCATTTTGGTATCTCATGCTTCCATGCAAGGATTTCTGTTTTGGTTTCGGGTTTTTTTTACTTTCTGCATAACCTGGAGCACCTTGTGGTTGTCAAGAATTACTCCGAGACAATTTGCCCTGAGACTTAAATGCACCTGCACCCTGTGTTACACATTGTAAAGCTCCATTCACAACAGTGCAGATGCAGCCATTGTGACCCTGAGCGATTTGCCAGGTGAATGCCTTATTATCACATTCTCAGACACCATCAGAAGTGTAATAATTACACCAGGGCATAATAAAGAGTCATTGCATTGGTGCTGTAAGGACTCACAGAGATGACGCCAGTTTGGCTAGGACACAGCCCCTCACAAGGCTCGAGGTGGCTGTTCCTTCATAGCATCACAGAATGGTCTAGGTTGGAAGGGACCTTAAAGATCATCTAGTTCCAGCCTCCCTGCCATGGAGGGAGCAACCTCTCCCTAGGCCAGGTTGCTCAAATGTCCATCCAGTCTGGCCTTGTCTTCTCCTCCTTCACCAGCAGCACGCAGCCTGCCTCCACCAGCAGAAAGGTGCCAAATGGTAGGCAACACAGGAGCTTCAGAGAAAGCGTTTACGTGTTTTCCAGAGTCACGCAGAGGATTTGGCACCTTTTGGGATAAATCCGTTTCCTGATTTGTGGCACAACCAGCGCTAGTGAAACGGCCGCTGTGGGTTTGTTTCAGTGAGACAGGCACGCTTCCTTTCTGTAGCACCATTTCCAGCCCACAGCTCCCAGCTGGGGGGTTCGCCAGCTCCTCCCTGCCCTGGGCTGGGTATTTCCAGGTTTTGGAATGTCTGGGCCTTCTCTCTCCCCTGATGCCGACCTTGGGCAAGCCGAGACAGGGCCAGCAGGCCAGGTGTCGGGGGGGCTGCCAGGGGGAAAGTGTGTGTCTGGCTGCAGACCCAACCGTGAAACCCCTCCTCTAATTGCGCTGGGTGGGTTTCCACCCCCAGCCACACTCGCAGTGCTCGGTCGGAGGTTACCAGCAGCCTGCGGGCCTGTCGCTCCCCACGGCGATTCAATGCCGCCTTCGAAGGCCCGAGGCCTGGGCGCGCCCCCTCCGGTCTGGGGCGCCGGCAGAGACCTCGGCCTGGGCTCTGCGGGGGCCGTTTGGAGAAACCCGGGCGTTTTGCCTCCGGTTTCCCCCTCAGAGCTCCGGCCTGGCGGAAGAGGGGAGGCAGAGGGGGGTCGGCCAGCACCGGGTACCCCCGGCCCAGCCCGGCCGCCACACGGCTGCAGGCGGCCCTAACCCGCGGCCGCTCGCCGCCTCCCCATTGGCTGTCTCTGACTCGCCAACTCCCCCGTGCCGGCCAATCGCCGCGCGCGCTCCCCCTCCCTCCCCCTGGGGGGCGGGACCAGCGCCGGGCCGGGCGGGGCCCGGCGCCTCGCGGGCTCTTTTTAATGCCCGGCCGCCGCTGCGCCGCCTCCACATCCTCATCCTCATCCTGCTGCTCCTCCTCCTCTTCCTGCTGCTGGCCGCGGTGCCGCGCCGCAGCGTGGGTAGGCGGCGGTGTCGCGGGGAGCCCGCGTGGGTGCGGGGGCGGCCGCGCGCCCCTCGCCGCCCGTTGCATCATCCGCGGGGCGGGGGAGGCGAGGCGGGGGGTGCCCGCTTCGCCTCAGCGGGGCGGCCGTTAAACGGTCGCTGAGGTGTAGGGGNGGTGGGGGAACGGGCGGCTTCGGGGCCGCTCCGGGCAAGCGGAGCCCCGGAGCCGGCCTGCCGGCGGGAGGGCGGGAGGGGAGCGGCGGCCCGGGGCGCTCCGGGCGGGGAGCGGGGGGCCGGACGGGCTGGCTGCGCGCTCCTCAGGCAGGCTTGCGAGATGACATGGTGCCTTTTGTTTTTCCTCTCCTTTGGCACCGGCTCCTCGGCCGTTCTTGGCCTGTCACCCATTGTTCTCGTGGGTGCCGTGGCGGTCTCTTGCCAATGTTTTTTTGGCGAATCTGAGTAACGCAGCGGACTAAGAAGCTTCTTTTGTTACACTTAATTGTATGCATTCAACTGCCCCCTATTAGGAAGGGTCTGAACTTGGCTGAGACCTGCGAGACCCACGTCAATAGCAATGTTCATAATGCTGCTGGCATGTTACTGAATGGGTCGTTACTTGAAAGATGGGCAGTTTNGCTGCCCTCGCTGCGGCCGCGGGACGGATGGGCGGGCTGGCGGGTGGATGCGGTGGTACTGGGCGGGCTTTTATTTTGTATTTTTTCCTTTCTGTTTTGTAACCGGGGGAAGAGGTGGGGGAACGGGCGGCTTCGGGGCCGCTCCGGGCAAGCGGAGCCCCGGAGCCGGCCTGCCGGCGGGAGGGCGGGAGGGGAGCGGCGGCCCGGGGCGCTCCGGGCGGGGAGCGGGGGGCCGGACGGGCTGGCTGCGCGCTCCTCAGGCAGGCTTGCGAGATGACATGGTGCCTTTTGTTTTTCCTCTCCTTTGGCACCGGCTCCTCGGCCGTTCTTGGCCTGTCACCCATTGTTCTCGTGGGTGCCGTGGCGGTCTCTTGCCAATGTTTTTTTGGCGAATCTGAGTAACGCAGCGGACTAAGAAGCTTCTTTTGTTACACTTAATTGTATGCATTCAACTGCCCCCTATTAGGAAGGGTCTGAACTTGGCTGAGACCTGCGAGACCCACGTCAATAGCAATGTTCATAATGCTGCTGGCATGTTACTGAATGGGTCGTTACTTGAAAGATGGGCAGTTTCTCTCCTTTTCCTGTTTAAATATCCAGTCTTCTGTGTATATTTATTTATTTTTTAATCCTAAAGCCTTGGACCGTGGAGGTTTTGGAGCGTTGGGCCCTGTTCCAGAAAAGTTGCTCAGAGTGTTTGCGCTTTCAACGAGTCTGTTTGCTGAGTTCAGGCATGAGAGCTCTGCGTGCTGCAGCAAGGAGGGAAAATTCAAGAGCATGGAGATAAGTGAAAGCTGGGGGTTTTATGTCAGAGGAGGAAAGGTATTTCCTGGGAAACCGAGACCTGCTCAGAACCTGGTGTTTCTTAGCAGGAGAATGGCTGTGGTGAGATGGCTACTGATGAAATACAGTTTGGGTGCTAGGTTAAGCCCAGTACTTGGGGCATTTGGGCAGGTTATTTTTTTTTATATTAGTTGGCGACTCTTTAGTATCCTATTGCGACCCCTCTGCGTGTGAGTTAACCAGCCTGCTTTCCTGAAGCCAGAGCAGTACTTCTAAAAACTGTGGTTGGTAGCAAGGGTCATGGGAGGGCTGTGTCCTGGAGCATGCATGCTGGCTCAGGTACGTCACTAATCTGGCACTGGCAGCGTAGCAGGCTGCCAGAACTGCTCGGATGTGCTGGCATCTGGCTATTGGCAGGTGCCTGCTGTCTGCATGTGAGACACACAGGAGCTAGGCAGGCAGCAGAGTGTACCGTGCTCATGGATGCACTGTGGATGCCTGCCAAAAGCTCTACAGATGTAGCCAGAGTGGGCGGCAGCTGGTCTTTCCCACAAAACATGCATCAACCAAAAAAGGTGGCTTCCTGCCCAGGTGAGCAGTGTTTCTTTGCCAGCCCTTATCAGAGATCCCCGGGCTAACAAAAGATGTGATACCTTGCAATGCTGGGGAAGGGAACCTGTGCTTCTGTTTTATAGACCTGGTCAGAAATTGAGTGCTGAGCTCCAACTCCGTCTTTTTGTCGTGCTGGGCACCTTGCTTAATCTCTGAGCCTCCATTACCCTGCCCGTAATGCTTCCCTCCATGGCCTTGGTGAGCTTGGAAGATCAAGAGCAAGGGTCAGGCTGTAGTGTTGGTCCATCTTTGTGCGTTGCCTAAGGAAAGGGAGCTAGAAGCAGGGAATGAAATAATGAAAGTTTCTGTCTGCAACAGTGAAAAAATGCAGATAAAGGCATCTCCAGCCTTTTCTGTAACACTGTTTTGCTCCTTGAAGACATCAGTCTTCATTCAGAAGACTTACCAGGCGAGTCCGGGTAGGGTTGGACTGAATTCGGCAAGTGGAGATGTCAGCAGACACCTGTGTTACAGCTGCATGTGCAGCTTCCCTTCTGTGGGGGGAAGGCAGACTGAACACTTTCATGTTTTCACAGGTTGATCTCTAGCATAACAATTGCCATAGCAGTGGAAGTTGTTTTGCTGTTGAAGTTTTAACGCCTTTGCAGCATTACAGAGGCATTAAAGAACTACTCATTTCTTATCAGGAGGCTTATGAGTATGCCAATCCAGCCTTGAAACTGATCACTGAGAGGACACGTGTGCTCGTCTGCTCTGTAGAGGAAAACAGATAGGATTCAATTCTCAAAGTATCTCTTCCTAGAGCCACAGTGCTGTTAATTCATACCCTGGTTACTTCAGGTCACTCAATGTCTCCTGACAGAGAAGCAATGGCTGACTGCTACTGAGGAAGTAGCAGAGTGTGTGTGTGGGGGGGAAACCAACAAAAAACCAGATGGTTGACTGCCTCCTGAATCACTTATAGCTGTGGTGTTTCCAAACAGCTTCCAAAGGCTGCATGGGTATTGCTACATCTTTAAACCTGTAAAGATCCTAAAGCTCTCTAAGACCCTGTGATACTCAGAGTGAGCAGAACAACTGGTTTGTAGTGGCTTACTTGTTCATGGAGTAAAATACTTGCTTAATGTCAAAGTTTCCCATTCTCAAGCCGCAGTGTAATGAAATCCTGTATCTCATCTCTTGCTGACTGGTTAGCCCTTGGGGCATCTCTCTCTGATCCACCTCTTACACCTGCCTGCTTCATTTCTGCTTCAGACAAGACTCAAGTTAATTAGGTTCTCGCATACATGATACTCTTTAAATGTCTGCATTAGTGCTGACATCATATACTGTAAACAGCCTTAGAAACTGTAGCTCCTGACATATCTGTGGAGTTCAGCTCAGTCTGGCTGGGGATTAATTTCACTTGGTGGCCTTCAATCCTGTTTTGTAGGAGTTGAGAAATAGTTTACGTCTTGGGTTCCCTGTGGAGATGGATCCAGAGATGTGAGCCTTGCCCATGAGACTTTCTGTATCTCATACCTCTGCCTACATCCTAATCCCCTTCATAACTTACGTATAAGTAACTTTGTAAATTGTCTTTCTGATTTTTCTGCCTCATGTGCTCTGCAGGTATAATGACAGAAGTCAGTCAGGCTTGTCTAGTTAGACTCTGCCCACACCCCCAGCTAGTTATGGGAGTGTTCCCCTTTACAGTAAACTTAAATTCAGGCTGATAAAATTTCTTTCATGAAGATGGGCAGCTCTTCCTGGAGCTTATGTCCCTCAGACTCTTCTGAGCAGCACTCAGTTGCAGTAGCAGTCACTATTATCCTGTCCTGTCTTCCCAGTCTACGTTCCCAGAAGAAAGACTGAGAAGAAGGTCAGGCTAGCAAAGAAGTTGCTATCATCCTCTGTTTTGGAGACTTCTGCTTACTCCCTTTCCTTTGTCCTCCAAAAATCTCCCCAGTAGAAAGATGCACCAGCTTGCTATGGCCTAATTTGCGCCTGTGAGCCAGGATCATAGGTCTTGGGAGGAATTTGGATGGCCTAGGCTGACCACCTCTGCCCCCTGTTTTGCTGAGGTTGCATCATCTAGTGCTATAAGCACCAGCTGGGTGTTCTGGGTGGTGTTCAGGGAGCTCATCAGTAGCGCTGAAGGAGCTCAAAAATCTGCGATCTTCCTCTTGGTTCTGAACATGACAAGTCACACTTGGGCTCTTGACTGGTTTCTTAGGTATAACAGTGAGTGATCACAGATGCTTTTGTTTCTGCTGAGTGCTGTAGTAGTAATTTCCACTGGAGAACAATCAAGTCTGTCCTAGGATTTTGTCCTTCTTTGAAACCCTAAGATAGTAGGTTGACCGTAGCTAAGACTGATTCTCTACTAGCGTGATTAGAATGTGACTTTGTACATGTATGTATCCATACCTATCTACCTTGGGTTGGGTGGGTGTGGGGTTATTTAAAATAATGCCTAATAAAATGATTTGAAGTGATTTATTGAACAGGAGCTTGTGTTCCTTCCAGTGAATGATGTTGCTTAAGGTTAGTATTTGGTGACAGGATTTTTGTTAGCAATGCTTGTGGTTATCTTTTTCTGACTGCCTTCAGTTTAGTTCAGATTTCTAGATCCATTATTGAAGCTTTGATCAAACAGCAGAGCATTGCCATTCTAAACATATGAAAGAATCTCACAGCTTAGTTGAAGGCGACAAATATGGTTTTTCCTACATTTCTGCTGTTTCTAGTTCATGAGGTGATGGGTGTTGCTGTTAATGGATTGTGGATTTTTTTTGTCTTACAACAGAAGAGATGAGATGGTATTTTCTTTTCCAATTTAGAGGGAATCCTCCAAAAGGCAGCTCTGGAAGAGTCACATTAATTTCTTTCCTGCCATCAATATAAAGAACTGTGAACCAGGAACCTTCTAGAAATAGAAATGAAGTCTGAGTTTCACTCTCAAACCGGAATTAAGTTAATTTCTGGTAACAAAAACTGGTTGATGTTAGATTGTGTATCTTTATGGGATATTAGCTTTCTTGGACTGGTGTCTCTCAGTCTAGTCCTGATCAGTAGTCTAGGACAGTACGTAGTCCATCTTGGCTCTTGGGCATGTATTAACCTAAATAAAGTAGAATCATACAATTTTGGTGGCATGGAAGACTTTATATCCAGAGGAGAGTTATTTCAAGCCTTAATCTGGAAAGCTGACGCTTTCAGAGGCTTTTTTTCCTGAAGGAGGGCAGTTTAAATGCCTTAGGTATTTTCTTCAAATCAATAGGCAAGAAAGAAATTGGTGTGCATAAGACAGTAGTGGTTAGTGGTGCATGTTAACTTGCAGGATCAAATGCTAAAGTTCACTGATCCTGTGATTCAGATTTTTTCTGATGTGTCACCAGGCCATCAGCTCTGCTTGATCTAAGCTGTATCTGTTTTGTGTGCGTTAGACAGAAGGAGGATGAGGCAGGGATCCTTTCCAGGTCCAGCACAATTCAGTAATGCAAAGAGCTTGAATCTTTCTGCAAAATGGTGATAAGAAAAACAAATATTAGGAAAGAACTCCCCACGCTTCCCAAGACTTCAGCCAGATTTTTTTCTTCAGTGAAGGAAAGGAAGCAGGCAGGCTCTATGAATAACCGTCTGGAGTAGGAGAAATGAACTTACTGCTTCTATTTTGTATTTACTAATTTCTGAAACAAAAAGCCTGATAAAGGCTTTCTTGCTTCCTTGTGATTAAAGTGTTTTGTGTTAGGTTGATGGTGGGACTCAATGGATCTTAAAGGTCCCTTCCAGTCTAGGAGATTCTATGATTCTATGTGTTTGCTGTGGGCATTATGTCCAGCATCACTACAGTTGTGCATGCAACATTGATTCAATTTGGGTAGGAACTTGTGAGGTTTAGGTCTCCTCAAGGGTAGAGCAGACTCTGCAAGTGTTCCTGTATAAAGCCTTTTTCTAAGTTGTGTACAAGGTCTTTCGGTGATGGCCCCATGAAACTCATATTCACCCTTGGGGTCCCTAGAAGTATATATCCTGTGTACTGGAGTATTTTCTAATACTTTGTGTGGCTTTCAAGCATATGAAATTGCAGACAGTCCAATAGAGATGTTTTCTGCTTACTTTACTGAATCTGAGCTGTGGAGGCTGGGGAGGAGGGAAGAATAGGTAATCTGGGAAGAATAGTGTCAGGAGATCCTCTATTGGTCTCGTGCAATACCTCTGCTGCGTGATTTGTATATTTTTTTTTAATTCTGTTTATACAAGACCTCTTCACTTTGTTTTGCAGCTACGTTTTTTCCCTATGAAAGTGGGATATGTCTGGCCCCTACAAGAGACTGTTTCCTGATAGTTTTGTGTTTGGTTTTTTTTTTTCCCCAACTTGCATGATCTGCAGCTTTGAAGAGGATTCCTGTCTTGTGACCCACAGCACTTAGTCTTCTGAAGAAAGTCCAGTCTACTGTTCCGTCACCTTCACCAAAAACATGGAGAAGCTGGTATCGGAAAGGCCTGTGTCGGTGTCTAAGGTACTCATTCGTTGTTGGGGAATACTGTTTTCCTGTCTTTCTGCCACCAGAATTTGGGAAAGCCCTATCTGTTTTCAGAGGTATTTCTATAGTTTTTTGTGCTGGAATGCTGTGGAGGTAGGTGCTATTGAAACCAGTAGCCTTTCTGGAAGAGTTGTGCTTCATGACCACAAGTAGCAATTCCAAGTCTTTTTGGCACCATTTTCTAATTAGCCACCAAATAGTCTTACTCTGTTCCTCTCTGCTTGGAATAGGGAGGTTTTATTTCAGAGATGTTTTTTGATGTGAGAGGGGTGTCTCCTGTGAGATTAGTCCTGTTTTCTTGATATTTATGGAGGCTACTTACAGTAAGCACATGCTTCAGTGTGTTAAGTTATCCTCAGGTAGGGCACTGTATTGACCTTCTGCACTCAGCATTACAGTGCAAGATTCTTGTTTTAGTGATAAGGATTCAGCAAATCAAAATTATGCTGAAATGCTTTCCCACCTTCACAGTGCTATGGGAACACTATCAGCTATCAACTGACCATTAAAAGACCTTTTTCATGTAGGGCAAAAACAAGACTGGGACACTTAGGGATGGGATTTGTCTAACTGAGACATACTGTCTTCTCTCCCCTGACACTTGGGTCTAGGTACAGTGATAGGATCTCTTGTAGTCAGTGGCAGAACTCGTTCTTGGGTGTTAAAAGCTACTTGTTGCCATTGCTCCTTTTGGCTTATAGGCAATACTGCTCTCTTGAAAATCGCCACCAGGGTAGTTTCTGTTCAGGCTTCCCTCAGAAGAGCCACGTGCTGAAACACTAGACTGGAACTAGATACGTCGGTGAAGGGACAGAGACAAGAATAAGGACTCCTTATGAGTAACATGGTTTTTGGCTAGTTTAGGGAGGACAATGATGTGAATGTGAATGAGTGGTTTCCCGTGGTGCAGAACTTGAGTAACTTTGATAGCCTCAAAAGATGCTCTGACTTTGTTATACAGGGCATACAAATCACAGTCTCTCTTCTCTCTCCTTTTTTCTCTTTTTTCTTTTCCTTTTCTTTCCTCCTCCTCCCCCAAGGATGAAATGTCTAGACTTCATTCCCAGCAGAAGCCAGATGTGAACTCATGCCCTCATGCACCTGGCCAATATTTCCTCCCTGGTGGGATGGACAAGGAGAAGTGCAAGCCTAATGAGAAAGAGAGGGAGTGGATCCGCCCTGATACACCGAGCAAATGCACGTGGAAGCTCGGGAAACCCCTCTCTGCCTCCCCACATCGTCATACCACTCTGTAAGTATTACTTTTATTCGCTGATTTTCAGTACAGCACTAATCCAGGTCCCCTCAGAGCCATGTGCATTTAACAAAAAATGACTGATTTAAATTGATGCTGTTTAGCATGTAGAACTGCTGGTGTTTCTTAATTTCCACGTATAAGCAAAGCCAAGAACCCAGATTAAGCATACAAGGGGCCTTGCATCAAAGATGTGAAACTACATGGAGTGGAACTAACTTATTTTAAGTAATTTGGCAAGCAGTTCCCTGACTAGATGAAAGATTGCATTGTTAATGCCTTTTGCTTGTAAAATAGCTGACTCTGAGCAGTGCTAAGGTACTTCATGCCAGGAGGAAGTGCAGAGCACTTTATTCTTCCCTCAGCACTTGGCTTGATGTCTGATTAATCCTTGTTTTGGATCAAGGACTTGACGTTTTCTGAACTTGTTTTTTTAAAGTGTCTAAAATAACTAGCCTAGTAAAGGGGAGGGGGAGAAAGCTGGTTGAAATAAAAAGCATTGGAAATGCTGTGTTGCTTTTGTGTGACTTGACTGTGGCCCCTTCTGTGAAAACCCTGACTTTGTTTGTATGTGTACCAGGCCAGAGCCTCTGAAAATCATGCCAAGCATCCTCAATAAAGTTGGCGATACACCCTTGGTGCGAATCAACAAGATTGGGAAGCAGTATGGGCTCAAGTGTGAACTCTGTGAGTACTGCTGGAGGCAGAATATCAAAATAAGAAATACTGTTTCAGAAGCTTGGGTAGTCTTGGTTAGTAGTGGGACCACTGGGGTCCCACCTAGCCATAGGAGGAGTGCAGGCACACTGCAGAAAACGGTGAGAAAAATTCCTCTTTTTCTTTAGCAGATTTTCAGGTTTTTAGGAGTTGGTCATCTAAACCATCTTTCAATTTGCACTTCATGAGGACATTTCCTGCAATTTTTCCTTTTTTTTTCTTTTATTTTTTTTTTAGAAAAAGTAAAGCTTTTTTCATAGAAAATAATTTTTTTAATTTTAAAAAGGTTTTATGAAGTTTTTAACTACTTCTCATATTCAGAGTATTCATAAGTGTGTGTAAAAATGCAGATCTGCCGTTACCACCAAACATCATTGAAAATGATGAAAGGGATTAAACTGGCAGTGAATGTTTTTGTTTGTTTGTTTTTAAACCCAACCATACTGGAGATATCTGGAGGCTCTGATCAGAATCCTGAAAGGTGGTATATAACACCATTGAAGGGATTAGGGATTGATGCTGAGAGTACTAAAGTGAAAGCATAGGCTGAAAAAGGGGAGAAACTTCCAGTTTGATCAGAAACTCTTTGGCTGGAGGATGTAGCAGGGAAGAGGCAAGGCATGTTGGTAGAATTTTCTTTCTGCCATGCTATTGGAGTGAAAGAGCCCTGGGGCTTTTCATCCTAACGGCTGGGCTGTAATAAAAAGGAAAGATGAAAGGAGAGCTCATATTTTGCAGAGACTGACAGAGTGCAGGTTCCTGGCTCCTGTGGCCAAACTTGCTCTGTTGTTATGACTCTTAACAGTGGAGACTCTGTGAACTGAATCCCCATCTCTCATGTTGTGAAGTAGGGAGGTCAATTGGACAGGCATGTTAAGAGCTACCCTTGCAGCTGTGTTTGGGATCAGTAGCCTCCTTAACAAATGACTGCTGTTTAAGAACTGTGCGTGGTTTCTTTGTTTCCAGTGGCAAAATGTGAGTTCTTCAATGCTGGGGGCAGTGTGAAGGACCGCATCAGCCTGAGGATGGTAGAGGATGCTGAAAAAGCTGGGATTTTGAAGCCTGGGGATACTATCATAGAGCCAACCTCTGGAAACACAGGTAGGGAATGGAGAAACCCTAGCAAAGTATGGGGGGAAAATGCTGTGGTGGTTTTCCTGGAAGAGACAGACTGGAGATCGGAGCATGGAGGCTGTCTGTGTAAGGAAGAAGGGGATCCCTTCCTGCTTGCAAGGTGTAGGGAGCAGTGCCTTTTCCATCTCACAAGGAACAATTCTGCAGTGTCGTATGCTCAGCATAACAGCTGGGAAGGAGGTCTGCTAAATTTGCAGAGGCCCTCTGCTTTAAAAGAGGTGTTAGGCCAGATTCACTTGGGTCTTTAAATCCTATTCAGGAATTAAAGTCTGACTGAAATTAATGAGGGGAAAAAGGCACCAAAGGACTGGTGTGAATCTGGATCTTCCCATTCTATTTGGGAAGTCCCACGGTCCCTCTGTAAGGTGGGGTGAGCCTGGTTTGAGAAACAGCCTTTCCCATGTTGGTGCAGTTGAGGTGGGAGATGAGCTGCATCCCCACAGCATTGCCTGCTGACATAGCCCTTGCACACCTAGATTTTGCAACAGGTTCCACTGGGGTCAGCATCTTTTCCTTAGAGGGCTGAAGTCCTGCTAGTCAGGGGCCGGGGCAGAGCAGCCTGGAGTTAACTCTGGGCTCCTGTGTCACAGCCGTTGTACTTCTGTTAAGCTGCCCTACTGGTAGGGAGTGTGTTTACTACACACCTGGCTGGAACACTCCCCCTTGAGCTAGTTCAATATAGAATAGACCGCTTCCTCTGAGAAGGATCCTGAGCTGAGCTATAAGCTACTCTCCTGCCTGGTGTGTTCTGGAGAGGTTTCTTATCCTGTTCTCAAACTCTTTCTTGGGCATCCACTGTTGCCTTCTGATAGACACAGGCCAGGCAGATCTTTCTTTTGTTCTCTTGATCCAGTCCATCTTTTGCTAACGGAGGGACTGGGATGATGAACTGATCTATGACCAGTTCCTCCTGCCTTCAGCAGAAAACTGGCAAGTACTATCTGTTGCCATTTGCTCAGCAACTGCTCTGTGGGGGGTGCAGTGCAACTGAAGCCCTTGCAACTGTGGCTGAACAATGGCACATAGTGGAAAATATCCATATTCTATTCCTCCAGTATCTGAGGTCATACTGTGACATTCTGCTTTCTGGGTCAGAACCTGATACACAGAATCCAAAAAACAGAAAGGCGGAACTGAAGGAGATACAGAACAATTACTTCAGAAAGATGTCTATTTTCATGTAAAATTAAAGACCAGGGCAGACCGTAACCTGAGAGAATTGGCTTTTGCTCTAGGCTACTGCTCAGAGCTATTAAATATGTTAAATGTGAGAGCTAATGTGTTACATTTTTGTCCTCTCTGCATCCTACTTTTCCCTCAGCCAAAGTCCTGTTTTGATGTTTGCTGCATTTCCAGGTCACTAGCAGAAAGTACAAAGTGTTAGAGTTCAGCTCTCTAAATGTTTTCTTCATAATAGACCATAAGGGAGAGTGCTGGATGGCTTCTGTTCAGTCTCTGGCCTTAGTGAGGTCTTTGCTGTCTTTTTTTTTTTTCTATTGGGCATCTATATTTATTTGTAATATACTGGGAAAAGTCATCATTGTTCCTACGCCCCGCCTTCCCAAATATTTAAACACTACTTGAATTACTTGAGGTGTGAGTTAGGCTTCTCTTACAGGAACAGTTAAAGACTGTTTTTTCGCCCCTATGCAATCCAGCACCATGTAGAAACAGAGCTAGTTTTGAAGAAGCAAGTCTCTGTGTAGGGTAAACTGCCTGTGAGGCATTGTCATGGGCATGTGTTGGTACTGTGTTTTATACACAAAACAGCAGGGGAGATGCCATGCAGCCCAACCTCAGATATATATCAACTAGCTTGATCTGTTTAGTTTATCCAGCAGAGAGGTGCTTTGATAACAGATGTAAGCTTTTCTTCTATGGGGAAGGCACTTCTGAGCTTAGCTCTGCAGGTAGGCAGACAATGACAGGCTGGAAGGCAGAAATCAGGCTGGAAGGCAGAAATCAGACTGGAGGTGCAGACTTTTAAAGTACAAATGAGGTGTCTGTCTCTAACAGTCAGGGTACCTCACTGTCGCAGCAAGCTGACATAGTGCATTAGAACCTTAATCACAAACATTATTTAACCATAGAATACCAGGCTGGAAGAGACCTCAAGGATCATATGGTGCAACCTCTCTTGGCAAAAGCACGGTCCAGACAAGATGGCCTGGCACCCTGTCCAGCTGAATTTTAAAAGTACCCAGTGTTGGGGAATCCACCACTTCCCCAGGGAGGTTATTGCAATGGTTGATTGTTCTCATTGTAAAAAAATTTTCCTCCTGTCCAATTGGAATCTCCCCTAGGAGTAACTTGTACCCAATACCCCTCGTCTTTTCCATGTGACTCCTTGTAAAAAGGGAGTCTTGGTCTTGTTTGTAGCTACCCTCTAAATACTGGAACATGGTGTTAAGGTCTCCCCTAAGTCTTCTTTTCTCAAGGCTGAACAAACCCAATTCTCTCAGCCTTTCTTCATATGGCAGGCTTCCCAGTCCTTTGATCATCTTTGTGGCCTTTCTCTGGACCTTCTCCACATCTTTTTTTGTATAGTGGGAACCAAAACTGATCACAATATTGCAGGTGTGGCCTGACAAGTGCTGAGTAGAGTGGGATAATGACTTCTTTATCTCTGCTGGTGATGCCTTTATTGATGCAACCCAGCATCCTGTTGGCTTTCTTTGCCATAGCAGCACGCTGTTCACTCATATTGAGCTTGTCCACCAGGACCCCCAGGTCCATTTCCACAGAGCTGCTCCCCAGCCAGGTAGATCCTAGTCTGTGCTGCACGCCTGGATTATGTTTTCAAACATGCAATTGTGTCTTTTTAGAAAGGACTTTGGTTTGGTACACTGTAAACTGGGGATTTAATGCAGAAGTGGGTCAATTGAGGCTCTAATGCTCATCTGACAGTATCAAAATGACTGCTCTAGTCTTCTTTAACTTAAAGCTCATTCCTTTCCCAAATGACTTCCGTAAAAATGAAGTGGGTGAGATGGGAGGAAGGTGATGTTATAGAATCATAGAATGGTTAGAGTTGGAAGGGACCTTAAAGATCATGTAGTTCAGCCCCTCTGCCCTGGGCAGGGACACCTACTGCTAGACCAGGTTGCTCAAAGCCCCATCCAACCTGTCTGTGAACACTTCCAGGGATGGGACATCCACAACTTCCCTGGGCAACCTGTTCCAGGGGACTTGTGGATGTCCCATCCCTGGAATTGCATGTGGTAAAGCCCACAGTTTGCAGATGCCAAGTTTCCCCACCCTTGACTAAACTTTCCGTTGGCTGTGATCCTTAAAGAACAAGCAGCATCTGTAAATCCGGCTCTCCCCAGTAGCCAGAAATGTTACCTTTGCCACCCCTCTAAAGACACTGTAGTAAAGCCTCTGGTGAAAATCTGATTAAAGCCAGGACATGCCAAAGCTAGTGTTGTGGGTTTTGTTCTTTGTTGCTCCTCACTGTGTGCTCTGCATGTCTTTGCTTGCTTCCAGGAATTGGGCTGGCCTTGGCTGCAGCAGTGAAAGGTTACCGCTGTATCATTGTGATGCCCGAGAAGATGAGCATGGAGAAGGTCAGAACTGCTTTTATTTTCAAGAATTTAAAAATAAGCACGTTCGCACTTGCAGAGTTCCTGGTGCAGATGAGTGCTGTGGCTTTAGCAATGCAGGTGTAGGCTTTTAGTCTCCAGGTCATTGGCCAGGCAGAACTCTGCTAAAGAGCTGTTGCCAGTGCCCAGAGAAATCCAGGCTGGCTAGCTATGGACAGAAAATGTCTTTAAGACCCATCCCCACAGCACTGCCATTTGGAAAACTGTCATAACTGTTTTAAATAAAAATGTCAAGGGAACTTGAGACTTGCCTAGCACATTGAAGTGACTAGCTGTCCTTCACTGAGCAAAGAGTAGGAAGGCAGGTGGTGCTGAAGCTTTGAATATTCAAAGCTGTTCTGCACTGGGCTGAGCAAGGCTGCGAGGGAGCCTGTTTACCTCCTTAAGTTACACAGAAGGGTACTGGCAAGCATCTGAGTTGCGTCACCACAACAACAAAGGAGAAGGAAAAGCCACCTGGGTAATGTCCACTTATGTTCACTGTGGAAAGCACAAAGCTTTCTAGAGTAAGTCCTACCCTGTGGCACTGCACCTGCAGCCAAAGCAAGAGAAGACATCCCCGTTTCACACTTGAGGCAGCACATTGCTGTCAGCAAGAACACTTAGTTCAAACACTTTCATTGTTCCAACTGAAAGGCAGTGGCACAAAGGAGAACAATGTCCCCTGAAGGCCTATACCCATTGCTCAATCTTACCTGCTCTGGAGGGAGAGGTGCTACATGGCCATTGCCATGTGGCATGCAGCATCAAAGGCCTTCCTTCCCTCTGAAGACAGGCTTTGCCTTAGCTCAGTGTGATAAACTTTCCTGCCCTTATAGCAGTTGAATGGTGCATAGGGCCCTGGGGGATCTCCTTTGCTGTCTGTTCCAAGGGAGGAGATAAATACACATAATTTGCACTTAAACATAGAATATGGGGCTATGGCACTCTCGGAGCGCAGAACATGCGTGATCGGCATGAGAGGAAATGGTGTTTTGCCTGAATAAGCCTTCTCAATGTGTACTAATAGTCCCTACAGGCTTGAAGGCCTAGAATAGAAACAGGAATTTGACATCTAGCTCCCAAGTAAAGCTTAGTTAAGACCACATGACATTAAGGATTTTGATCCATGGCTCAATGATGTGAGGCTGCGGTTTAGGAGAACCACTAAGGAGGCTGTTGCAGACCAGGTAAAAGGGAAGATGTTTTCTTTCCCCTGCATCTCAAATGAAGTCTCTGTGCTGGGAGAGCATTTTTGGGTTTTGTGACCACCTTTATTTTGCTACAGGTTGACGTCCTGAGAGCTCTGGGTGCTGAGATTGTGAGGACCCCAACTACTGCCAGATTTGATTCTCCTGAATCTCACGTGGGAGTAGCGTGGAGACTGAAAAATGAAATCCCCAATTCACATATACTAGACCAGGTAAGAGCCAAAGTGTCAGAGGTGCAGGCGTAGCTTGGGGGAGGTATTGCAACCTTCTTACTTAGTGTCCTTGGTTGACTGTTCAACAGCCTCGGTGTATCTCTGGAGGAAAAATGTCCCACGTCTGGAGCTGTAGTTTAGGTGTCACTGTGCTGTAGGGTAGCAAGCCTTTATAGTCACTAGAGGGCAGCAACGATCCTGTGTTTGCAGAAACTGTTAACACCTGTGTGGCTTTCCACTGGCTTGGTAGTCCTGTGTGGAAGAAAAGCTACACGGATCATGTTGTTAAAAGAAACTGTCCCACAGACAAGACTGATCTTGGCATTGGAGGGTGCTGGTACCTTAGAACTACTCTGAAATTAGGTCACTTAGGAAGGTTGTGCCTCCCCTTGGGCATGCTGTCTAGGCCCAAATAACAAGGAAACAGTTTGGAAAGAGTGTATGTAGCTGTTGTGGGGCTTGGAGGATGTTTGTCATGTTCTTGGAATGCCTCACAATATGAATTTCATTGTCTTTCTAGTCTACTTAATAGCTCTTCTGTGTTTCAATGTAGTACCGTAATGCCAGCAACCCCCTGACGCACTATGACACCACAGCTGAAGAGATCCTGCAGCAGTGTGAAGGTAGGTTTGCTCTGCCACTAACCCCCTCTTCAGTGGGTCCCTGGTATTCTCTTATTCTTAGGCAATTGGAGAATTGGACCTGAGGTGATTGAGAAATGCATGGATTTTGGTACAGCAAATCCCATACGTATGCTGTGTGTCAACAGAGAATTACTTTATTTCAGTAGTCATAGTAATGAACTTTTTTTCTCCATTAAAGAGGAGTGCTTTGGTTTTCAGATTCCTCTGCTTGTGATCAGGTGGAAAAAGCATCAATGCTTAAGTTATCTTAAAAAAATAGCCTTAGCTAGAGTGGTGTAAAAGAACAGCATCACTTTCTCTGATCACAAATACAGAATCATAGAATCACAGAATCATTTAGATTGGAAAAGACCTTTAAGGTCATCAAGTACAACCATAAACCTAACACTTCCAAGTCTACCATTAAACCATGTTCCTAAATGCCACATCTACATGTCTTTTAAATACCTCCAGGGATGGGAATTCCACCACTTCCCTGGGCCAGCCTGTTTCGATGCTTGATAACCTTTTCCGTGAAGAAAGTTTTCCTAATATCCAAGCTAGACCTTCCCTGGCGTAACTTGAGGCCATCTCCTCTTGTCCTATTGCCTATTACCTGGGAAAAGAGACCAACCACCACCTTGCTACAATCTCCTTTTGAGTAGTTGCAGAAAGCAATAAGGTCTCCCCCGAGCCTCCTTTTCTCCAGACTAAACCCCAGTTCCCTCAGCCGCTCCTCATAAGTCTTGTGCTCTAGCCCCTTCACCAGCTTCATTGCCCTTCTTTGGACATGCTCCAGCACCAATGTCTTTCTTGCAGTGAGGGGCCCAAAACTGAACACAGTATTCAAGGTGGGGCCTCACCAGTGCTGAGTATAGGGGAATGATCACTTCGCTAGTCCTGCTGGCCTGTATTTCTGATACAAGTCAGGATGCTATTGTCTGTCTTGGCCACCTGGGCACACTGCTGGCTTGTATTCAGCCAGCTGTTGACCAACACTCCCAGGTCCTTTTCTGCCAGGCAGCTTTCCAGCCATTCTTCCCCAGGCCTTTAACATTGCATGGGGTGGTTGTGATCCAAGTGCAGGGTGTGGCACTTAAGTATTTCTATATTCTGAGACCAAATATTCCATTGCACTGTAAGCTTCTTCACTTAGGAGTCCTCAGGAGTACAAACTGCTCTGTGTTGCAGTTGTCACCAGTAAGACCTGTTTACTCTGCAGGGGTTGCTCTCACATTTGCTCTGGCAGCCAGGTTGGAGTACCAGAACTGGCTGAGCTGTGGCAGAAGAGAGCTTTAGCTGGGCTAACTCACCCAGTGGAGGAATTGGTTTGGGAGCTGTTGGAGGCATTCAGTGTGGTGCTGCAGCCTACTATGTAGGCATTTGCCATCCATACGTGGTAGAAGGAAGCCTTACAGGAGGCTACCAACCTGCTTTATAAAATGGTACAGTTTCTGATGGGGCGCTCTAATAAGAAAATAAGCTGTTAAATTCCTTCTCATTAAGGTGAAGACCATGTGAAGGGTTGTATTCCTCCCCTCTGCCTATCCCCCAAGGTAACTCTAGCTGTTCAGAGGATTTGGCTTTTCTTTCTGTGGGTAAACTTTCTTTAAGTTTGAGTTAAAATGAGTATACTTTAACAAATTGCCATCCCACAAACTGAGAGTCTAGCTGAGTTCTAGCTTTAGGTTTCTTGTTTGTATTTACTTTTACTCATAGGCCAGTTGCTGCTCAGTTATTACTGAGCTTATATCCATGCTTGGCCGGGTGTTATTTTTTTGACTTGCAAGCATTTGTTTTTGTGTGTGAATTGGTGTGTGTATTTTTATTAACAAAGCTATTGTGTGGATGCACCGTGGAAACTGTAGGGGGCGTTAGAAGAATGAACTACCACGCCTGCACTCACTCTGATTGCTCACGATCAAAAGAGTATTTTTCATCTGAAAATGAGAGAGTAGTTGTGTTAACAGTTCTCTCAATGGGTACCTATCCCATGCTCTTGGCACACATTCAGTAAATTAATATAGTGGGCTGCTCATTCTAAGTTAAAGAATGAGTTATCTACATCAGCAAATACGGTAACAGGAAAACTACAGGTGTCAGCTCTATGGGCCGCCTCCATCTCTGTCTAAAGTACCACAAATTGATACCTTGCCAGGCCACTGGATGGAGATTTCAAAACCATTGTTGAAGTAAATGGGGATTGAGCAAGGTGGTCTCAAGGTAGGTCTTGTGACACAGCTTTTGTGAAGCAAAGAGCCATATCTTGTCCATTTTTGTTAAAGAAACTCCATACTTAGATTTACGTGGGTTTTTAATTCATCATTCTGTGGGAGATTTCACAACTGCCTTCTATCCTTCACCTTTAAACAGGAAAAATAGACATGCTGGTGGCTACGGCTGGCACAGGAGGCACTATCACTGGCATCTCCAGAAAGCTAAAGGAGAAGTGTCCAGGTTGCAAAGTAAGTGGTAAGCCTAAAGCATTTGTCTTTAGCGTGGTGAACCTCAAACTGCTCCACTTGGCATGTCCCATTCCTTGCAAGCCTGCCCTGGATCTGTATGGGAAGCTCTTGGATGTTCTCAGTTAGAAGGTAGTTCTGAGCAGCAAAGAAAGTTTTTCAGACTGTCTGAAATCGTTGTGCTGTGGTCTCACTGGTGACCAGAGTTCAGATTTGGCTCTGCAGATGAAAACTGGCCCACAGATCCCTTCACAGGGTGTCTGAGAAACTTCCTTCTCTGGTGTATACTGCAGCCTTCTGTTTCCTCTCTGACTGTGCCTTCACTAACTTGTCTGGAGCTGCTGAGGTTTTACCAAGTGAAATTTTCTCTGCACGTACCAACCTGTGTGGCACGTTAGACTTCCTCACACAAGTTGGTATCATGTTTCAATCGTGAATATCTTCCTACATAGGCAAGGAGTGGTAAACAAAATAAAAGTTCTCTGCTTACACTTGGCACAAAATGCATTGGCTGTAATGATGCCTGACATATGAATGAGGACAATCTCATCCCGGGGAAACCCTGTCTTCTATTTAAACCAAACAAAACCCACGCAGGACAAGTGGTGCCCCTCGCTTAGTGCCCACAGCCTGAGGAGACAGGCTGGGTTGCTGAGGGGCCAGAAGCAGGAAAACGCTTTGCTCGTAGGGGAGGTGAATGTTGCCAGGAAGAAATGAATAGGAGACTAGGTTGCTGTTGGCTTGGCTGTGTGCGCAGCCAGCGTGACACCAACAGCTGTAATGAGGCCAGCATTCATGAGTAGATAGCTGTGTTCTCAAAAGCAGTGTGTCATGGTAGCCAAAGTGTAAACTGCTTCTCCAGATTATAGGTGTTGATCCCGAAGGCTCCATCCTTGCTACACCAGAAGAACTGAACAAGACTGACAAGACAATGTATGAAGTAGAAGGAATTGGATATGATTTTGTCCCCACAGTGTTGGATAGATCTGTAAGTCATGCTTCTGATTTTACTGTCCTTTGCCCTCTATTGGGATGCAGAAGTGAAGAGAAAGGTGGAGGAAAAACTTGTGGAAGTATTTCTTTAAGATGAAAGGGGAAGGCTAGCAGACAAAACTATTCCTGTTCTTTGCATCAGCAAAAGAAGTCCTAGGAAGGCTTTTGCACTGGCCACATTCGTTTTACAATGCTAGGTGGAAATGCTGTGAGCAGATAACATTTTCTTAGAATATTGTACTTCCTTTTTTTTTTTTAATTAAGAAAATACACTGAGCAACCAATCAAAAAACCCCAAACCAACAAAGCACCCCAACCCCTCCCAGAAAGAAGTGGTATGACGCTGTCCTGAGCACAGCCTGTGTCCCTGGGAAGCCCTCCAAGAGGGGAGGAAACTGATGCTCTCTGTGGCTGTCTCACAACAGCCTGTTCTCACAGCGAGGTTTCAGTGAGGAGTTTGTTGTGCTAGTGTGATCGTCTTTACCTTGGCAAAGAAAAACACTGCTTGGCATTTTGAAAATGCCAGTGGATGGAAATCCAGGCACGTGGCTCAGTAGGGTAATTGTTACCTCTAAGAGCATGGTTTGAATTCACAGTAGTTGTGTAGCTCCTTTAGCCCTCCTCATTTAAATAGACCCTTGTTTCTGTCTTTCTGCCCCTTCCCAGGCAGTGGACCAGTGGTACAAGAGCAATGACGAGGAGTCGTTTGCTTTAGCACGCATGCTGATCCGTGAGGAAGGACTGCTGTGTGGTAAGAGCAGATGTGACTTCTTTGGGTTAGTCTGAACAATATGTGGGAGGCTGTCCTGGTTTGAGGCTGAAGCCTGTGCAGGTCAGGGAGACCTCCTTCCACTTCAGAAGCTGTCTTCCTCACCCTGGGCTCCTCTAATTTCTCTCCTCCTCACTTTCATTCTTTCTTACTTCACTTATGGCTTGACAATTTTGCCCCCGATCTGCATTTTGGCAGGTGGCAGCTCAGGCAGTGCCATGTCTGTAGCTGTGAAGGCAGCTAAAGAGCTGAAGGAAGGTCAACGCTGTGTTGTTATCCTCCCTGACTCTATCCGGAACTACATGTAAGAACCTGGCTTGTTTTCTCTCTGGGAAAAGGATGAGGCCGTCCCTCAGTCCTCCTTACATCAGTGGCCAGTTGAATACATATTTCTCATAGCACCCAGTTACCAAGGCATGGAATGTATTTGGGGTACAAATTCTGAGGTTTCTAGAGCTTAGCGCTCTGAAATCTGAGCTCCTCCTTGTGTCTGTCTTCCGTATATAGCCATCACTGGAAAAGACTTGCTATCACTGCTTTATTTATTGGGGACCATCGCTATTATCCAGTTCCTGGGAGGGTCCCTGTAAGGCTGTCCGCTCTCTCTGCCTGTGCCCACAGCAGAACACAGCACTGCTGTAGCAGCAGCCCATGTTGGGGTGAGTTTACAGGTGGAAGCCTGAGAGCTTTGAGCTGCGCTGAGAAGATGTTTCTCTCCTACTGCATTAAAAGATATCCCAAAACATGATGGTTTTAGCTGTGTTTCCTGAATTCTGTTGCATCCAACATAATAATAAATGACTGGACACTGCAGACAGACCTTGCCTGAGTACAGGTTGGCACTTTTCCATTCTAAGCTGTCTCTGTTGTATGGCAAGGGACTGATGTAGTTGGGACTTTCCTATGGGATTCTTTTTCTTCCTGTGAGTATTTCTTTTCAATGTCCATGACTGGTAAGCTTGGATGGCAAATAGCGGTATGTTTTCAATTACTCTTTAGTTGTTAGTGGTAGTGAGCTGTAAACAGTTTCTTCTGTGTGCTATTAGGTTTGCTGTCAGACGTTCAGCATGATAATGAGCTTTTCACTTCCCAATGCTTTCCAGGTCCAAGTTCTTGAGCGACAAATGGATGATTCAGAAAGGGTTCATGAAAGAAGAAGACGACCTTGTCAAAAAACCTTGGTAAGCATGTCAGATCCATTAGTATTTTAATGAGTATTCAATCAACTTTATGGCAGTTGCTAATTTAAAGCTCATTTCAATTTATACTACTTTCTTTGATTTAGCTAATCTTTCATGCTATTGTGTTGATGTATAATTGCAGCCATTCATCAAATCTGTTTAAATTATTTGGTTTCCTTCTTTGAGTTGCACGACAGCAGAAGAAAAGTTGGTACTTAATGATTTATTTTTTTTTTTATAATGGAGAGGGTTGTATCTGAAATGAAAGGTAGTATACAGACAGCCCTTCCAAGATCAGAGTTCTTGAGTGCAAAGCACTGCAAGCCTACATAGGTGGAGGGGGATCTTCCCTAAATTGCTGTCTATAATGACTGTAAATATGGCTAGCTCTTTGAGTAGGAGCACAAAATTTTCTTTTAAGATATAAATAATGAAACTAGGGAGATTAGTACTCTCCACTAACATCTGTAATCCTAGGAAGTAGATGAAATGAGGAAAAGAGTTTCGGTCTTAAAGCCTTCACATGCTTCACTGACTTTCTGATGTTGACAAGTAAACTTGAAACCCTTGAAGCTTTACTCACTTTGGCTAAATCCTGACTCTTCCTGGCAGCCTTTTGTCATTCCTGTAGTGTGGAAGGCCACTGTACATGAACAACTGGTTCTGGTCTCTCTATAAGATTTGCATGGATTTGCTTTTTATTTCATCCTCAGGTGGTGGAACATCAGTGTTCAGGAGCTAAAGCTCTCTGCTCCCCTGACTGTGCTTCCAACTATTACCTGTGCTAAGACTGTTGAAATTCTCCGGGAGAAGGGATTCGACCAGGTACCAGTTGTTGATGAATCTGGGTATGTCCACATATATCACTATTCATTCATATGTATCACTTCCCTCACCAGGTCCCAAGAGATGTCTTTTAAATGCTTACTAGAACTATTATATCCTTTCTTCTTCAGTTACAGTAACGCAGTTCAGAAATGTTGCCTTAAGCATGTAAATGCTGGACTTGGTATACTGTCCTGGTTTCAGTTGGGAAAGAGTGAATTTTCTTTTTAGTGATTGCTGGGAAAGGAATGTCAATAATACCCATTGTTTTTAGTTGTTGCTAAATGATAGCTACACTATTCAAGGACTTTTTTCAGCTTCCCATAGAAGCATAGATGGAGTGATGGAATGGCTAATGAAATATTCCACAGCATAGATGTCATGCTCGGTATATAAATGGCAGTTAGCTCGGGGGACAGTCACTGCTCAAGACTATACCAATTCACTGGGCAGTGAGAGTGACTGTGTCATTATTGTTATTTTTCCTTTTTTGTTGTTGTGTCTATTAAACTGTCTTTATCTCAACCCACAAGATTTTTTTCTCCTCCCTTTCCTCTCCTGTCTTTCCCTCTTCTCTCCTTCTTGGGGTGGGGGGCAGGCTTGAGTGAGCAGCTGCATGATTCTAGTTCCTGGCTGGGGTTAAACATATGTTTTCCTCCCCTTTGTATAATAAGCTTCTAAGGATTATTATGATATACTTAGTATGTCTCTGCAGGACAACTTCATTGTTTTTTATAATAGCTGTTTAACTTAAAAAAGCAAAAATTCATATTTAAAACAAACAACCCCAAACCTCCCCATCTCCTTCACAGCTTCCACCCAGTTTCTGCAGAGCCTTGCACTGTAGTGCAATATTGTACTGACCCCTATAAACCAGGGTGTCCCCAGAAAGCTGGTATGCCTTATTACCCTGTAGGTCTCCTGTAGTACAGGCTGAATAATGAAGAGTTGCTCAGTTACTCTCTAGTTACAGTGCTAACTCAAGGGATTAATTGTTGCAGGTCCTTGCAACACCCTTGCAGGGAGAAGGGGAATGAGCAAAATTGAGGAGAGCATGTCTCTGGCCCTGTCAAACCCTTCAAAGGGGCAGATGAGGGTGTAAAATGATAAAGTTGTGTTTTCTAAAAGCTCTCTCAGATTGCAAGAACTAGAGATACAAAGAGTGTGATGCTCAGAAGGGCCAGGCACCCACAGCACCTACTGACTTCTGTGTGAATCTCCAGAATTTTTGATAACTGGACTCTGTCTCTTGGAGAGACAAAGAATCCAAGTACACCATCAATAATGTTGCTTTATACCGTGAAGCAGTTGAACTGACTTCTCCAGCCTGGCTGAGTGTGGATGCTTTTATCTACAGAACACCTTGAGGCTTTTGTGTTGTTGAGCCCTATCTTCTCTCTCTCTCCTTCCCCAGAGTGATTTTAGGCATGGTTACCTTGGGTAACATGCTTTCTTCACTGCTTGCTGGAAAAGTTCAGCCTTCTGATGAAGTCAGCAAAGTAATCTACAAGCAATTTAAACAGGTAAGCAGATATATTCTACAACCCCTAGTTCTCTGGTTTAAAGTACTATCGTAGGCGTCCTAACACTGCAATGGCATCAGGTTGGGTAAGGTTTACCTGGGTCCGTACAGAGCAGCTGTTACTAAGCACAGACACGCTCTAAACTCTAGGTCACTCAATAGTTCCCAGATTTGTGTCGTGGCTCTTTATTGTGCTGTTCCATTACTTCAACAGGCTTTCTTCTAGCATACTTGTGCTTTCCTCCTTCCCCAAAAACCCTGTCACAAACCCGGGCAATGTAACTATTCAGGGGAAGAGACAGGGAGATGTTGAAAAAGCTTTTACTTATAATTTCTGTATTGGCTAAAAAGAAGCAACTGTTTGCCTTGTCTATCCGATGCCTTGTTGAAACGGGGATGGCTGCTGAAAGCTGATGTTGTCAAGATATGTGAATTTTGATGTTAGCCAGTTTCACCTGTCCATCCAATGAGGTGTGCCAAGATACCACAACTTCCCAACTGTACGGATGCTCTTCTAAAATATATAAATACTGTTGCTGTTGCTTTTCTTCTCTTGTGGGAAAATGATTTTGTTTCTAACATGGAATGCTTAACCTAGTTCTCACCAGGCTTTTAGTTTCAACATTGTCTCATAGTAGAGACAGTAGGTGCTGTATTCTGGAAGTACGTGTAATGCTTCCATTCGGTCTACAAACTAGTAAGTCCCTGAGGTTGAGAAATGATGCTAGTTCTTTATGGACAAATGTAAATATATTTTTTCCTTCCCAGACAGATAATCAAGCATCAGGTGGAAATGTGGTGCGTAACAAAACTGCTTAGTTCATGTTCTCCCTCACTTGGACACCTTAAGAGTTTCTGGGCTGGTGGTGTGCACTCATTTCTGTAGCTACACTGGTGTTAGCTGTAGTAGCCAATTCTCTGTGCTTCTGAGGTTGTGGCTTTTTTCCATGGGCAGCTTGAAGTTTCTTTTGCTTCTTCAGTACAGAAGAGCTTAACTGTTTCTTTTCTCTTTAGTTCTGACTCTTTTCTTGGTGGAGGATGGAAGGGGAGTGACACAAAAGTGGTGGTATTGCTAACATGCAAACTAAAAACATCATTCGTTGATTATTTTCCATTTGAATTGATGATTTAATGGACAAACATGGTTAAATGCACATAACCTCAGAGGTATTGTGGATTTTGCTTTTCTTACCACTTTAGTCAAGCTTATTTGGCTTGTTTACTGGTGAAATTGGGAAAACAGATCATCTGTGTCACTGAAATGACTTAGGATATCCTACAGTGAAGATCTGTACCACCGCATGCATCAATAAGGTTGGCTTAGCCTGTGACTACCAAGGTAAAGCTATCTTTTGACAACACAGGAGGCTGAAACAAGTTCTGTGTGTTAGTGTTGAGGAGGGCCATTCTTGTGGCATCAGATGTTAGTTCCAGTGATTTGAGGTCTCTCTAACCCTCTTTCCCAAAGGATCTTTGCATCAACTACTAACATCTATTAGGTCTGGTGCAGGCATAGTCTTAGCAGGCTTCTTGTCTGCCTTTACCAGAAAATAAGGCTGGGGCATGCTTTCTGACACTTCCCTGATACTATACTTACTGTTTAATTGTTAGCCTGTTTCCTTGGTGTGATTTTTGGTTAGTGTCCTAAAGCATTTAGCACTGTGCTAAATAACACAAGGTGTGGTGTCCCCAGCATCCCTGGTGGACCAGAGCCTACTTGTGGGGAAGGAGAGAATTTAGTTGTAGGGCTGTGAGCAGCGAGTGACATGTCACTTGCCCTTGGAGCCAACAAGCAGTCCCAGTCATGTTTAGTGTAGTAGCATGTGTGTAGGCTAATTGCCTTAAAGACTTGGTAGGTTTCTTTTTTTAAAAAAAAAAAAGCCTAAATGTGGGAAAACTTGTGGGCAAAATTTTTAGGGAGCTTGAGTGAGCAGTAATGAGACAGGTGAAAACTCTGTGGGAGTTCTGTTAAATTTCCATTAAGCGTTCCAAAACATGTTTATGTCTTCATAGTTGTCCCAGTGCTGCCTATGGGCTGCTTGTCCCAGTCATCTTTAGCCGACCTAGTCCCTGAAAACAGGTCTATTGAGTATACACAATTACATGTCAAGGGGCTCTACCCCTTCAGTGAGCTTTGAACTTAATTTCAAAACTTAGGCTTTGCACCTACATTTGCACAAAACTGCTTGTCAGTGGTGGTAACTGATAGCTGACTCAATGTGGCAGTAGGTCCAGATTTCTCCCCACTCCTTGCCTGGCCCACAAGCTTAAGGATTGATGCTTCAGTAGGCACTATAGCCTGCTGGTCCCTTAAACACAGGCTGCTGGGAACCCTTTTGGTCCTTTCGAACAGTATGGAGATGCGAGCTCTGTGTTCCAGCGCACACCAACTACTCCTGCATTTATTCCTCAGTCACAAACTGAGTTTACTGCAGGATAAAGGCTTTTTTTTCATCTGCAGTGCAAGACTTTACTTTGCCATAAATTGCTTTAATCCCCTTTAATGAAAGTATGTCAGATGGTGGGTGCTGCTGTTAGCTGGAGAGAGTCACCTGTTGCTGCTGCTTAATATGTTAAAGCATGTAGGAAGAACAGTTTTATGCAATTCTTTCAAATAGTTCCAGCAGGTGATGAGCTAAATGTTTCAGAAGGTTCTGTATTGTTTCTGCAGTCAACACTGGCTGCTTTCTTGTTTAGTTTTAGCAAAGTTGAATTTCACTAAAAATGAATTCTTAATTCACAGTTCCTTGATTTGCACCTGAATACAACATTAGCTAGCAATCTTCACCCTTGGTTTTGTTTTTGAATCATATTCATTTCCACAATGATTTGCAGACTGATTCATTCACTTTTTCCCAGTCTTGCTAGAGTAAAATCGCCAAGTATAATGAGTTTTATGGTAACTTTTTGTTAGATACATAGAATACTTAACCTTCTTCTATCATTAATATTTTTCAGATATTCAGTGTATTCATTATGTTTACAGAATCAGAATTAATAATTTCGTATAGTGCTTCATTTGTTTGTTCTGTTTTCTTGGTAATTAGAAACAAGGAAAACTGATCTTTTAAGTTGGTCTTGATTTGTTTGTGTTTTACAATACTTCACAGGGGAGCAGTATGTAAATGCTAATGTGTTGGTTTTAGTACTGCACAAAGCATATGGGGACTACTGGCCACTAATGTATAAAGGACTGTTTTATTTAAGTTTTGTAACTCTGTCCTCAGATAAACCTGAAAGACAGCTTGGGGAAACTCTCTCATATCCTGGAAATAGACCACTTTGCTCTAGTGGTTCACGAACAAATTCAATGTGAGTATGATGTACTGCGCCTTATAAAAGGTAATCTTTCAGTGGTAACAAGAAGCAAGTAAAAGTGTGAGCATGTAGACAAGTTCTCGAGAAGCTAAATCCTCTCTCTGTGTATGTAACTACGTGCTACTACCACTCAGTGAGACACTAGCGCTGTAATTCTTGTGGAGTAAATGTTAACTCCATTAATAACCCTATATACTCTAACGTACCTGGTTTTGGAGGCAGTTACTGCTCAGAACTGAATGCCTGAGTCTAGTCTGTTGTACAGTGGCTTTGTTAGTAGCAGTAAGCCAATGAGTAAGCTCCTGCAGTACAACTGAATTTTGCTTCTTCCTACTCCTGTCATACAACTTCGAGCAGTTCCATCACAGCAGGCATCCCAGGTTAACTACACTTCACTTTTTTGCCTTTCTAAAGCAAAACCTGTATTATAACTTCATAAAATTTAATAAGATCTAGATGTCAGCATCACTGTCTCAAGACAGCTTAATATTTCTTTTTTCTGCTTATTTCGTTTAAAGTAACTTACCCCCCTTCACTTGATGTTTTTCCTCCAAACTCTACTTTTCTTCATCCTTCTCAAAACTCTTTACACTGCCTTCTTTATGAACTGGAAGTGACTAAATAAATCTTCAAAGCTAGGGCATATCACTGTTATATGTGAATAATATTTTTTTTCCTGGTTTATCTTCCTTATAGCAGGCACCTTGCAAAATTACAAACACTGAGAAACTAGACTAAAAACAGTATTAAGACTGACCAGATAAATTTATCTGACAGCTATCTCAATTATAACTGTAAATGAAGAATAATAATGAAATTTGGGCTTGTTTGTGATAATCTCCATGAGGATGTGCTCTTGACTCTGTGCTAGCTATTTATAAACCTAGAATCTCACTGGAACCTTGCAATAGAGCAAAGATTGAGTAAATGAAAAGGCCAGGACAATCCACCTGGCTGAACAGACTGCATGTGTAAGTAGGCTAAACATCTCAGTACAGCCAGACTTTAGGAACAGGGAACTGGGACCATAGATAAAGGGCCAGCGATCACTCGGCTACTTGGTTCCCAGGTCAAAGGCTTATGCTAACAATGAAAAATCATTTGAACTTGTGCTCTCAGTGCAGCAATGGTTAGATGGTTAATAAGTTTTTTGGATATAAATGGGAAAATATTGTATTGTGGTTTTTATACTAATTCTGTATTTGACAGTGCTGTAGGAAGATGGTAGTGTCATATGTCCTCTAGTGGCCCCTGGTGCAAATGGGATAATATTAGTTTGCTGCTGTTTCAGGTAGAGACACAGAAACTAATGTCTGAGGAAAAAATGTTTCGTGATAGAGGATTTGGTTTGAATGTTCATGTCAAGAAGAATAAATCTAATGGACTCTTACCCTTCCATCCATAATGTTTCAGTTTCTAAAGCTCTCTTGTTGAGGAACCTTTCTGAAATGCAAATCCGTGCTGCCACTTGTGTGACTGTCAGTCAAGATGACATTTGGGTTCCCCCTCAATGTACAAGGGTCATCAGTGATAACCAGCTCCACCAACAGGCCCTGACACGTGGAGCTGGGTTGGCTTGGCACCTGCCTTTACAAACAGTGCCAGTAAAACCAAGTGGGATGGTGTGGTTTTGTGCATCCTAAAGCCAGAATCTCCTCTTTGTTTCCGTGTAGATCACACCGATGGTTCCTCCAGTAAGCGGCAAATGGTGTTTGGCATTGTTACAGCCATTGACCTGCTTAACTTTGTGACTGCGCGAGAACGGGAAAGAAAGTCCAACTAAAGTCAAGTAGCAATGTGGAGCCTCTTCAACAACACTTTGCAATCTCCAACAAAGAATCAGGTTTATTTCTTAGGTAGAACGGTCTGTCCTTAAGATGGTTTTTTTTTGTTGTCATTATTGGTTGGCTGTGTTTTGGTTTTGTTTTTTTAATTCTGAAAATAAGCAGTTAGCTATCATGGTGTCAGCTATACAGCCAGTGCATCTTGCTGTATTGCACAGCTTCTGGGGACTTGTTTCTTAATCAGGTTATGCATATTTCATATCAAGACAATTTATTTTTTTACCTCTATATATGTGAAAATATTGGCTAAATTAACTGGTATATTCATTACTTGTTATGCCTAAAGTCTGTCTTTCCAAAACATTGTTTTAGATTCATAAAAAGTGTTGAAATAAAGAGTTACTGAAGCAGGGGCACAAGAGAGCTCTGGAAAGTTTTGGATTGTTTATTTTTCTATGCAAGTTAGATAACACCTGTATGGAGACAAAAATGGGACTGGGGCATGGAGAGAAGAAAGGGGGTTTCCCTTCTGGTGACATCAGTGTAAAACTGGAGGAAGCTTGGAGGGCTGGAGTTGAGGCTTGTTTCGACCAGCTGCTCTGAGGAAAAACTGACTTGAGTGGAAGCCTGGCAGTGAAGTGACAAAGATAAACTAATGACTTTGCATGAAAGCTGGTGCACTATGTAAAACAAAGACAGACTTTCTTTTTTCCCCAGTTGTAGCCTGATAAGTAAGCACAAGTGAAAAGATTAAAAGCTAAGATCAAGCTTCTTGCCTGGAGGGTTTTTGAAAATCACACTGTTCATCTAGTACCTTCCACTTGCTTTCACATACTCTTATTTAGCTTAAAGTGCTTCTTTTTATGCCTGTCTTAGAAGTGCCAAAGGTAATCTGTCAAGAGCTGTAAACTCTTTCAAATCCTGTTCGAGTGCTTCTAAACTGTAGTGCCTTTTTCCAGGAGAAAAATCCTACTATTAATTGAATTCACTGTAGCCAAGCTTGGAAGTAACTAGCAAATGTGTGAGCTGGCACTGTCACGAACACGCAAGAGTAATGTGGAGTAGATGTGTGCAGCTACAACTTTTCACCGCTTCTATAACTGGACTTTTCATTAATGTTTGACTTGTGTAGTCATGGCAGGGGTTGGCACTGGCGGCTCCAACTGCACGCTGCTGTGCCCAGGCTGTTAGTGGGAATGCTGAGTGGAATCACCCTGTGGTTACAGCAGAAAAGTAGCCGTTCTTTATCATTACTGCTATAATCATCTTCTGACTGGCCTTTTGACAAGAATAAAGCTTTTGATCAGTAAAAGCGATACTTTTCTTAGCTTGTCCTCTCCACTGAAGTAGAAAAATACTACTTAGGCTGGGGCTTTTGCTGGTAGGATAGCTAAGTTGGTTGTGCTGGAATTTTTTTGGTTTTTTTTCTTAAAAGAAAAGCTGAAGGGAGTTGTGAGTCAGCTAAGAGAAAACAAAGAGGTTACTTAAAAATCACAATTAACTACCTCCTGTATATAGATTTCTTTCTACCTTGCTGGCCTCCCTGTGGCAGTGGAATTTGCTGTACGTTTTGGAAATGTGTGCTCAGAGGAGGTTGCAGAAGCCGCACTGTCCCGCATCAGTGCTGAGAAAAGAACATCAAGCAGAGCCTTTGCACTTGTGCCTTAGGTGATGCTGGCCTGGAGGAGGGAGGGAAGCCAAAGGGAGGCAAGAGCTCAAAGCCAAAGAAGTGACACCAGTGATAGTGTCTGCCTACTAGCAGTGTGACAGCCTGGTTTGTTTTCTAGCTGCTTCTCTCACCTTAAGTTTGTCAGTGTTAAGAAAAGCCTCAGACTGAGTTCTGATAACTCTTTAATGCCATGCTGGTGAATGCTAAGTTTATTCTGCCCGTGTTCAGTTTATTTCCTTAGACGTTGGCTGTCCCTTCAGGTCAGGGCTATTATTGAAGTAACGTGACCCATACTCACCTTAAACTATGGTTTAACCATTAAATTCATACATTTCTTTAAGACTTAAGACAACTTTTCCCAAGGCTCTGGAATAAACTACTCTAAAGACTAAAAATGTGCAACTTCAATAATAACTGGTTTTAAAGGATGATTGATTTTTAAATTGTTTTTCTCCCTCTTTTTTTTTTTAATTAACCCTTATGCTATGCAGTGATTCCTTTCTCACTATTCCCCCTCGCTGTAGCAGCAACCCCAGCTTGGGTGCTTTGACTAGTGGAAAGCTGAACTAGTGTGAGTATGAGATATGTTTACCTGTGTGTTAAAGTTACTGTTTTCAAATCTGGATCAGCTTTTCTAGGCTGAACAGCTCTGTCTTACCTCTGTTGCTGCTTGGCACAGCCTAATAACTCATCTTTCAAACTGTATTTTTTTTTTTTTTCAGCTACTTCCCAGAGGGTCATAAATAACTTAGCATAGTTAAGGGCACAGCCTTTGATCTTAGCGATTTTAATATCCTTTATGTTTCTCAATGTAGAGGGAGTCTGTGAATGGTCAGTTGTACCTCTTGAGACATTAGTATTTCAGCCAAGCTTCTAAACTAATTTCCCAATTATTTCAAATACTGGTATCAGATATATTTTCATATCTATTCTTAATTTACAGGGAAGCCTGAGAGACTTATTTCTTTGATTTACTTGTATTTTCACTGTATCCTTTGATTCCCGCACTTGTAAAAACCTGCGTACTTCACTAGATGTTACTATCTGAAGTGTTTGCTGCAATTGTAGCTGTCACTGCTGCTAAATTTTGGCATTACTGTTGCTCTTGAAAATTTACCCCACTTACTTTTATGTGATTTTTCTTTTTCCCCATTTTCCATCTGACCTTCACTGGTGACAGCAGGGAAGGGGGTGCCTAAGTATTTGGGTTTTTTTCCTTTTGTGTCTGTAAAAGCTCCATGTCCTAGCCTAACTGAATTCAGCGAGAAATATGAGGAGGGTAGAAGGGGATTTCTGAAGTTGCTTTTCAGAGGAGTGGTACATGAGAAAAGTTAGTTGGGACAGCAGAAGATTAATGGGTAGCTTTGCCTGTGACATAGAGAAAAGCATAAAGATTTTAACTTGCTTTTTTACTTTACCATTCATAAATTAATCTCTGTAGTGTCATGAAATCAGGTAGGATCGCTGACTATGAAAGAGAAAGGGTGGTTAGAGCTGGTAGGGAAAAGGGAATGTGAGTCTAAGGCAATTCAAGTAAGCCAAAGGATCCAAGAAATCCACCTGTGCCACTCTGTCTGTGCAGTTTGTTAAGATCAGGAGCTGTCTCCCCTTCTACACTGGCACAAAGAGGAAATGGTGGCCACCAGCCAGTCTTATTCACAGTAGCAATCCTGTTTGACCAGAGGAATTGGGGGAAATAGATGGAGTTGCTGAATGAGTGAAAAATTTCCCAGAGCTCTTCCCTGTTGTGGGGATGAAGGCAGCAAAGAGAAGGGGACAGGAAATCCTGCAAAGTTGAAGTTTCTCCAATGTAAAAGCTTATGAGCGTGATGCGTTTTTTGCATATGTGAGAATATCGTTATTGGCTTGGTCCTGGTTAGTAGTGGTAGGGCTGGATTAACGCTTCACTCATCTCTTTGTTTCAAATACTCTGAGGACCAAGAAAGATGTTGCAGTTTGTTGGTTTGGTCTTTAACCTGAAATTCAAGTCCAGATCGTGAACAGAACTGTATGTTTTTTTTTTTCCTGAAGTGGGTGCCTTGCATCTTCTGTTTACCTGTGCTGGTTATGCAAGTGCTGACTAAGCCTGAAAACTACTTTGCACATGGTTATTTTTATCAACAATTTATGCTGTAGCTGTTCGTCACTGTAAGAGCATGTCCTTTTGGTCTAATGTTGGATTTGCAAAAATACTTTTATTTTCTCACCTGAAGACAATTATCCAGTAAAATCTGTATAATATTTTGCAAGCAGTTATCAGGCGATGATGACTTAAGGATCACTTTAAAGTCATTGCATCCAATATTACTTCCTACTTCTTCCACAAGCTGTGGCTGACTCCAGAACTCTGTCTAGCTGAGGTTCCTCTAAGCAGCCAGACCAGTCTCATCTGCCCACCAAGCTAGTCACTAAATGGTTTCTAATGTCTGCTTGCTGCTAGGAATTTCACACAATGTGTTCGCTGTCAGGAGTTGCCTAGCATTGCCACTGTCATCCAAAAGCCTTTCTTACCGCGTCGTGTCAACACGCTACCATGATGAAGGGAAGACTTCTTATGCTTTAAGGAGCTGGGAAAATTCAATACAATGCGCTGTGTTTACTGCGCAAATGTTCACAAATGTACAACATAAAGAGTTCAATAAAAGCTGTTTGATTGCGGAATGACTCTGGGCTTTTTAATGGTGGTCCAAGTTGAAAGTGTATTAGACTGTAGGCTGTGGGAGATTTCTGTTGCCTGTAGAAGACTTCTCACTTTCGTGGACTGTAATGCTCTGCAGTTTTTTTCTTCTGTCTCCAGAGCTTTACTGGTGAGCCAGCACGCTGTCTGCTTGTCATGGCTGGCTTTAGTACAATCCTGGTGTTTGTGGACCGGGTAGGAGAGGAAGGATGTAGAGCTGGGGCTCAGATGCCATTGCTGAAGTGCCTACAGCAACAGGTGCCTGTGCAGTCAGTTGAATAGGTATTTCTGAATAAATGCAAGAGGTATGGACCAGCCTGTATTTCTGTGAGAAGGCAATGCCTTCTGGGAATTACAGTGAAACTGTAATGTTTAAAGGTGGGTGAATTTAAGTGAGGTGCATGAGTGGTGTTCTGTGGATAAGGAGCAGCTGGGAGAAGCTGAAGGGGCTGGCTGTGTTGTTTCAGAACTATGTATTTGTGTTGCTGCTCAGCATCTTGGTCAATTGATCAAGTTAAACCACAATGAAGGTAGTTTATGTCTGCTAGGCAAGTGAATAAACCCCTCATGCCTTGGGTTT
Organism: Chionis minor; assembly: GCA_013398295.1. Lineage (NCBI taxonomy): Eukaryota > Metazoa > Chordata > Aves > Charadriiformes > Chionidae > Chionis > Chionis minor. Next base: position 429,548 of record VZSF01007200.1, read on the forward strand.
TTGGTCCCCATTTCCTTATGTGGTCAGCCCTTGTTAAGCCCTGTCCAAATGGACCCTGTTGGCCAGTCCCATCGGGATGTTGTTCCATCTGTGAGATGCAGAGAAAGGCCAGTGGGTGGAGAGGTGCAGGGGGGCTTCCTCTGCCTGCCTCAGGTGCCAGGGCCAGTCCCCTGGGCATGTGGCATTGAAGTCCTTGCTGGCTCACTGGCCTGCATGCCAGGTTTTCTTACAGGGACACGGTTCATCTACCTCCTTGCATGGAGTGCTCTGTCCTCAGCTTTATCTTCTTACTCCTGATCCCGTGTGTTCTCCAGTGGCATGGGGTGGCTGACACAGCAGGCATATGATACACTAAACTTTACCTCACACATCCTTTTTACCTGATAGTTGAAATGCTGTCGTTGCCAGCAGCCAGTACAGATCATTGTCTTACCTTTACGTTTTGTCAGGCTACTCGGAGGCAAAAAGGATCCTAATATTGCAGTCTGATATGCAGAAAGCCGATGTTGCTGCCAGGCTCACCCGTGCGAGGAAAGAGCGTTTCAGCAGAAAGACCAAAGGCTAACCAGGCACAGAGAGCAGCAGGTAGCATGGGGGATCAAGTTCCACCTGCCAGCAGGCTCAGGGCATGCCTGCCCGGGACCTGGCCCCTGCTCTGGGCTGCTGCTGCTGCCACCAGGCTCTGGCCCCAGTCCCAAACAGTGAACTCAACCCATTAAAAAATACCCTAGTGAGGTAGATCGGGGGGGTTTTAGCCAGCATAGCTATTGAGGGAAACAGGCAGGGCTCCTCGGTGCATCCCAAGGACACCATGCTCACCTCGTTCTTGCAGAAGGAGGCAAGACCTTTGCTGACTGCCAAGGCACTGCCCCAAGGCACCGCTAGGACTGAACTGGCCCCGGCTGCGGAGGTGCCCCTCCTCACGGGCCACCGAGGCAGGGAAAATTACTGGGTGCAATCTGCTGTACTGGCTCTGGAGATAAACAGAGGACTTCAGTCCAGAAAGCTGCCTTACAAAAGCCATAAATTCCCTTTGGGGGAAAAATAAACAAACAAACACCACCAACCTACACTTGCACTGCTAAGGGAAGTGCCGTTACCTTTTGCCGTGGCAAGGTAAAGGCAGACGTGCCTGAGCTTTGCTCATGAAATATCCCTGAAGGTGTTCTTTATCTATATTATGGGCTTATCGGAAGTGGAGCTTTGGAGCGGGAAGCGGGTGGCTGCGGGCGTGCGGAGGCACAGCCCCTGCCAGGTCACGAGGAGGCCAGCCTGCACCAGGGCACCGGCCCCGCCTGCCACGGGGTTAAGCGCATACAGAGGGGATGTTCTGGAGGGGATGGGGGGTCCTGCAGAGCCTGGGCCCCCTCCCTCAGCCCCTGCCTAAGCTGTGCTGCAGCCGTTTCAGCTTCAAATTACTCTCCTGCTTGCTTTGTCTCCAGGTCTGTAGTGGGGAGGGTGACACGTGCTAGGGATGGCTGGGAGGCAGGTGGGTGGGAGGACTGCAGGCAAGGGTTGCTCGGCTGGGCATGGCCTGCTGCACCAAACAGCGGCTCCTGCAAAGCAGGACTAGCCCCCGTGCCTTCCTCAAGGTCGGAGGTGAGCCACCTGTCATGGCCGTGTCCCACTGCTGCTTGGCTCGGTGCCAAATGCCACAAGTCACCCGGCGGCTGTAGCGCTGGGGGACAGTGAGCAAGGGGAGAGTCTGCAGGACCTGGCCTGCAGTGTGGCAGTAAGAACAGCCAACTCACCCGCCACCAGCCTGGCACCCCTGCCTTAGTCTTCAGAAAAAAAAAGTCTACCCCTCTTTCAGGGAAAAGCCAAGTGCTGTTTATACTGCAGGTTGCACTACCCTTTTGGTAGCCATAAATACGCCATAGCTTCTTCGAACAAATGCACCTCCTCCTTTCGCACCTGCCAACTCTCAGGCTTTGAAAAGCCACTGGCTCTTCCAGTGGTATCCAGTGGGATTTCTATGCCCAAACAAACGGGGCGAGTGGCCAGCATGCGCCGACCGCCCCCATGTTCCCTGCATAGCGTGGTTTCTAACAGATACTTCATGTCCACAGGGAAACTGGAGTGAAGGCAAAGCGCCGATTCAGTGAGACCGCTGCCTTTGGGACCCACCAAGGTATGGGAATGTGCTCATCAGCCCCGTGGGGCAAGCACAGCCGGTCTGACCCATGAAGGGTGAGAAGCCCAGCATGTTTGGAGCTGCCTGTGCCTTGGGGTTCCTACCAGTGTCCTCCTGAAGACAAGCTAGTGGATCTGCTCTTCCCTTGCCTGTCTCCGGAGCACAGCTGTCCCTACAGCCACCGGCAGCAGGAGAACCAGCAAAGGAGGCACATCAGTTGCATTGAAAACAGCTGCAGGTTGTGCAAGCAAATGCTGACCTCTCCCGAAACAGGTGGGTGTGAATGGCTTCTTCCACACAGTAACAAAAAAGTAAGTTTTCTAACCCATTTCTGCCTTGGAGTGTGACAGGCTTGGGCTAGAGCACCTTACACCGAGTACTTCGCTCTGTAACACAGAGTCCTGCCGAGGGGAGGCTAGTCACAAAACATGGAGCTGCTCAGCAGTGTCAGTGGGGTCTAGCCCCACGCAATTAAATTCTTTGCCTGTTTTGGCAAGACTTGAATTATGGGGAGGAGGGCTTCATAAAATCCGTGTTTTGGACAGATGGCACATATGTTTCAGCTGGAATAGAATCATAGAATTGCCTAGGTTGGCAAAGTCCTTTAAGATCATCGAGTCCAACCATAAATAGTTTTGCACTAAAATAAGGCTTTTACACCAAGTGTGTTGAACAGGTGAAAAATATGTTTAACAGCAAGTAGCAGCCTCCCTTTTTCCTACGTAATTTCAATAGCAGATATTATCTGCTATCTACCAGTATTCCAACCCACAGCCCAACTCAGTTTGACCAGTAGTGGTTTTGACCCTGTGTCCTCAAGCAATATGGTTTTCTCTGATGGCCAAACATAAGCCAAGAGCGAAGGAAAGCCTGTTCTGCCCCAAATTACCTGCTGGGCATTCCCAGAACATTGCTAGGCCTTCTTCTGACGTTGTATCAAGCCCTACCATGGAGCTTCAACTGCTTTGATAAAGCTATTTTGATTATTAAATTACATGGGAGGGGGAAACGTGGATTTCTTCCTGCTTGGTACAGCAGAATCGGGAACATTCTAAAACCCAATTGTCTCCCCTAGGAGAAAAAAATAAAATCACTGGGGAGGTGGCTCTGTGGTCACAAACGATCTCTCCTCCCAGGAGCCCAGAGGTAAAACCCATCCCTTCCCACCCTGCTGAGATAAGCACTACGAAACCACCTCTGCAAAGAGTCTTTTCAATGATGCTTTAAAGGCAGAGGCCCTCTCCCTGTGCACGGGTACCAACCCTCCCATCACACCTTCCCGTGAGAGCCAGGAGCCGTCCCGCTGCTCTCAGCCGCTCCCGTCGCTCCCTGTGCCTCACTCTCTTTTTATGACCGGCCGGCCAGTTGTCTCCGGTTGTTGCTTCCCTGCCTGAGGACACTGCTGGTTAGTCAGCGGGATCTGTCGGGATAAAAGCCACAAGGTAACTGTTCAGATAAAGGACAGGGCGGTGCGAGCCTGCTGTGGAACAAACAGCTGTGCGATGTGTTCTTGTGGTTGGTTTGTTGTTTTTTTTCAATTTACTGACACTTAAACACAAGCGCCGCAGAACGGCAAGGTAAGACGAGGTATCCACAAGTTTCTCTTATGCGCAGGGGCTGTGAAGTGTCAGCGTGGAGTGGAAGCACAATGACGATGCCAGTGCAGACCCCAGCCAGTGTCCCACAGACCAGCTCCTCCTCTGCTCTTATTCCAGGCACGGGCAAAGCAGGAAAACCTAAGTCAAAACGCCAGCTGGCCTCACCTGCCGGAGGCCAAACCGGCTGGGTGTGCACCCCTGTGGCTGGTGATGCCCAACAGAATCAGACCACGTAGCAGCTCAGGGGTGGTGGTGGTGGTGGTGGGCAAATTACTTGAGCATTCTGATCAGATGTAGCTTTTGCCTTGCCCAAAAAAAGGGGGGAGGGGGGGAGTTTATTTTCACAGTCCCCAAATTTGCCATTTAGACCTTTTCTGAAGAAAATGTTTAATTAAAAAAAGAAGTTCTCTAAACCAAGTGTTTTATTTCAAAATGATCTTCTGTCCCTCCAGATGCCCATCCAAATCTCTGTTTCATTTTAGGTTGAGAAGATCACAGTTTCTCGCAGTTTGGTCACAGAAGGGAAGAGCTTTGTGTTTTCATGTGACTTCACTTCGAGCAGGGGCTGCTTCAGGAGGTAGCCAGGAAGGGGTGGCTGGGTTATTCTGTAACTGCAATGCCCAGAAAACAGAATTCTTGCTGGGGTTAGGTTTATTTACCGCCTCTTTACGAGAGACCCACATGCTCTGTGTCACATCAGATAGCCCCCAAGATTTTTCTACAACGGATTACCTCTGGCAATGTTTTCCAGAGAGTCCATTTATTGCAAAAGGACCAAAGGTAATGTCATTCCAGTGCTAATACCTAAAACAGTCGTGCCTTTGAAAGGTTTAATTCCAAAATAAGCAATTCAATAAGCCTTATTCTCACCCGATCATCTGAATAGTGGTGAAGCTTCCTTTGCAACTGTGTTTTGGGGGAGCACAGTCCCAGCCTGAGCCAGGCAGCTCTGTGCGCTGACCTGGCTGTGGGAAGGAGCAGGGAAAGAAGGGACCAAAATTCCTGTGGCCTTTTCCTCTTCCAGCAAATTTGCACCCAGATAATTTCCTAATTGCCCAGCCGGCATCTGGGAATCACCGCAGAGCAGAAGCTGTTCGCTGCTTTTGCCTGATTTAATAGCAAAGCAGTTGCATGAGGAGGGGGAGCTAGCGTGACAAAGAGGCTTAGGTCTGGAGATGATGTGGAGACTAAACCTAGGTGGCCAGAGGACACAGAGAGTCCATATCAGACAGGACCTAACTTAATATGTCATTTCTGTCATTGGTTATGCCTAATTCAGCAAGGCACATGCTGACACAGACAAGCCGGGTTTAAGCAACAGGTTAAATATGAGGCACGAAATCAGATCAGAAGGAAACGAGATTCTAAGACCACCACAAAATTGCTGGGGATGGGTTGAGAGCACTTCTGAAAGCAAGTATGAATTAAAAGAAAAAATAAAATTGCTTATCTTTTTTTATACCCCATTTACGCTCAGAGAGCAATCAGGTGCTGGGCATAATGAGGTGTGGGGCAAGACCCAATCAGCGTCCCTCTGCAGAGTGCTTACTGCTGCTCATTGGTGTCCCCTGCCACCCGGCACATATAAGCTCGGAGCTGGAGCACAGTGAAGGCACTTGGCTGATAGACTGAAGGTGGTAAGTATGGCTTATCTATTACCAAGCACGCTGCTTTTTTGGCAGACTGCATGGGAGCTGTGCCTACTAACCAGGTAACTTTGTTGTTGTGGGGAGGCTTGAGAAGAGGAGGAATCTGGTAGCCTCTGCTTCTCAGCCTGTTCAAAGGTTGACTCTGATCCAAGGAGAGTCTGTGCTTTCAGCAAGATCTAAACAAATCTGAAAACTGGGGAGGTTCTGGCTTTTACGCTGCAAGCTTGGTTGGGCGGTGGAATGGGTTGACTGGAGAGCTTGTGCAGTCTCCATCCTTGGAGGTTTTCAAGACCCAAGAGGACAAAATCCTTGGCAACCTGGTCGGAACTTAGTGCTGACCTAGCTTTGAGCAGGAGGCTGGACCGGGGACCTCCCGAGGCCCCTTCCAGCCTGGGTCACTCTGTTAAACTGGTGTTGTGTTTGTCTTGCTCAGAGACAGCAATACAACTTCTTTAAAATAAAGCAAGAAAATGGCATTTTGCTCTGAATGGGGCAAGTTCACAGGTAACTATACTCTGCTGGTTCATCTTATTTTCCCTCAGTCTACTTAATGAGTGTCTTGATTTTCTTCCTTTTGAAGTTTATCAGTGCAGTCTGATAACCTAATAATCGCAATCTCCTATCTGCTAAGTACTCTATAAACATGCTCTTTGTCATATATTTTCAGTAAGTGACAGCAGCTACAGAATTGCATGTTAGCATGCCCGGCCTCTTGGCTTGCGTCCCAGCTCCAGTGGATATTTCCATTCATCCTTTGTCCAGCCTTGTGCGTCTCAAGCTTCTCTGTTTAGAAGAGAGTAACGGCGCCGCTGCAGGACACCTACGATAGGTCAGATGTATTTGACGGCTGATCAGATGGATAGGCAAATCTTTGGGCAGGGGTTAGGAGGAGTATTGGGACATAGGTAAGAGTTTCGGTAATCGAGAGAGGACCTATCTTTTCTTTGTGTTATAAGGCGACTTGAAATTTGACTGGAGGCAGCATGGGGAGATGTTTGTGCTCGACATTGCTCTTCTCAGCCATCCTTGGCTGCAGTCAGTCTGTCCACAGTGGTACCCATGTCCCTTTCCGCCCACGCTTCCCACCCAGCCTGCAGGTTCATGGATGTGACTGCTGAAACCACCAGCAGGGGAGAGGTTCACTGCTGTCGTGTCAAGGCATAGAAAGTATACAGGAATGTCTGATTCTTCCCATCTTTCAGCCCAATTACAGGTCATCTGCTGTTTCTCATAGATGGTATTGCGGTTGCACACTTCAGGCGGTTTTTAAGGTTATCTTCAGAACCACAGTGGTTTCACATATATCTTAATTTCAATATGAATCCAGACACTGGGCACAGCAATGCAGAGATTTTATAGTGATTCGTAACTGGAAGGACATCTCTGCAGTCCTGTAGCACCATACCAGGAATTAACCAGCCCTTGAGGAGATACATGAGAAATCCTCCAGCAGCAAGGAATGTAGATGTTGACCTAGGCAAGGGCCAGGTCTTGTTTCTTTGTTCTCTGGGCCTCTAGAAAATATGTCTGTATCCACTTTGGGTGAGTGAAGAAATGAAACCCCCATTCTTGCCATTTTTTTTAATATCGGATGTTAAGGAAACTGAATACAATGCGCATAATGCAACCATATTTTAGAAGGTGGAAAGCCAGTAACAGTCTTCCTTCCATGAAGTCCTCCTGCACCAGCCACCTCAGCACGGCATGCTGCCTCCGACACTCGGCTTTAGGGCTGGGTTGGCTGCTCCTGGCCGGGCTGACACTGGGGCCTGCGGCACTTCTTGGCAGCGCTGAGGGAGGTGGTGGGATAATGCTGTTCCCAGGTGGGTGCCGGAGGGGCGTTGGGCGCTCCTGATACCCCAGGGAGGTGGCCCACCTTCACCCAGGACTTGGCAGGCAGCTGTCCCCACAGCCGGACGCCTGGTGTTGGCTTCCCCATGTGTTCAGCTGAGACACAAAGCGGCTCTGGGGCAGCTGCCCTAAAGTGGGGGTGCAAACTGGACGGTGGGTGGGACACACACGGGTGGGGACCAGTGGCATCGGGTCCTCTCCAGTGATCATGTCACTCCCGCAGCTGCCCCACAGGGAAAGATGGGGCAGAGGCAGCGTGTCCATGCAGCCAGGGCTGGAGGGGAGAGAGGGGGCTTGCATGGGATCCCGCAGCCACTGCCGGCGTCCCTCAGGGACAGCACCCACCGGGGCAAGGAGCCACATACCGGCAAAGTGGGGAAAGACTGGCAAAACCAGCCCTAGTAATTTCAGCTCCCTGCCTCGCCTCTTTCCATCCCACCACAAAATGGTGGGTATGGGTATCACCAGAAAAAAAAAAAAAGGAAAAAAAATACTCGTAAAATCTAGTTTGCCAACATTTTGGTTGGTAACTGGTGACCTCAGTTGTGAAAGCGTGCTAACTGCCTGTGACACACCGCAGCTTATCTCTTCTTTACCCACAAGTGACTTTTGCTCCTTCCCAGTTAATTCATTAGGTAAACAAGGATTTGCCCGGGGAGATACACTCAAGGACGGTGCAAATCCTGGCTTGCAAGGAAATGAACTTTTTTTTTCTCTTTATCCCTCCCAAGAAGCAACTGGTTTGGCAGTGGTGGTGAAGGGCACCAGCAGGCAAAGTTTGCTGGGAGATTTTTTGTCCAACCGGCTCTGGGGGGTCCAAGCTGTCTTGGCGTGACCACCCTGGCACCCTCATGGTTTCTCACTGCTTTGTGTGGCCAGGGTTGGTGCATTTGGGGGAGAAAACGTGGCTCAGCACCTGACGTGGAGGTGGCCCCGTGTCCCCTGCCTGCCATCCTGCTTCAAGCTTCGGTCACAGGGCCAGGCAGCAACATGGGGTTGTTGACACCCATCACTGAGATGCTCTAGGGCCTCTGGCTGAGAAGAAAGCTCGGCCACATGTTGCGGGCCATTTCAGCCCTCTGCTGTGGCTAGAATAACGGTGTGGTGTATTTCTGTGTTTCAGGGACAGTCTGACACGCAGGGAGTGAAGGGCAGCCCCGTCCTCCTGGCCAGTGGGGAAAACACCGGGAAAACACGGTGCTGACCTCAGGTAGTCCTGCCAAGCTGCTTCAAAGAACCTCCCGCCAGCTGAGTGAAGCGAGCAGAAGGAGAATGGCAGAAATGGTAATTAAAGCTTGGCTTGGGCTCACATGTTGAGCCACAAATTAATTAGCTAATCAGGACCCAGCTGTAACAGCACGCTGGCTGCTTGCCTGGGCCGTGTGAGTCAGCTGGGCTTCATGGGCACTGCAGGCAGCCCGGCTGTCCAGGAGGGGCAGAGCGGTGGCTGAATGGCCTGGGATGAAGACGATGCTCTGCGGACCTGTTGGCCTCCACTATCAGTGCTGCGCATGTTGGCTCCAGCATCCTCCTGCCAGCTGCCTGAATTCCCTCCCTGGGGCAGTAGCTGGAGTGGATTTCCCACATCCCCTCCCCTCCACCTGGCAGCAGGCCTGGTCCTCTGCCTTTAGAAATGGGGTATTTCTTTTTTGTGTCACTGGTTTGTTTCTATCAAACTCCAAAATTCTGTCTTTGTTCTCAGTCCGAAGTTAAGGGTAGAAGGAAGGTCTAACACCAGGGCCTTGAGAATTTCTGCTACAGTTAAGTTAATGAGAGTATTACCCTTGCTCTAATTCCAAAATGCAAAATGCACCACCACAGTAGTGTAGGGAGGTAGGGCAGGCTGTGCTCTAACAAGTAGCTTAACGCCATATTTCATCACCAATCAAAGGATGACACAAGTCTCCAACCATGACTCTACTGAGCTTCGAGGTTCCTTTATTCAACAAGGGCTGAGTTAAGGCAAATTCATTCTGTGGACAAGCCAGAAAAGAAACTTACAATTACCAAAATCACATGTCTTTTCTCCACGCGGCTGGTTTCCTTAGCACAAGAAGGTGGCTGATGAATTCCAGAGAAGGTCACACCAAATCTCCATGTAACCCTTGTTTCTGCTGTTGGTCAGTAGCAGATGGTGAGAATAAACTATAAAACCAGACTCCTCCTTTTCTCTGTGTATATGCCAGCAACACAGAGAAACCAGCACAGCAAATTACCATGTTCACAGAATATAGGTACCATCAGGGCCAGCGTGTTTAAAAGCCACTAATGAACTTGACCCTTGCAAACTTGTTTAACCCTTTTCTGCTTCCACTTTAACCTCCTCTGTTCCTATAGTTGTTCCTGATAGTTTCATTCTGACTTATTACTTGATGCTGAGAAGCAAAAAAGTGTTTCTCAGTCACCTTTTTCAGATGCCCCAGGATTTGCAGCCCCCTCTCACTACCAGCTGCACGTCTCATTTCCAGTCTGATGAATCCTCCTCTATTTAAGCTGGTTTAGTGTGGAACTTGCTCAGTACCCCTGAACACCTCTGTTGCCCCTCCCTGATGTTTTGTTTCTATCAATTATCTTTTTTCACTTTTAATACACTCGGATGCCAGACTAGAGGTGTCCTCTAGCGCTTTGAGGCCCACTACCACCATACAAATATTCTCAAATTATAGCTGGGTAGATTTATCTGCAGTTTCTTCACTGCTAGGGTGAAAAATACTTCTCTTAACCAAATAATTAAATACAGACCACCACATTTTCTAGTGGAGGGGATGCTTCGATGTACATTAGAGCAGGGCTGGATTTACTGGAGATGGTGGCCAGATGATGGTTTACCATACGTGTGGTTTAGCATGCTGCTCCAAAAGAGCAATTTTATGTGTCTGTTGGAACTGGGTTTTTGAAATGCCAGTAGGGATGCCTCATGCAGGCTGGCCACCCTGCCTGCACACCCAAATCTCATTTCTTGCCTTCAACAATTATTGCCCAGGCGCCTGCCTGCCTGCCTGCCTGCTTTTACTCCCAGGTGACTGCGGGTCTCTATTTCCACAACACAGGAGCTGACCAAGACATGCCTGCTCATGAACGGCAGCTGTGTGGGAAGTCAGGAAAGCAAAGCTGACAGCACATGGATTCTTCCCAACTTGCCCAGTAAGTGCACATGGACAGCTGCAACGCCTGCCACCAAATCTCCACACTCCTGTATGCCCTTGTAAGTAATTCTCTCCTGCTGGTTATTTCAGAGTGCAGACAGCTCAGTATCTTTTTCTGAACAAGCAATACTGTTGTTGCACCAGGATGGTCATGACTAGAAGTCAGTGGTTTGACAAGACGTTATGTTAGTCATGGTTTATTTTCCTGAAAGCAAAACCAACCTAGTGTCGCCTCTCCAGGAAGAACGTTCTCACTCCCTTTAATCTTGCAGAAAGACGTGGCTGACTCGAGACTCAGTTCTGTGTTTTCCAGCACACGTTTGAAAATGTCTGCTAGTTCGGGGCATCTTATTTTAGTAGAACTAAGATGAACGTATGTTAGAGGCAGATTTCAACCAGGGACTTGTACACTCCTGCAGAATGGGTTCCGTGAGGTCTGTTGTTTCACGGCAGAAGTGAAGGCACTCCCAAATGCCAGGCACTCCAGGAGATGCAGTAATGGCTCTCCTGGCTGTAACGTGATGCACGCACACCCCTCAAAGCCATTGCACCCATCCCGTTGTGCAGCACCGTCAGTAACAGCCATGGAGTCATCAGCCTAAGGGCTGCAGCTCAGCTACCGTTGTTCACTCAAAACAGTCCGAGGCTGGGTGTAAGAAGATTCCAAAGTACTAGCAATGTCTTCACCAATGGCCAAGACACCTTCACAAAAACCGATTACCATGGCCTGGGCTTTTAAATAAGTCAAAAATGGCCCCTGCAGAGGTTGCCGGCTCTGCGCAAGTGACCCAAGAGTGCAGTGCAAGGCAAACTGATTACTATGAGCAGTTCTTGTCCTCAGAGCAGCCGGTTTCCTCCCAGGATGAGGTAAGTCTGCCAAAGTGCCCAGACTACACTCGACGAGAGGTGTTTTAATGGCCCGGCAAACCAGACCCAGACAAGCTATTAAAGATAAGGCTGTCCTATAAATGTCAGGGGAACTGCGGACACGTTCCTGCTGTGCCAAGGATGTAAAACATGAATTCAGCTCCAGCCTGTGAGGAACTGGAGCCCGTGGGAGGTGCAGCACCGCTCTGCGTGGACCCCTGCCAGCCAGGAGCCAGCTGGGGGAGCTTCATACGGCATGCCAGGCAGGACACAGCCAGCGCACAGCCACCAGTGTGTGTGAAGCCCAAAACAGCCTCCAGGTCTGGCTCGTGAAGGAGGAGTGGGCTGCACAGCCTCAGAGCTGATCCAGCAAACGTGTGTCCAGGCACTCAGCCTGTGCAATCACTGTAGCTAACACCTGAGGACAGGATCAGCTCTTTTCAGTCAAAATGTCTGGGGTTTTTCTTCCTCAATGATCATGCTAAGCAGGATAACATTCTTGGGTTTTAGCAAGTTGGCATCAGGGCGCCACGGGACAGCAAGGCAGGGCTGGTGCCAGGGCCCATCCCACTCCTAGCCAGGAGGTGGGCAGCTTGGAGCAGGGGGGACAACCAGGGCAGCCCCAGCCCTGGACATCAGCCACCTCCCTGGGGATGGGGGGCTGGCTGTGGGCCAGCACTGGTGAGGCATGGACTAAAATATAACCCACCTTATGGCAGTGAAGAAAATACTCTGGGACACGTCACACCATTTCTTCTACTTCACAGCAGTGTCTGGAGGAGGGTTGTTTGTTTTCTTTGCTCTGGGTAAACCACAGACGGCAGCTGATGTGGCAAAAATCTCTGGACTTTCTGAGATTCCCATGTGAAACCTGATTGAGTTTTGAGGTAGAAGCAGAACATGAGAGGGGAGGGAGAAGACAAGTCATTACTTTAATTAAGAATATTAATTATTTAAATTTTCCCAAAGATACAGAGGTAGACTAGTTCTGATAGTCCTTGAGGTAATTTTGACCCACTATAACATTAACATGACTCACTTGGTTTGCCAGGAATGTTTTTTCCCTAAGCATCTTACAGAATAACATGCTATGAGTAAAGGCAGAAATCCTGGAGAAAAACCATCCTTGTCCACTGTGATCCTGAACTGATACCAGCAGTTTCAGGACTGGAGTGTCTCCAACCACATCCCTTAGGGGAGCACCAGAGGCATTTGCTACAGATCCTTATGTCCCCATGGACCTGCTGCCTGCACGCCCGTGCACAGAGCTCATGTAGGTGGGGAAGGAAGCTGACTGCGCTCGTATTAATTCTGTAGTAAAATAGCGTAGTGATTAGGAAAGGAATTTGAAAGGAACTGCAGAAAATTTGCCGTAGAGGGAGAGAAAGGCTATTCTTTTTGGGGGGCAGTCACTATGGCTGGTAGCAATACAAAAGAGAAGTCTTGTTTCTGGTTCCCACCTTTGCCCTCCCAGCAAGGCTTGTCCCACCATGCAAGGCTGCACAGGTTGCTTTCTCCTTCCCTGTCCCCTTGCCAGGCTCCACCACTGCAGGCCCCGGAGCCGCACAGCACCTCGCTGTGCCACATCACGCCTTGCTGGGGTTCAAAAGGCACAGTAGCATCTCGTTTGCCACAATTACTGGCCGAACGTGAATAAATGGTCCCACTTTCTTCTCTCGAGCTGACTTCCTGCGATCTACATGTGTAATGTAATGTGCAGGTCACTCCCTTGAAAGCCAGGCTCTAGTTAAATGCCGCCTGAAGGAGCTGAGTCTCCTCATGCCATGGCTCAGCCCCACTGAAATCCCTGAGCATTTGGGTGGCTTTCAGAGCAGATGGAAAATGGCTGCAGCTGTGAGGGAAGCTCATTTATTGAATCACTGCCTCACATTTACCAGCACTCAACGGAGGTTGTGAAAGCGCAGTAACACTTTCCATGGAGGGAGAGGTAACAGCACGTGTGTAATATTCCATCATTTCTGCGCTTGAGATGTAAGGAGGCTGGCTCCTTTTGGTAGTAAAGACCTGCACTAAACCACCACCCCTGTCCTCCTGCAAAGCATGAAGTGATTCTATCACGCTGGCAAAACCTGGAGGGAGGTGTGTGTTCCTTTAAGTAAATCAGCATGTCATCCCTGCGCCATATGGACTTTCTGTCAGCAGACAGCCATCTGCCTGGCTGTGTGATAGCAGACAAGGATAACTTGGGTTCAAGGTTCAACGGATGATAGTAGGCGAGAGCTGAGCAGTGAGGGAGTGGGGCTTTGTCACCCCACTCAGAGAGACGTGCTGGCTATCAACCAGGGGCAATAAGTTTGTGGCCCCAATAAACACAGCCCTTGACAATCTTTTCCCTCTGTGTTTTAAAGAGTTCAAGGACATGAGTTACCTGGCTGCGTGGCAAGATGCGTTCAGTTGCGTGTTGGGCAAACAAGTCTTTTTCATTCTGGTTGCAATTGCTGTGATGTGGTTCTTGGCTTCTGCCAGAGTCTGACAGAGACTGGCAAAACCGGGTGGCTCCGATCCAAGAGCTCAGTTTAATTATTTGCAAAAAAAGCTCCAGAGTCCTCTGTGGCTTGAGCCTTTCTGATGGCTTGGAGCCACCCTTGCAAGTCTGAGAGTCCCGGCCAGGCAAGCAACAGTTGGTCCGGAGATAGCTGGAAGTGTGAAAAGCAGAGGTGGTGCTGGGTAGGATGGGGAAAGAGGAGGAGCCTTGTGCTGTGCATGGCCTTCTGCCTTTCTCACCTGCTGTATAAAATCCCAAGGCTTGTTTGCTCTTGTCACTTCACTTAGTTAGAGGTCTGGTCTAGGGCCTTCTAGAACAAGATATTTCAGAACAGCCCTGAATATGAATTATCTTATTTTTTATGCAAAAAGAACTAATAACTCATTATAAGAGTGATGGAAAACCATAACTAGCTCCTGTTGCCATAAATTGTCGATGGGGACCTCTTCTGTTGGACTTGGAGCATCTCTCAGTGGCCTTGCTAAAATTGCTGAAACCTCACTCGGATTTTATCTTGGTTCATGTTGCATAACAGTTGCTTTGATTTGACCTATTTCTTTTTTTTTTTCCCCTGCTTTATTTCAGGCCAGAAGAAACAAAGATCTTGCCCAACATCCTGAAGAAAATTGGCTGCACTCCAATGGTCCGAGTCAACAAGATTGGGAAGTCCTATGGGCTCAAGTGTGAGCTCTGTGAGTGTCCCCTTTCCACCAGGTTTTTCCGTGCCACGAGGTGAGGGTGAGGGGCGGTGTTGGAGGGGAGCTTCAGAAGAGGCTTTGTGGAGAGCAGGCAGAGACAGGGAGGGCCAGATGTGGCACGTGTTGGGTACTCCTGCTTACTGGGTTATGCTACAGCCATTTGTCAGACCAAACAGGATGGTTTCAAGCCGCAATGAGCAGGGGGCTAATGGTAGGGGAGGTGTCTCTCCTCCCAAATAACTGCAGCATAAACTCAGAGCAGAGCTGGGCTGAATTTGGGGATGGGTGGACCACATCACGGCAACGGGCAGGCATGCTGCAGCAGCAGTCGGAGCAGCACGCGGAGTGCACAGGAACAACTGGCCAAACCTTCCTGAAACACAGTGGCTGTGGCAGGGCAAAGGGCAGGGCAGGACTCGTCCCGCAGCTTGCCCAGGCAGCGGGAGCAGCTCAGGCTGCAGGGGGGACACGCCAGCATAGCCCCTGGCCACCAGGCAGAGCTCCTGTACAGGGGGGACTCTGCTTTGTGGTGGCATCATCTCTGCCAGGTCAGCTGGAGCTGGGCCAGGTGCTGCCCCAGGGGAAAGTGACAGCTTCCCCTGGGGTCCTTCCCAAAACACAGCTCCGGGCAGAGCAGCGGGGGCTGCGGGCAGTTGGATTTATCAGCGACACATGTGTCAGGCCCTGATGCTAAAAGCCAGGTCAAGGCGCTGGCTGTGGGGCCAAGTTTTCCAGCAGGACTGAAGTCCTCCCCCTGAGGGGATGTTAACATAACATGGTGGTGTCTCATGTAAGGGTTGGTTTCAGCCTGGTCCCCTACAGACATAAGGATGATATGATTAGGCTATCTCTGTATAAATGGACTTTTCAGTCTCCTTTTCTGTAACTTTTAAACCTATTAATTAATTTCAGCCAAACTAGGCAGAAAGGTGGATGTCTCAGAGGTAGTAGGGTTCATGAGCATCACATAGCTGGGTAGGAAGGGGAGACTTGATGAGCACTTACACTCAATAAAAGGGCACAGTGGGACCTTGTGGTCCTACGTGGCAGCAGGGAATCTGCATGGTAGCCAGCCTCCGCCGGGCTCACAACCAGGTGGAGCATGCTGTGCTCTTCTACCAGATCCCTCCTCCGGATTTGGGATTCTCAAGCTCCTAACCCTGCAACCTCCATGTTGCACCACCTCTCGCTTCCTGGAGTGAGACCTCAGGGGATGGTAGGGAACCATGGAGCAGAGGCAGAAGAGGCAGGAGGGGAGCCCTGCAGTGTCTGGTCCCCCTCTGAAGCAGCGTGTCTCTTGGAGGATGTCTTGCTGGGGCAAGTGCCTAACAGGAGTGGGAGGATTTGGTGCAAATAGCAGCAGGGAAGCTGGGGAGACCCTGTTTGCTGGGATGGTGTCTCCCTCCCCTGGTGCAGGAGAGGAAGGAGAGCCGGACAGGCAGAGCAGCTGCATGGTCCTCTCTGAGCTGCAGGTCAGCACAGAGCCTCTTACCAAGCAAATACATGACAGCTTGCAGCACTGCCGCGTCAAGGAAGCAGTTATGGCTGGACGCGAGTACCTTGCAGTCTCTGTGCCTCCAGAGATCTCCCTGTAGCTAAAGTTTTAGCAGTTTTGCATTATAAAATGTAACAATGAGCACAAGATCTGCTCAGGTACCAGCTTGATTTATCAGCCTGCAGTAGCTGTGCGTGCTAGGATGAAGTGAATGACACCCTGAAAGTACCCATTTTGCCCTGTTGTGCATAAAACAGAGCTCAGTGCCATCAGTTCAGATGCAGATGCTCATCAAAACCTTGGCGAGAAGAGTCCTGCGCCGAGCACTAGCGGTGTGGAGGGCCTGACTAGGAACCGAGGTGTGCCTTGAAGTTTGTGCATACCTTGGAAAGCCTCTGTTACTTGGGTTTTTTGGCAGCTCAGTGAACAAATTATAATTTTGATTGACACTTGAAAGTGCCGTTTCTATTGTTTGTTTTTCTTTATGGCACCCCTTTCAGGACTACAGATCACCCCTACAAAACAGTACATTTTTAGATACCTATTAATGACTGCCATGCCCCTGGAAAGATGGTGAGGCCTTGCTGTTAACCCTGACAGTGCCTTACCCAGGGAAGGGTCCTCAAGGCAGGGCAGCAAGGTGTATCATACCACTGTGGGACCCTCCACCTAGTACCCACTGTATATCCAGTTGATTTTAAACCCATCCTGGACTTAGCAGGCCTGCCTGCTGCCTT
Source organism: Chionis minor (assembly GCA_013398295.1). Lineage (NCBI taxonomy): Eukaryota > Metazoa > Chordata > Aves > Charadriiformes > Chionidae > Chionis > Chionis minor. The sequence continues at coordinate 446,229 of VZSF01007200.1, forward strand.
CAGGGTGCTGCAGGTAGATGAAACGTGGGGGGAATATGGACCATGGGCAGGTATGCTGGTGGGTAATCCCATGACAAGCTGCAGCACCCCATAAGCAGGTGGATGCACTGCCCTGAGCAAAGGACTGTTCCATGGTGGAGGAATGGGTGTCCTCAAATGACTGCAGCGAGCGCTGGGGGAGCAGGGACTTGGTGCTCACGGCTGCAGCTTGTCTCTGACAGAGCCTCACCTTTCATTTCCAGTGGCAAAATGCGAGTACTTCAATGCGGGGGGCAGCGTGAAGGACCGCATCAGCCTGAGGATGGTGGAAGATGCAGAGAGAGCTGGGATTATAAAACCAGGAGACACGCTGATTGAACCCACTTCGGGAAACACAGGTGGGAAGGGCAGGGATGCTCTCTCCGCTGGGGTACCAGGCAGGGTGGCATTTCTGAGGGACTGCAGGAGGGGCAGGGATTCAAGGTACTCTTGCACTTGCAGTTACAAGGTCAACTCAGGGCCCTGTGGTTCTGGCTCCATCCTTCCCTCGGCTCCTCTCCAGTGGCCATGGGCATCCTGGGGTGCTGAGGTGCCTTGTGGCTGAAATTCCCAAGGGCTTGTGAGGGTCCCACATCTGTGCAGGTGTACCTGCCAGGTTACCCTGCAGCAGGCAAACAGCCTTGGAAGTTGGACAAACTGGGGCGACCCCCAGGTGTTTTCAGGCTGGGAAGGTCTTGAATATTCAGAGGTTCCCAGAGAGGGTTTCCCTGACAGGCTGGAGGATAAATCATCTGGGTTTTTTTTTAACTTGTCACTGTCATCCTGCTCAGGCACTAGATTATGGTGGGGTACAAGATGAGGAGGGACAACAGAGGAGCCTCTCCCTTATTTTGCAGCCTGCACAGGACTGTCGGTGCAAGTCACCCCACCACGTCAGGGACACGTGTGTACATAGTGTGCTTTCCTGAGAGCAGGCACAGCGGAGGCTGTCGAGGTGCTCTGGGCAGAGCTGTGTCCCTTGCTGCGCTCCCTGCCTCCCCCTCACTACCCATGCAGAACAGGGCTCGTCTCTAGGAATTTTGCTCCTTCCCAGCCCATTGGCTAGAGGCACCCCAGAGTCAGCCCCCCCCTCCCTCCTTTTCCTGGCCACCCCCCCAGATGCCGGGAAGAGGGGAGCTGTACACCCCCAGGGCTGTTCCCCTGCTGGCTCCTTGCCCGCTGTGGGCAGTCGGGGCAGCTCCATGCTCCCCACAGCTTCTGTCAGGGACACACTGCTCCAGCCTCACCTTCCTCCTCCAGCCGGAGAGCAGCTGGCTCCATCCATCACTCCCAGTGAAATCGGAGCAGAGATTCCCTTCACCTGCTCCCCACGGGGTGACGTGTGCAGCTTCGCGTGTGTGTGTCCCCAACCGAGAGCCTTGGAGGGGGAGGGGAAGGCACTTCTGAAGCAAAAATCACATCCTCTCTCCTGCGTTTCAGGAAAGTGAAGGAAGAGGCCTGAGCCTCGGTGAAGGGAGGGAAGCGCTCCCCAGCCTTGCCGTTCGCTCTGTGCCATGCCAACAGGCTCCTGCAGGCAAGAGGGGTACAGATGGCAGCTGGGCTCGCATCCTCCCATGCTCCCGGCACATCCCGAGGGGCTTGTGGAGGATGCCCTCACCTGTAGCTCATTGGGGAACATTTCTAGGTTATGTTCACCAGCAGGAAAGGGGAATGTAGGAAGCAATGCATGTCTGTCTGCCTTGCCAGATGCTATTGTCAACTAATTCCCTTTCCTCCCCACCATCTAGGAATCGGGCTGGCACTGGTAGCTGCAGTGAAAGGTTACCGCTGCATCATTGTCTTGCCGGAGAAAATGAGCATGGAGAAGGTCAGAGCTCTGTATGGTATTGCCCCACAGCCGGGAAACATCTCCCTCCCTGTCTATCTCTGCCTCTCCCTTTCTGGAGCCAGAGTGCCCTCTCCTTTAAAGGGCAACGAGCCTCGCCGCATGCACCGACATAGCTTTGTAGTTACTCAGAAGATTTCCTCTTGATGAAAAAAAAAAAAGCACTCTGTGATGGCCTGGCTGATTATCTAGCACCAGCGGTGCAGCTGGGGTCACACATTAGCCAAACACGGTGCATGGCTGCAGCGAAATGGAGCAATATCTTGAGAGGACAAGGGCTGGGATGGAGCAGAGGAAAGGCAGGCAGGCACCGAGGCTCAGCTGCCAGTCCCGCTAACTTCCCCTCTGACATCTGATGTGCCACTTGGTCTCTCTGTGTCTGTACGTTTTTGTTTAATCTGGAGACATGGTTGTCTGAGCTGCTTTCTCGAGGTGGTGGAAGTCAAGTCACTTGCACGAGAGCTGATGATGGGGTAAAACTGGCATCCCAGACATGGCAGAAATCTCTGCCTTGGAGGGCCAAAAGTCTCACAAACTGCTCAGCTGAATTCATGGCAGCAAATCCAGACTTGGACCCTAACTTGGCTCAGCTGAGCTCTTTTTCAAAGCACCACCCTCATTTCAACCTAAATTTCACTTAAGCTCAGTCTGGATCAGATCCCACCTCCAGCTGCCATGGTCTTCATCTCCAGGCGCCCCGACACTCACCCAGCTTTCCCTTTTGACCCCCCCTCCCCTTGACAGACGCATCTCCCAGTGGATTAATACCCTAGGGCTGATTTGTCCGTTGCTCCTTCCCTGTGCTTGGTGAGGGGAGAGAAGGGAATTGGGGCAAAGACAGCTTTAAGACCTCCTCCTTGCATGCAGGGGCTCAGACCACAGCACATAGGAGACGCTGCTCCCTATCCTGCTTCCCTCTTCCCCTTTGCAGCACGGTGCTACCTACCTCTGCCATGTCCCCAGCTTGCCCTCCAAGTAGGACAGGGCACGAGGCCAGGCTTGAATCCATGTGCCAGCTTCAGGCGGGAGGCCCTGGGTGCCAGGAGGATGTCAAGAGAGAGTATAATTGAGAATCGGACATTGTATCCCCAAATGCTAAATGTCTCCTGCATGCAAAGCTCCTCTGGCATCTGACGCTGCCATGAGCCCGCAGGTTCGGATTACCATCACTACGTGGGATCAGTTGCGTTACATCTGCTCTCTTCCTTCCCAAAGGTCGATATTCTGAAGGCACTGGGCGTTGAAATTGTGAGGACCCCGTGCACCCGCTTTGATGCCCCGGAGTCTAACATTCGTGTTGCCTGGAAGCTGAAAAGTGAAATCCCAAACTCTCACATCCTGGACCAGGTAAATGCCATTCCTCCACTGACTCTCTTTCTTTCCAAACACAGTTTACAGCCTGTGCTTCAAGTGTGCTTGTGTTTGGGGGCTTCGTTCAAACTGGCAGCGGAGGCAGATTTCGTCAGCGTTTTACAGCGTTTGAAACTTAATCTCTCCTCTGTAAAGCACGTGGTGGCAGAAAAAAAATAAGGGACACTTCCAAACCTGAAATACTTGTGCCAAAGCCTGGGTGTGGGCGAGGCTGGGTTTTCTTGCACACTTCAAAGACTTCTCAAATTGCTTCAGATTTACCTTTGACCTGAAAAAAAACCCCACTTTTTATGCCTGGCTAACGGCCTCTGTTCTACCTCAAAAATAAGCCTCCTGCCGTAAAGGGCAAACGCCCATGATTCACACCAGCGGTTCCTGCAGCACCGGGTCTTGTACAGGAGGGCACTTCTCCCTCCGGTCTGACCCCACTGTGGGAAGTCACCTCTATAGAGAGTAGGGAGCCCCTACAGAGCAGAAAAGTCAGGGAAACTCCTTTCTTTTGAGAAAAAGGGAGCTAAATGTCTGAATATGCTTTTCAGAAGCAGCCTGGCCTAGGGGTGTGATGAACAGGGGGCTGCACACTTTTCAGTGCTGTACCTGTGTACCTCCTGTGCAAATCCCTCTGTACAGGCAAGACAACTACTCTGGCCCACAGTTCCCAGCCACCTAACTTGCCGCGCTGCCAATGACAAATGCCCCTAAATGACAAAGCAGTTCTCAAAATTAGACATATATATATATATGATACTTGAAAAAAGTTTTCTAATATGGCTTTTGAGGAGGGATTTTTTTCTGTTCTGTTTTCTGAGCTTTTTAGAAGTATTGTGGGGCTGTGTTTTCAGCTTTTTCAAGGCAACAGAAAAGACTAAAATGCTTCTATCTAAGCAATAGCTAAAATATTGAGGAGCTTTCTTGCCTCCAGCAGCTAGGGCTTTAACAAAACCACCAGATCCCACAAAACCTGGCAATGCGGCATATGGGACAGCCGCACCACTCCGTAACGGATAGGCACCAAGTGCCAAAGAGTGAGTGTTTGTGAGCACATTTAATCTTCCAGTGTGGACAAACCCCCAGTGTCCTTGGAGACCTGTCCCAAAGTGACAATCAAGAGGGAATACCTGTGACCTGGACTGGCCAGGTTGCAGTCCACCCATCGCCAGGGAGAGGTGGGGGCAGTTGCATGCTTTGGGTAAAGCTCGTCAGGAGCTATTGCTAGTTTGGTATTTGACCTACGCTTCACACGGTAACTCAGGCTGTTCTCTGTTGAAATAAACAGTACCGAAATCCAAGCAACCCCCTGGCTCATTACGACACCACAGCCGAGGAGATCCTGGAGCAGTGTGAAGGTACTGTCTGCGCTGGTGTTTCTATGTGCTGAGGATGTGCAGAGGGCTATAGCCCTCTCTGAGAGGCTTCTTTTACACGCTTATTGATCTAACTGTCTAGAAATGGAAAAAAAGGTCTCTGTAGGTGAAGGCACCCTTGATAATACTGACACGCAGAGCGTAGCAACTTCACATAATCCACTCCAGATCCACCTGAGCCTGCCAGACTTCCCTGCTACAGCCTCCCATTTCAAAAGCCTGAGGGAGGAGACCAGAGGCTTAACAGATTCAGGCTGTACCCAAGGAGGAAGAATCCATTTCTCAGTGGCTACGACATCTCTGTGACCTGAGAGCACAAGATGGCCCAAGAGGTCTCACTGGGGTGTACAAGTCCACGAGGGCACGGCAGGCTGCATTTCATCCAGCACACTCATTTGCAAATCAAAGTAGACTGAAACTTTACAGGCTAATGACATTTGATGTGACGGCTGGGGGAGGACTATCCAAATCCAGGTCTGTGCAGGTAGAAGCGAAACTTATTGCCAGTACTGGGAGCGCTGCAAAATGTAAACAGGACTCAAGGGCTTTAACTGGAGAACAGTTATCATAACAGTAAAGCAGTCAGGAAGCAACAGGAACAAGGGAGTCGTAGCCTTCCCTCCTCTACAATGCTTAGATTTGCTCCCACTGGCTGCCAGCAGTGAATTACAAGTCCCCTTTTCCCAATGCAGTGGCAGCACAGAGTCTGTTTCTGCTTGTACCAGTCCTAAATCAGTAAAATTTCACTGATGCCAGTGGGGCAACATCTGACCGACACGAGTGACAGGGCAGAGCTCTGCCATCTCTCCACTGTGGATGCTAACACCAGCTGAAATGTTGTGCCCGTTATTGATATGTGCTGCTATTCACCTGCGAGCTTTGCTTCGATGTGGTGCGGTTTGACAGGGCTGGAAGTTGCTGAGACACTCCCTCCCCCTTAAGCCAGTAGGTGCCAAAGACTCAGAAATCATGGAGACCAGTGGGAGGTCTGGAGGTCACCTTCAGCCCCCTGCACTGAGGCAGGATCAACTGTGCTCAGATCCTGCAAGCTCATCTGAGCTTCTCCACAGGATCCTGCTTTGGCCACTAGCATGACCTCTGCCTATCCTTTCCGCGCACGGGGTTCCAGCAGCCAAGGGACATGGGCTCTGCATCTGAATAAATCCTTGAATAAAGGGGCGGCCATGCTGGAGGCCACTCTGAGTCCCTGCAAGCCTCTCTCTCCCCTGACCTGCAGGCAAGGTCCACATGGTGGTGATTGGGTCTGGCACAGGAGGCACCGTCACTGGCGTTGCCAGGAAGCTGAAGGAGAAGTGCCCGGAGTGCAAGGTAAGCTAGGATGCAGGGCTGCCTGCTGGGAGCCGTGGCCCCCCTGGGTTTTCCTACCTCTGATTTTGATGTGGACCTAACCACTGCAGGACCCAGGCGTGAGACAACCTCAGTGACTGCTTGAGGTTGTGTGTGGAGAAGTGTCACCATCCCTTCTTAAGCTGCGTGTGCTGAGGGAGGCAACCTCAGCCCAGACATAAAGCTTTAAGCAACCGGGGGGGTGCCACTGTCAGCCAGTACAACTAGACCCAGAAAGGATGTCTGTAGCCACGGTTTTCCATGGATTTGAACTGGCTGGCTGGCTTTGCACTGGAGCAGATTAAAGAGTGCTCACACTATGCTAAGGGTTGAGCTTTGGAAGTAGCAGGCTCTGCCAAAGGGGTGATGACAAACACCTTGAGAGTGGTAATTTTTTAAGCCATCAGTCACTTCTGCAGCAGCTGAACACTACCTAGGATCTATTTAAAAGGCCAGTAGGAAACTTTTCTCCTGGAAGCTCTCCATGCTGCCAGTGGATAGGAATATTGATAAATATCATGGGAAGGAAAATGTTGCTGCTAAGGGCGTGGGTAATTTTTCCTTTGAGTTGTGTGTTTGACTAGTTCTGAACTCAGTCTGTGGTTTAACAAAACTTCCTTCCCTCCAAGATCATTGGTGTAGATCCCGATGGCTCCATTGTCGCTCTGCCCAGTGAGATGAACAGGACGAACACCACAACCATTGAAGTAGAGGGCATTGGGCATGACTTCATCCCTACTGTCCTTGACAGATCGGTAAGTAGCCATGCGATGAGAGGCCTCTGATCTTTGGCTTTGCATCCAGCCTGCTGCCAAGTTCAGAGGCAGCCAGCTGTGGTGCCCAGCTGTGGCCCAGCCCTAAGGCTGCCTCTTTAACTTCCCAGTGCAGAACAAGCTGTTGTGGGGTGACTGGGACTCCAGCACTAAAGCACCTCTCTGAGTAAATCTGATTATAACTGACCTACAAGGAGAAGGCGAATACAGGGGCAAGTGAGGAGTGTGCCACAGTACCAGCCCCCTCAGCCCAGCCTCACCAATGTTCACAACCTACCTCTTTCACTGCCATCACACTAGTGTTGCACAGGCATCACAGGCACACAGCAGAAACCTTGCACGTTTATGGGCTGGAAGGCAAGATCCAAGCCATGTAAGACACCAGATCATGAACTTGGTACCGCTTCTTGTCAAGTTTCTTCTCAGTGCATCGTTTGCCACCAGGCACAGAGCTTTAAAGCTCTAATTCTAGCTGCCTGTGTTTCCTGAGCCTTGTTCTTAGAAAGGTGCCTCACAACCTCAGACACCAGATTCTTTCCGCTTTCAGATTTTGTGTTATCTCCATCTCTACTGTCAGCACATGGCTTTAGAGCTGTGACCTGTAATAACCCAAAACTCTTTTTGTAGTCGGATCTGATTTTGCCTGGCAAAAGCTTGACCATTAGAGTAGCCTAGCGTGGAACATCATGAACACCACTCCCTATTCTGCATCCTGACTCTGGACCTGTCAGACGTTCCTAAAACTCCACGGAAAGGTTGCTGGCTGGAAAGGCTGGGGTGGGTGCCTGCAAGCAAGGACACCCTCTCCGGACCAAGGGTGCCCTGACAAATGTGTTTGCTTTCAACAAGTGTGGAAAGCAGCTCAAGGCTGACAGAAGTAGGCACCAGTACCACGGCGTGCCTCAGTGGGTTGGGACAGTATGAAATAACATGGCCAGGAACCAACCTTCTTGCTTTCTCTTCAGGTGGTTGATCAGTGGTATAAATGCAACGACAGAGACTCGTTCCTCATGTCTCGCAGGCTGATTAGAGAGGAGGGATTATTGTGCGGTAAGGACCAGTGATAACAGTTACTTCTCTTAATGAACTTTCTGAACCTCATGGTTTTGGGACCCAAATGCTTTGGGTTAGGTGGGCTGAATGGCCGAACCCTGAGCTGGTGTGTAGGTCGCTGTAGACTTCAGAGGTGTGGCAGTGAGTCAGTGGTCTGCGACCTGACTCATCGGCCACAGTAATTATAGAAGCAATAACTCTCCTCTTACTGGCGCACTTTTGCACATGGAACTGGATCTTCAGGCCTAACTCTGTGGGGTGTAGTGTTACAGGGGCTGAAAAGAGGATTAATGGGACTCGGGGCAGGACAGGTGGGCTGAAACTGTTGCTCCGCTAGCAACTCTGTGAGCCTGTACTCTGTCGTTGAATGGTTGCCATGCTGGAGGTGCCAGGTTTGGACCAGGAAAGTTTGAAAGTAAAGAAAGCGTAAGATGTTCTTACTGACTATTTCTCCCCGTGCCAACAAGCTGTAAGTGATCCTACCAGCTTTCCAAAATGAACAGGTGCCCTCAGACAAACCCTGCCTGTACCCTAAGAGCCTGTATACAGCATCGGCATTTTTCAGCCTTCCCCGCCACCGAGCAGATTGCTATAGGTTTGCTTCCAGGACCAGACAGTACATAGGCTTGTAGTTACAGCTGATAAAAGTCCTGAGCACTCACATCCAGGGAGTTTTGAAAAAGACCAGGCCGTTTGTAATGAAACGCTTAAATGTTGATTTAACCTAGTAGGCACAGAGTCACCGTGTTTCAACAGAAACCACTTGCTGAACTATAATTTGTGAATAGCTTCATGTTCCCTGAACTGCATTTTTCAGAGCCTTTCCTCGTTTGTTTGAAAAATGTGACCCAGTGATAATTAACCTGCTGCAAAATACGTGCTGCTTTGAATGCAGTGTGTAATTGGCACACAGATTGTGGAATGTGTTTAACTTCCAGTACTCAAACTACCGATGGAAGAATTGCCTCTGTAAAGCAGGGACTTGCTTTCCCTACGTGCAGCAAACCACATGCGTGCACACAGACACATGGAGCGTTTAAGTCTTCCCATCACGTTGGCCTGGTATTCCAAGCATGAATGTAATGTTTATGGTTTTTTCAGTCTTTACAATGCATTTAAAGCCAACCTTTGATCACCAAATATGTCAGCCAGAAGCTCTAGATTTGGTATAGTCTTCTCCTCACCCAAAGGAAGGGTGCGCTGTGGGCAGCAGTGGTATGAATGTCCCTGTATTGAACCTTTCAGCCCTTGGTCTGCCCACAGGGTCACCACAAGAAGTGGTTCCTGAAGTTCATAAGGCAACTCTTATGCTGCCTCAAAACCCCATTGCCAAGAGCCACCATATGAACACGTCCCTTCAGTCCCTAACTCTTCCTGACCCTAAAGCCTACAAGGCTGTGGGGCTGATTGTCCTCCTGCTCCCAGTATCTTGAGCTGCCCAGGCGTATGAGGTGCCACCTCTGCTACTGCTTTGCCTGGGCGCCTCTGTGCCATTCGCTGGGGCAGCGCAGTGCCCCACACACCGGGACTGTGGCCCTACACCCTGGGCAGCCCCAACGCTTGTCTCTTTCTTTTTGCTACCCATCCAGGTGGCAGCTCAGGCAGTGCCATGTCCGTCGCTGTGCGGGCTGCCAAGGACCTGAAGGAAGGTCAGCGTTGCGTCGTCATCCTGCCCGACTCTGTCAGGAACTACATGTGAGTTTCTTGCTTCCTCGCCTGCTTTCCGGCAGCAGGGTGGGAGCTCCTGTAGCCTTCTCCTCACTCTCTCTTAGGGGTATGGGACCCTTTGGTGACGTGAGCTTAGCAGTGCTGAGCCCAGGTGGTGTGGGTTAGCTGGAAAGCCACCCCAATAAGTCTGATAGCATTGCATGTGGAGTGAGCCAAGAGCTGGGAGTCTCCCTCAAGCAGCTCACAGAGAAAAGAAAACAAACAAAAAAACCCAAAACCCAACAGAAAAATAGCATACTACTGTGGCAAGGACCAGGGGCTGGGTGTTGGGACACTTGGGTTTTATTTCCTCTTGTTACTGACTTACTGCACGGAGCAGGAGTCAGTCAAGCTACAGTTTTTGAACTTGCATGCCTAAAGTTAGGAAGGCAAATAGCTGGCATGCTTCTAAGCGTTACTGAGCACCCGCAGCTCCTGTTGACCTTAAAAGGGGCTAAGAGCAGCCAGCTGCAAAAATCATGGGAGCCCTGGGGCAGTGCTGCGGTCTAGTGCATGAAACAAAGCACGACTTCTTCTGGAAGGGTCACAGACACACTCTTTGTTGGTGATTTCTAGGTCCAAATTTTTGAACGATAAATGGATGATAAAAAATGGTTTCCTAAATGACGTCCAGGAGCACAAGCCTTGGTAAGACAACTTCCGCGGGTATAAACTGTGCTAAGGGAATCAGCTTTCTGAGTCTGGAAATGATTATCTTCAAAGGAAAGTATTACCTTTTAGTATTTAGAAAAAACACAGTTAAGTCTAGATCCCTCTGGGGAGACTGTAATGTCAGCTCCTCTCTTTCAAGTGGTTAGATGTCCCAGTTCTCCAATCAAAGTCTATAAAGGAGCCGTTTTTTTCCCGAAGTTGCCCATCTGCTCCCATGTGGCAGTCATTGCTCAGGCCACCTAAACCCTGCCGAGTAGAACAGCTAAGGTGGACATCCAGCTCCACACAAAGCCTCCTCTCTCTGCTCCACAGCTAATGTTCAAAGGAACACTGGGCCGGTGGGAAGATGGGTTCCTCCTGTAGCAAGCACCCTTTCAAACAGCTCTGGAGGTCTTTTCAGGCAGGGAACAGTAAATTTTCATTTTCCAGAGCTGTGGGACAGACAAGATGACCAACTCAGCTGTCTCTTGCACACCATGGGGAAAGAGTCCCCTCAAGGCAGGGAATCACAGACAAACTGCTGATGCCAGTTGACATGTGGCTGAGCAAATGCTGGTTGTTTACAAAGCACCTAGTCTTGCTTTAAAGACAGCAGGTATTATCAATGTCACCTGCTCCTTTCATTTACTATAACTAAAGGTTATTGCAAAATATTTCCTAAAAACTTAATACATTTAGAGAGCCTCTCATGCCTGGTTAGAATTGCTCTTGGCCCTTCCAGGCTCTAGCATTGCCCTGCCTTTTCTGCAAGGACAAAGGGCTGAGATGATTTTGGAGCTGCCTGTGGTCCCCATCAAACAAACATAGCTCATCCTTCATAAGTCACACGATCATCTCTGCCAGGTTCTCTCCTAGAGGAGCTGCAAATGCTGCATTTTGAAGACCAAGGATACAACACAAAGAAGGAAAACTGATAGGCCTCCCCACTCATGAGCTTGAAGTCCTCAGTAGCTTCCTTGGATTCAGGACAGCTCAGCACCTTGCTAACCGTTGGCCTCAACCCTGCCTCCGGAATTGTATGAACACCGGCTGTTGGGAAAGCTTGGCAGGAAAGACCTGCCCATGGTGGACTTGTAGCATTACTGCTTTGGGGGTAGGAGTGGGATGAGCTTTGCAGGCAGGCAGAATGTCGCTGCGTGGTTGGTCTCATCTCTACTGGCCTTGCCTCCCTGAGCACGGCCCACAGCTGCGCAGCAGAAAGTAGCAGCTTGGTGCTGCCATTTGTCTTTCAACAGGTGGTGGAACATCAAGGTGCAGAAACTGAATCTCTCAGCCCCTCTCATTCTCCTCCCAGAAGTCAGCTGTCAAAAGGCAATTGAAATCCTCCAGGAGAAGGGATACGACCAAGCTCCTGTTGTTGCTGAATCAGGGTAACTATTTTTACTCATTTCAGAGATAGCCATTCACATCAGAAAAGCAGCCATGATGAGGCTAAAGAGAAGGTCCCATTTACTGATCCAGTGACAGGTCTCTTGCATTGGATTCTGTGATGCATATTTTTAAAATATCATCTGCCTCCTTGTGAGGATTTGTCAAGAAAACTCCCTGTAAATGAGCTAGTTAAAGTCAAAGCCAAATCCAGTGCCCGCCAGGCTCAGCGGAGGTTGGATCAGTGCACAGACAAGGGGAAGCCAGAGGAGAGGTGAGGGCTGGGTGGGAAATCCACACAAATAAGGAACTGGAGAGCCCACAAGTTTTCCTTCTCACAGCTGCTAAGTCCTGGACTGCAATAGCAGACTTTACCTACTGTTAAACCAACAGCTTCGTGAGGACAAGGATCTTCTTGTCCTGCTCAGATGAGGAGAAAGCTGGTGCCTCCCACTGATGGCAGCAGCAATTTAGTCACTGACTTCAAGGGGAGTAGCTCAGCCCATACATAAAAAGTGCGCCCTACCTCAGGTCTGACCTTTTGGAAAACTCCCTATTTCCCTACAGACTTATTTTGGGAATGGTGACCCTCAGCAACACCCTCACCTCAGTGCTGGCTGGAAACGTACAGTTCTCAGACCCCGTTACGAAGGTCATCTACGACCAGTTCTCAAAGGTACCGCTAAGGCTGTGGCTGGTGTCAACCGCTGTCCAGGGATGGGGAGAGGGGGAGAGGTGCACCACCACCCTGAGGTGTGAGAGGAGCGGGGAGAAGAGGTCAATGAAAAGACAGAGAGGTGAAGGTAGAGAGAGGTGGGGAGGGTGATGGCAACATCATGGAGGTGAGAGGCACCTGCAAAAATGCTGCTGAGCCTGTGGGGTTTGGACACCAGGAGCTAAGTGTGTGAATGTCCACCCCCAATCATACCTTGTCAGAGGACTTCATCCAGCTGGGGAATCGACACCCTCTGGAATCAGAGCCCAGCCATTGCCAGGGCTCAGCAGGGCTGGGGTAACAGGCACGGGCTCTGACAGGACACAGGGCGCGTCCTGTGGGTATGCAGGGGGGTGACGCCTGGGTTGGATGGCCATCAATGGTCCAGAGAGGGAATGAGGTAAAGAGATGGCGTCTTAGGGGAGGTGGAGCCATCACCTCCTGCTGGCCCATGGAGGCCCTTTAGGCTGGGGGGAGACAACGCTGTATTTGAGCCGCAGCAAAGCCAGGTTTGCATGTTGCCTGCATCTCCTCCCATCTCCCCAGAACAGTGCGGGTGGGTGAGGCACACCTGGTCCTGGTCCAGCTAGGTGCCACCCTGCCAACTCACAGCTACAGTCAGGCTCTGCACCACTGTCCCGTAAATGTGAAGTGAAACATAAACTGTCTCTTTTTGTGCTGTTTAGATTGGCCTAGAGGACAGCCTCGGGAAGCTTTCCTGCATCCTGGAGAATGACCATTTTGCTATCGTTGTACACGAGCAAATGCAGTGTAGGTATCTGCAGATGCACTGTATGGGCTTTGAACAAGTGTTTGAGAGAGGAAAGGGAAATTCTCAAACTGAGCTTGGTAGCTATCGGTGCAGCTGCTCCATATGTGCGGTCCCCGAGCCTTTGCAGGAAGGATTTCTGCTCCGTGTCTCTGCAAAGCCCTGGAATTGCCAACTATTCTCCTATTTTCTTTCCTGACACCACAGGGATGAGGAGAGAAGCGGTAAGCCTTAGCCACAGGAGCTTGGGACCAGCACACTACTGGATGTGTGTCCTGCAGGAGCACTTCCCAGATTCTGGCCATGAGAGCGGTGTCATTCCCCCATGCAGGGGTGACGCTGAAGCACCCAACAGCTCCATCCCCTCCCCTCATCTCATGGTTTCCCATGGAAACCCACTTTTGGGGATGGGGAATTATTCATTACAGGGTTTCATTTGGTCCCCTCTGACAGCCAAGGTAGACATAAGTAGCAGCTTGGGGTGCAGTGCCTTTGCTGCACAGCTGTAGGCTCAGGCCCCTAGTAGTTTAGTTTCTCCATTTAGTTTCTTGACCTTGAATTCAAATCACTGCCTTGCTGCTTGTGGGCACCAGAGGAAACAAGGGGGAAGTCAGGGATCTCCGTAGTCTTCGTATCTTGAGGTCAAAAGGAGCATTTGGGCACATTAGATAAAGCTCAGGTGGAATTTAGGCATGTAAGTGCAAGGGAACAAACTGCACAGTCTGCATCCCACTGCTTAAAGACCTTCTGCAGTGCACGCCCAGAGGCTGTGACATCTTGTCTGAACACCCCTATTCCCACTTGCCACCTCTGGAGATGCACCCGACAGATGTCCTTATGCCTGTGTGCCCCAAGGGATCTGGGTAAATTGATATGCTAAGGGGCCTTTCTTGCCAGGCGCTAGGAGACACCCACCCTGGAGGTCCAGGGTAAGTTGAGAAAGGTGAGAACAAGTGTGTTGGACGGTGAAGAAGCCCTGGGGTAGGGGCACGTGAGTCGGGAGGCACAATGTGTGCAGCATCTGTGTATGAGCCTTACCTGGACCATGGCCGGGTATCGGGATGCTCTGCCAATTGAGGAGCACCACTGGGCCGGTCCAATAAACCAGCCGTACCGGCAGCTTTGATTTATTCTCAAACCACTGTACAGCCACCCCCTTCCCTGGTGAAGCAAACCAGCTCAGTAGAGTCACGTGCAGTAGGACCACATTAGCATGAGGGTTGCTGACACATCAATGGCAGCAGGGATGACACCTTGTTGCTCTTCTGACCAAAACAGGTATGGCGGCAGGTGCTGTTCTGCAAATCTGACCTAACACACTTTTCCGGTACAATTACCCCGTAAAACCTCTAGAAGTGGAAACCTGGCCTTATCTCAAGGGCGTTGCTTGGTTTAAAATGTTAGCAACATGAAAAAGCACTCAGAAGACCCATGCTTAAGTCTTCTAAATTAGAGCTGAAGGGTGTAATTACACTGATTTTATGGGATTATGCGTTGAACATGCTAAGCATTCCTAGGGTGAGCAGCATGCTATATTGCGCTATATCGACCGCCAGCAAAGGGCTGCCTGCAGAACTCGGGGCTTCCAAAACCCACCGTGCGCAAACATCCCAATCCCTGTGCTTGTATCTCCCTGGCCTGCCACCCCACAGCCCCATCAGCTCTAAAGCTGGCTTGCAAGGCCAGCCACGTCCCCACAAAACACCGCAAACGAAAGTCTGCCATTCAAAAGTGCCTTTGATGCACATTTCCAATTCTCTCATCACCAAAAATAATGCTAGGCAGAATTTCTCAGCTGTGTTGTCATAAAATAACAAAAATCTATTCTGTATCACATTTCGATATAAATTAAATGGTATCCGCAAATTAAATGATACCCACCAAAAAGTATCAGCCAGCTGTACGCTGTGCCGCTTGCTCTGGTTTTCAAACAACACCCGTTGTTCTTTTCCAGAGCTGCTGTTTTAATGCCGTCACAGTTACCCCCTTATATATTACTTTCTTCCCACACCTTCGGAGCTTGCATTTTACCTTGTGTTCGGACTCTGGTGGCTAGTTTTATTTTTATTTAAGCAAACATTTATCAGATAGTTAAAGCAAATGTTGCAATGCTGTTTTATTAATGGTGATGCAGGACGTTATGAGAACAGAGCAGAAAGTGTCTCGCTGCTGCTTTTAAAAGAGTCTTATTAGTTCGGCCTGAAAAGTTTGTGGCGATAGAGACAGGGCTGGAACAGAGGCCGGGTAAAAACAACTGTGAAATTAAGTTTCCTGCTCTGGTAAAGGGTGCATTATTTGCAGCTGAAACCTCCCTGACATGATCCCGGTAACTCGACCGAGGCTGCATCAGTCATTTCTGTTGAAGCAGAGCTGAGACAGCTGTTGTTCCCCTTAAAGTTTTCTTTTAATAAATGAATAGCAGCCTCTGCACAGCTGGGGGAGGGGGGAGTCTTTTTTTTTCTTCCCCCCCCCTAAACTGGCATTTTGTCTGCCTACAGTCAATGGGAACGGCAGCTCCTTCATGAAGCAGATGGTGTTTGGTGTGGTGACAGCGATGGACCTCCTCACCTTTGTCAGCAGAAATGACAAGAAGTAGCGCGGTGCTTTGGCTGCGCCCACCTCCACCCCTCCTGAGCCTGAGCCACCCGGCCGAGGGGGCTTCCTGGCCTAATCCAGCTGATAATGTCTCAAAATGACTAGGTGAAAACTGTAATGTAATAACCAGTTGTCTGCCAAATGCCACCCAGAATATCACTAAAGAGAAGATAACTAAAGAAACTGTGTTTAATAGCCATGTTTGGTTACATGGAGTCACCCAGGGCTGGAGAGGTTACGTGGTGGGAGGGATGGGATGGGGATGGCTGGATGATTGCTTTCGCCCAGATTTTAGCAGGTGTGGGGTTTGGTGTGTTTGCTAGCAGTAATTACCTATACACTGCCGGTGTTGTAGCGGCCGCGAGTTGTCCTGGTCCCACCAGGGCTGGAGCCTGTCTCCACCATGAAAAGCTCCATCCCTCTTGAGGGCTGGGGGCAAGCCACGTTGTGGCTGCACCCTCCTGCTCCTCTCCACCCCTTGCAGGGAGGCCTGCAGGCACCCCCCAGAGACCTTCCTTCTCACCCGCCGGCTCCATTTGGGGGCCGAGGAGGCACCTTCTTCCTCCCCTCCCTGGGGGCAAGCGGGAGAGGCAGAGCCCTGGAGGAGCGATGAGGGGGGGAGCAGGTGGGACCTGGCACCCTGGTATGTGAAAGGTGGGGAGGCAGGGGCAGGAGGGACGGGAAGGGACAGCTGAGGGTGGTGACGGGCAGTGGGGAACGAGGTGCTGGGCTGGGCAGGTGGGGAATAATCATTCCTGCAGCAGCAACCGGCCTTTGGAAAGCACCTTCCTTGCCTCTGGGGGAGCTGGTGGCATTGGGCATTTTGTGTACGGTCCCACGGGAGGGGGCAGTGAACTGAACCCCTCTGAGACGGAAAGGCTCATTCTCAAGATATGGAGGAGGGGATATGGCTTCATCCCTGTGTCCTGTAACAGTCATCTCATGAATATGCATCCTGAGAGCTCCTTATCACGGGACAGAGGGGAAGGCGAGGTTGATCTTAATTTTGCTGTCAGAGCATTATGTTCCAGAAACTGATAATGAAGGTCAGAAGAACCATTTGCCATGGCTGCAAAAACCCATAAATGAAAGCAAATGTGAGAGGAGGGCTGTGGGGCCATACTGAAGCACTGTTGAAACCCAGTTTGGCGAAGTTGCTCTCAAAAAACGCAAAGAGCTTTGCAATCTTTCCATAGGTCTCAGGAGCTGCTCGAAGGTGACAACAACCAATTTTGATTTTGGCTTGCTGCTAAGTGGCTAGTCCATACTTTCAACCTAATCTAGTTTGTACCAGACTTTTATTAAATTATAGAATGCTGAAGTATTTATAGTTAGGAAGGGTGTCTCCGCTGTCTTTTGTTTCCTGCATGACACAAGATTTATCAGATCTTCTGCAAGTTTTTGCTTGAGTAATACCCGTATTTGTCCAGAAAAAGTAAAAACTGATTAGCTCAATCTCACTGAATCATATTTATTTCAGTGACTTTGTTGCAAACTGAGGGACATTAGTCCATGCTGGTATTCCGAACTCAGATGAGTAACTTTTAAAGTGCCACGTAACTCCATGAAGCCCAGAACTGAGTCTGAATCTGGACTACTTTGAAGCCTGAGAAGTGCCAGACCCTTCCTGCTGCCCTCAACTGCAGCATGTCCTGCTGAGCAGCAGACCCGGCTGCAAGAGAAGTAGTGGAGATTTGCCTCCACCCGACAGCCAAGGGCACGTGAGCTCCCCTTCACTGGAGTCGGAACCCCAGCATCCGACCCCCAGGCCCCCCACCTCCTGTGCCAGTACCCCAATAGGGCAGCTCTTGTCCCAAAGGCAGCTTGGGAGTTTTAAGGTCAGGTGTGAGACGACTCCTTGGGCTACTCCGGAGACGTGGGCACCTTCAAGGGGGGTGACCTACCCGTACCTGGAGACCGCTGCCACCCTGCCCCAGAGAGACCCCCTCTAAGTGCCCATGGAAACAATTCCCTGCACGCTGGGCAGGTCTCTCCCAGCAGGGTATGGGAAGCTTTAGGGTGCGTGTGTGTGTGTGTGTGTGCGCGTGCGCGCGTGTGTGTGCGCGTGTGCGTGTGCGTGTGTGTGTGCGCGTGCGTGTGTGTGTGTGTATATGCACAAACAAGAGCTTAACCCAGCTCTCCTTTTGGTCCAGCAGTACCAAGGCTGTGGGGGACAGGCCACACTAATGGTCTGTCCCCTCAGAAATTGCCTGTGTTAATGCAAAAGCTGTGCCATTACTGTGATTTTTTTTTTTGATTTTTTTTTTTTTTAAACAGAAACAAATCCACTATTTGATGTGTTTGGCCTGAGCCTCTGCTTGCAGAGCCAGCTGCTGCCCGGCGCGCTGAGCGTGCGGGGCTGTGTGCTCGCCTGGGGGTGCAAAATGAGGCGGCTCTCAAGAAAGAGCCAGCTGAAAACCCCCACGACGGGCTAAAAGCACATAGCGATGGGACAGGATGGGACAGGACGGGCTTCTGCTGCCCCGAACCTCTTTGCAGCCCACACGGCCCTTGCGGCGCAGCCCGAGCCCCCAGCGCTCCCCGCGGCCGCAGCGCTGCTGCGGGACAGGCAGCTGCATGTCTGAATAGCTGAATACGACTGTGAATATTTACGGCGGCTTCTGTACGTTTACTATGAGGGTGGGAACTAATAAAGTTGGGCACAAGCTCCGGAGGCTTCAGATTTTCTCCACCCGCCCCCTGGGGCTGCCACCAGCAGGCGCATCCCACGGTGCTAGTGCCGTGGACGGCCAGGGGTGTCGGCGCTGCGTCTCCTGTAGTTTGCCACCGACTGTGACCCTGAGGGTGCAAACGTGCCCCCGGGCAAGGTGCTGCCCCGACGGCGCCCCCGGGGTGCTGGCTTGGGCGTGAGGGGGTGGTAAGAGGGACCGGGTGCTGCTATCCTGCCGGCCACATCTCCCGGGTGGAAAAAGGCCTCAGTAAGCAGGGGAGAAGGTTTCATGTGCCTTGCCCACAGAAATCCACGCCGGACCTGTGAACACGCGCCTGCACGCAGCACCAGCGGCAGCCGGGGGACCAAGAGCCAAGCTTGCACTCACTGCCTGTAGTCCCTGTCCCTTCTCCCCGTGTCCCCAGGGCTGCCCTCGGGCAGTGACAACTCCTTCCAGATATCTGGTCTTTCGAGTTTGAGTTCGTTTCCCTTCCCTGGCCACCGGTGCCTTATCAGTGTTTTTGTATCCGGTGAGAGGCGGCCGCCCAATGGCGCTCACTGACAGTGCTCAGTGCAGCTCGGTGCTCTCGGGCTCTACAGGGTGGCGGGGTCCCACGTATCTGCCAGAGGAACGGGGATTTTCAGGCTTAAGGAGCGGTGAGAGGGCGGGCGGAAGGAGGGCAAGGGCCAGGCAGCATCCCGTCCCACTGCCCAGAGCGCGGCGCCCAGCTCCGCTGCAGGAGACGGACCCTGGTCCTGCAGCGTCAGCCCAGGGTCTTCTCCCAACACCTCCCACTCCAAGGGGTGCGCGTGCGTGTGCATGGAGGGCTGGGGGCTCCTGAAACTCGTGCTGCTCTCCACAGACAGTCCCATCTGCTGCAAGATGTCTCTGCTCTTCACCCCATCACCGCTCTGCAAGGTTGGGGGCTACATTTCCGAGGAGCTCATGGGTTCGTCAGGCTGAGATGCTGTCACACCAGGGAGCGAATGGCCCCGCGGCAGCTCCGGCTGCCCGCGCAGGTCAGGGCACACGGGTGATGCCCACACGTGAACCCCGCACAAACCTCCTCCGCTGGGACACGCGGCCTTGGCCCCCTGCAGCTTAATCCAGAGGAAAACAGCTATGCAGGGCCTAAAGCGCTTTAAATGGTGTGTGTCAAGCATGCGGCGTGGGAGGGCTGTTCTGCCCTGGGAAGCTGCGGGAGACAGGGATAAAACAGGTGCCCCATGAAGGTCCATGCCCAGCTCCGGATCCTGAGGGGGAGCATTGCGGCTCAGGAGCTGGCTACCTTCCACCTGTGCTGCCTCACTAGAGCCTTTTTTTTTTTCTTTCTTTTTTCCTTTTTTTCATTTTTCCCTTTTTTCCCCTTTGTTTTTCTTTTTTTTTTCCCTTCATTTTTTTTTCCCTCTGGACACCAGCACCAATGCCCTCGGCAGCCTGCTAAGTGCGGGGTGGGGGTGCTGACTCTTCAGAAACCCTGGCTGAAGCCAGCGAAGAGGGGCGTGGGGAGAGACGACAGACCTGGGGATGGCTGGGAGATGCGGGATTAGTCTGTGGTCGGACAGACTAAACCGACGCCACCAGCAAGATAAGCATCTTGCTGGCCCTGCCCAGCCACCTTTTGTGTCACAGAGGCTTCCCCGCCTCCCCCCACCCCATCTGCCCCCACCGCTGCTTCATCATGGAGCCACCACATAAATAGAGGGTCCGGGCAGGTTACCGGGAGAAGACCGGAGGCGTCGTTCAGGGTCCCTCACCGCTCCCCGGCACCCGTCCCTCCTGCCTGGCCGGTCACCCTGCAGGTAACCAGCACCGATGCGGCCGCCGCCACGACCCGCGGGCACTGGGCGCAGGGCAGGAGGGGAGCGCCTCGGCCAGCCCCCAGCTTGGTTTTCCAAAACTAAGGGGCAGGTGGAACATTATCACCAGGAAAACTGTCCCAGAGCGAGCAGGGGGCTGTTCCCGCTGCAGCCGCTGAATGGCAAACTCCAGGTTGCCGTTTCGCTGGAAATGGGCTCTATTGGAGAAACCTGATTTCTTTGCAAGGCGGGGACAGAGGTTTCGGTGGGGAACAGGACGCCGGGGTTGGATAGAGGGTCGGGTGTGCATGATCTTTGATTTAACAGCGGCGGTGCCCTGCTCTTGGCTGTGCCTGAAGCCCAGAGGAACTGGGTGGCAGAAGCCAGGAGCAGCCGGGAGGGACCTCTCAGCGTGGGGCTGTGGAAGGGGCAGCCTTCCCACCGGGAGCGGGTCTGGGCTCCGTACTGCTCGGCACGGGCATCAGTCCGCTGGGAACTGCTGGGATAAAGTGACCGGTAGACTAAAAGGTGTGAATGAAATGAAGGGGCAGATCAGTAACTTACAGCAAGGGTGAAGCAGAGTTACCTGTAACTTCAACAAGCAAGAGTTTGTTTTAAGAACAGGAAGGCTTTAAAGTGAGTTACTTGGTTGGGTCTCTCCTTTTTCAAACTGGAGATGGTCGGAGTTCATGCTTTCAAGTATTTTCCATACAGTTACACAATTTGGAATTTTATTTGTTTAAGAAGTCATTTCAAGCAGTTGCATGACTGTGAAAATAGGACATTGGGGCTATCAAATGCACAGCGTGATGGTAATGATATAATTGTAATCAAAGTTGTCAACGGGGCAACCAGGGAAGAGACCCAGGCTGGCAGGACTCAGTGCGGGAGGGAAGCAAGTGTATTTAATACAGCAGGATGTAAGGTCACTCGGGCCGGGGGAAAGGATCTGAAAGGCTGCACTTAGAGAAAGGTGGTGTCTTGAAAAGCTGTCAGTCCAAAAAAAGAATCCTCAGCCTTAAAACGGAGAAGGGAGACAGCACAGTTTTGGCAGTGTTAGGTTTATGGTTGGACTCGATGATTGTAAAGGTCTTCTCCAGCCTAAGTGATTCTGTGTACGTGGTGCCAGGCGCAGCCGTGCATCCTAGGCGGTGTAAGTGGAGGAGGAGGGAGCAGGCACAGGGAGCGGATTCCATGCCTGCGAATGACTCTCCAGTTGGAAACAGACTGGCCATAAAACTGAGGCGGGCAAAGAGCGGAGTCACACAGGAGTGCCCCACAGCTGAAAACCCTTCCGTACAAAGGGAAGGCTTCACAAATTGGAGCGAGGGCGAGGTGACTCCCTCGGCTCCCCGTGGGGGAGGGAGGTGGCCGGAAAAGGCAGGCAGGCAGCTGCCGGGTGGCGAGTGGCACCGCGCGAGGGGCTGGGGGCTGACACCCAGACCTGGCCCGCGATGAAGCAGGATCCCAGCCACAGGCTGTCAGAGCGGAGAGTGCTTCTCTGAGCTCTTCATCTGTCCGTGCCCGAACGCCTGCCAGGAGCAATTAGTCACTGAGAGTTAAGTTATTAGCATTAATATAGGGGTGAACAAGTGTCATTTGCCGGCCAGGGCGACCGTGCCAAAGCTCAGGGAGTGCTGCCACATGGACTTCGCTAACCCGGTGCCCACGTTGCGGCCCTCTGCACACCTGGTGGGTGGAGGAGGACACCTCGGTCGAGCCAGGATGAGCTTTTGGGCACAAGGCTCCATGTTTTAGAGCAAACCAGCCTGGCCCCAGCAAGCTGCGGGTGACCGAAAGCTACGGCTAACAGGGGAGAGGCGGCTATGTCCCGCTCGCTTTAAACCCCGGGGGAGGAGCGGGGTGTCCAGACCTCGGGGGCGAGCTGTGCCCATGCCCAGCGTGACGCCTGTGCCCATCATCCATCTCCCCCTTTCTCTCCCCAGCAGCATGGCTCTCGCCGGCCCCCTTCGCCTCTCGCTCGCCTGCCTCCTGCTCTGCGCTGCGGCCCCAAAACCCACCTGCGACCCCAGCGCCTGCCCCCCGTGCCCCGAGAGGGACCTGGAGGGGCCGGCCACCGCCACGGCCGGGGGCTGCTGCCCCCCCTGCCCCCCACCCTGCGCCTGCCCCCCCTACCTGGAGGGCGACTGCGAGATGCAAGGCTTCGCCAGCGGCCACGTCCCCGCCGGCCGCTCCTTCTACATCGACTTTGCCCGCAAGCTGTGCACCTGCCAGCCCGGCGGGGACATCACCTGCGCCCTGCTCTGCCCCCGCCTGCCCCCCGCCTGCCAGGCCGTGGGCAGCCCCGTGGCCGACGGCTGCCCACGCTGCGTCTGCTACGACCAGGAGGAGATGGCGGTGCCGGCCGGCACCGTCACCACGCGGGGCAGCCGGGTTTGCACTTGCCCCCCCCAGGGGGGCCGGCTGCAGTGCAGCGGGGGCGAGGGCACGGAGTGACCCTCTCCTCTGGGCCGGCCCGGGGCAGGAGGACAGGGCAGCCTCTCTGGCAGCAGAAGGCTTTCTGCGCCTTGGGGCATCCTGGCCGAGAAGTGGCAGATGCTTCAAACTGTCCTAGAGGACTTGGTGATGGATACGGCCGTGCCGCAGGGCGCTGGAGGGGTGCCGCGCTGCATGTCATTTATAAAGCAGGGCGAAGCGTCTGTAGCGGGTGAGCTTGCTTTGTCGTGAGGTTTGTTCCATGGCGGTGGGCTGGGAGAGCTCAGGTTGCTGCTAGCATGTAACTGGAACAAACGCGGTAATTTATTTATTTGTAAGATGATCGTATGTGCCTTTGTATGTGTTTATGTTTATAGAGCACGTAGATAGCACAGCCTTAAGTCAACTTGGTGGATAAACTTCCTCCCGGGATCCAGGTCTTTGCTTCCCCTCATTCCATTAAATTCAAAGTGGTGGGACCAAAATCGGAAGATTGGTTGACCTCCCCCTCTCCAGGCTTTTTTTGACATTGGGAGGAGTAGGTGGGCTGGCACATGGCTGTGTGCAAATGCCTCTCGTGCCTCCATCCTCCGGAGCAAAGCCACAAAGGATGCTGGCAGTTGAGGGTCAGTCCTTCACATCCACCTCGATGAAGCAGTTTACCCAGCGCTGACCCCATTTCAGTCCCTGCTGTGTCCCGGTTCAGCAGGAATACCCCAAATTGCACGTCAGTCACTGTGTCCTCCTCACCCTTCCTCTCCCATTACCGCTGCTGGAGCCATAGCACATGGTAGAACTGCATCTTCTGAGTGCTTTGACATAGATAAATGTATACACACATATGTATGTGAATATATGTATGTGCAGGGAGACTGTATTAAAAAACACAGCTTCATCAGGCTGAGAAGTTAACAAGTGTTGATTGTGTTCCTTCAAGGCATTGAATAAAATCGATTTTAACAATAAACTTTTGAAAACTGTACTGATAAGCACGCGTATACTTTCCTCACGTGTTAGCTGGTGTTACTTGGGCCAGGCAAGCTTCTCACCAGCCACCTTGGCCCCAGGTACACTGGGAAACATTAAACGTGCCCCCTGGCTTCTTTTTGTATTCCTCTCTCATGCTCTCTCTGATGCTGGGTGACTGCAAAAAACCAGTGAGTGGATAAGATTCAGGTGAAGGGTTAGGAAAAAGTTGGAAGGAAAAGATAAATTTGCTCCTCAAGACGAAATGAGGGTCCCCGTTGATTAGGGCTGTCAGAGACTGACCCTGCCCTGGGCTTTTGGTCAGCCTCAGCCAGAGATGTGAGACCTCAGCACATCCGAAAAGCTGTCGAACCTCCAAGCTGGGCCTGGGGCATAAGGCTTCTGAGTGGCTGCACTGTCCCCCTCCACACGATCACCCCACCGATGGCTGTCGGCTGGTAGCAAGCTGGGACCCCCAAAATGGACTTTTCCTGAGGCTGGAGGGCTCTTGAGGACTATTTGGGAGGTGCTGGTTCGGGGCCTCACCGGGCAGTTTGAGAGCACATGAAAGGGACATGCTGGGGACATCAGGGATGTGTTTTGTGTGGAGCCAGCGCAGCCAGGACACCTCCTTGTCCCAGTCCTGCACACGCCGCTGTGGGGACAGGGAAGCAAGGGAGCAGGAGATGAGAAGGACAGCTTTAACAGAGAAAATGTCCCCCCCCAGCACCCGACCTGCACCTGGCAAGCTCCCCGTCCTGTCCCTGCTGGTGGCCATCACCTACCCTGCTGAGCCAAAGGGCTCGGCAGTTTCGCCTCCCGCCTGTGTGACTTGCAGAAAGCCGCAGCGAACCTGAGGGCCGGTCTGGGCGAGGAAGCGCGCTCGCTGCGAACCGAGCAGTGACACAACTTCTTGGCGAAAGCCACTGCACGCTCCCCCCCCCTGCTCCATGTGGAAAACTACAGGAGACACCACGTCGAGTCGTCTTCGGGCAGTCAGCAGCTTCCGCAGCGCTTGCTTTGCAGTTCAGGTTTGAGAAACTCCGTCACTTGCGACAAGCAGCAAGGTTCGGAAACACCACCTCTTACCTTCCGCTGGTTTCCTGAGGCTGGTGTTACTGGAGAAGGCGGACGGCGGCTCCGGATGTAAACCGATGCTGAACCCACCACAGCAAACACTCAGCTCTTCCACCAGGGATTTTCCTGCAGCTGAGCCGTGGGGAGAGGGGTCAGAAATTGCCCTCCCCGCGCTCTGTGCTCCCAGCGCAGCCGGCTGCCAGGGCTCCCCGGCTCCGGCACAAGCCGAGCCGTGCAAACCCCCAGCTTCACGCACATCCCCGCCCTGTTCCCAGAGGATGTGTTTCAGTCACCGGGAAGGGGGTTGTACTCGGTGGCCCTTCCCGCTCTGCTCTTCTCCATTTGGTTGAAAAAATGGCCTGTTTTTTGATAAGGCTAAAGCTCACTGTCACCTTACAGACCAGACAGCCGACATCCCCTGCTGCTGTTGGAGCCGGCAGCATGAGAAATTCCTCCCATTACAGGTTTTAATTACACGCTGTCCAGGTATTTACAAATAGCTGAACGAATTCACATCCTGCACACGCTTGCAAGGTGGGACCGTTTTAGTCCACGGGGTTAGCGCCGGTTTGTGTTTGCCAAGCATTTAAAGGAAATCAGGACGGGTTTTTGCAAGCGTCGTAACAGGTTTTGCCAGCGGGTAGCGATTGTTCAGAGGGAGTCACGAGCGACTTGGGCAGACGGCGGGGTCGCTTGGGGAGGGTGGTGGTCTGCTGGGGTTGTTCATCCTCTGTCACACATCTCCTCTGTCACACTGCTTCCCCCCGCCCTTGTGTGACCGATAACCTTTGAACAAGTGAGAATGACCGACAGGCGGCTATCCCTGAATAATACCCGTTTTGTGGGAACGCTCTATATAGAGCGTCAGCATGGGAACGTCGAGGAGTTATTCCTCAAACGTCTGTGTGAAAAAAGACCCCGCCGGCTCCATTGCAAGCTGCCCTTTGGAGGAGGTGGTGAATACCTTCTCGCTGCCGCCATCTCTGATCCGAGGACAGCTTGCACCTCTCGTCTCTGCCTGGAAGCCTCACAGGATCCCCGTCTACATTTCACGACGCTGAAATAAGTAGCCCCGTGATGTTACTTTTTCCCTGAACAGCTGCAGCGGCACAGGGAGAAAAGAAAAAAGCCGTTCAAAGGCAACGTGCCGTTCAGTTGTCAGAATTTATTCATCAAAGTTTAACGTCTTGGCTTTGAGCATGCTTTGTTTGAATGGATGTCATCCTGGATTCTCCTGTACTAATCACCCGTGTGCGTCTTGACATTTTGGTAGTGCTGGCATTGCTCTTTCTATCTTTGCAGGTTGGATTTTTGTCCCATGGTCTGGAGGACAGCGTAGTGTTGTGGCTGCCCATTTGGACAGTCCCGGTAACTTTTCCTCCCGGCAAGGCAGCTGCTGCAGGTAAGGAGCCGGGCGCGCCTCTGAAGCGCAAAGCAGCGTACAAACTCCTGTGCATCCCTAAATTAGCCCCGAAAATCGAGCCAAGAGCTGAAATTCGCAGCTCCTAAAAAGAACTCATTTTACATATAGCGCAATCGAGTCGGGGTGGAGGGGTGGGTGTTGTTCGTATTCTTCAGTGTCCCGTAACTTTGTGAAAGATTTTTGCCGCTTAGCTATTTGTGGACCCTCTTCATTGTATTAATGATCTAATAATTGATTTAAATAGAACCATGTTTTGGGCACCAGTCCTTTTAATGTGCCCTCTCATTTCCTGCCTCAGGAGGCTGTAAAATACCAGGGTAAAATATCCGTGACTGAAAGCCCATTAGGAGGTGTCCTTTTGGCCCAACTATACCCCGGGCCAAGAAGTTAAACTGTTCACCCAGGTGCTTCTGCCTTTCCTGACACCCAGCCAGAAGAAGTCAGTTCCTTCCGGGTGGTTGACCACGCAGCTTTAGCATTCCCGCTGCTCCTTCTGCCCCAGCCTGCGTCTGTAAAGCCCAGCTTTAGGGGGGTGGCTGCCTGTCACTCTGTCTGGGTATTATGCTCTTAAATTATCAGAAATCCTGATCCTGTGGCAGGCTTCGCACTCGCGATTTCCACACTCATTTCTGTTCAGGGGGAGACCATGACAGAGGTTTCCCAGAGGATCCCCTAATTTAACTACACCGCATGGAATCACTTAGGTTGGAAGGGGTCTTTAAGATCATTGAGTCCAACCATCAAACTAACTTTGCCAAAACCACCACTAAACCATGTCCCTCAGCACCACGTCTACCCATCTTTTCAATACCTCCAGGCACGGCCATTCCACCACCGCCCTGGGCAGCCTGTTGTCAAATGCTCAACAACCCTTTCCATAAAGAAATTTTTCCTAATATCCAACCTAAACCTCCCCTGGCCATTTCCTCTTGTCCTATTGCCTGTTACTTGTGAGAAGAGACCGACCCCCACGTCTCTGCAACCTCCCTTCAGGTAGTTGTAGAGAGTGATAAGGTCTCCCCTCAGCCTCCTTTTCTCCAGACTAAACAATCCTAATTCCCTCAGCTGCTCCTCATAGACTTGTTCTCCAGACCCATCACCAGCTTCATTGCCTGTACGCGCTCAGTGTTGGTAATAGACTGACTACATCCCCCCAGAAATAGTTTTTCTTTAAAATTTGGGTGCAGGGAGAGAGGTAAAATTTGACACTACCTTTTGAATGTGTTTCTTACAGGAAATTTTAAGCATCTGCAGTCACCCTGACACGCAGCACAAGGACAAGAACTGACGTCGCACACCCAAATGTGACAACATGAAAAGGAAAATATTGCAAAGTAAAAGCTGACCTATACCAGGACATTGAACCGAAGCAGATTTTTAAAATGCGACTTCTTCCCACCCCCCGCTTTGGTTCAGTATCACGGTGAAAAACCACGGAGGTCTTTCAGATGACACTGCGAACAACATTGCTGGGTAATAAAAGCAGTCCCGGTGGTTAGATGTTCTCTGCGCTACAAGCAACAGCCTTTCCTTCTTCCGTGTGGGTGGGCAGGGGGGGAGCAAAAATGTAGATTCGGCATTTAAAACAGATGTCCTCAGGGAAGGGCAGAAGAGCTGCCACTCGGGTTATCTAAAGTCAAAATTACAGAACAGCAAGCAGGGGGCTGCGTAAGAAGAGGGACATATCGGGCAGGAGCTTCAGGGCAAACTCAAAATACGCACACTTGATGACATACATGTTTTGCTTCTGAAATTAAAGCAGAAACGTTTTATTGAGTATAATTTCTTTAAATTAAGGACTTTCTTTAAATTAAGGGAGCGTTTTTGCATGTTTCCCTAAGATGTGCATATTTAGTGATGCAGAGTATTAAAATATGCATATTTCTATGCCTAAGACCTTTTACTGGGGCAAACAGAAACATAAAAAACCCCATGTACGTGACAAAAATGACATACATTCACTTGGGAAAATAATGTACAAATTGTTTTAAGTCTAAAGTGATTTAGCTTTAATGTTGTTCATCTATGCTAAAGACAGCTTATTTTTAGTTATCATTCCAATACTGCATTCATAGCAGCATCCACAACTCGGTTCTGGAAAATTATTAGGCTTTTTCCAGCAAAGCTGGCTTTGAATGTTGGAGTGAACTGTGGAGTCATTATTCAACGCTATTCACTGTTCAAAAGCTCAAGAGACACAGAAAAAGTCTAGGGTATGTAATCAAGGATTAATTGTTGCCAGCTTTCAAAGAAAAGAAGGAGGGGGGGGAGGGGGGAAGAAAAAAAGAACAGGAATACTAAAACAGTTGTTTGAAAGCAGAACGGAGGATTTCAGAGGAAAATTATTACTTCTGTAGCTGCTTAAAATGTCACTGCGTTTACAAGTGAGTCAGGAGTAGTGTTTCCTCCAGCATCGGAAAAGCCGAAAAGGCAGCGCAGGTATTACCTAACAACTGCCAACCCAGTTCCTCAAAATCTGAGTTTCTTTTGATGCTTCTTGAATTTTTCAGAAGCATTCAGCTATAGTACCAAGTTTAGAAAGTTCATCAGCTGTGCAAAACAGTCCTTTTGTGTACCCAGAAAAAAAAATTTAAAAAAAAATAAAATCACCCTCTTGTTCCAATACAAAAATACAGTGAGACACTAGTAACAGAAATATTCTCTCTCCTTCCCAGCCTTAATTTGGATCTCACCCATGGAACCATGTATCTCCTAAGTATCTTAAGATAAAACACTTTTAAAAAAAGCAGTACCTGTGCAGGAATAGATTTTGCTGACGTAATTGCACATATAATTAACGTCCCCTTGTCTTTTCTCTGTGCTTTCTGCTGAAAGTACGCAGCCTAAAGCTTAAAGGCCAAACAAGGCTATAAACTGAGCTACGCAGAAACGTTTAGCAAACAGAACTTGGTGTACGTCGAGAGAGTCTCTGCGGTTTGTAGCTCATGGTGAGCGGTTGCGGAGCAGGGCGGTGCAGCACCAACGGCATACAGGGCAACCCCTGGTTTCTTAAGTACGACCTGCATATTTTTTGGCAGCTATTAAAAATCTGAGTTTAAAAATGCTTGGGTCTTAACAAAAATTGTCTCCAAATTAAATTTTATTACCACATGCACGTTTAGCATATGCATCAGTCTGTATTTAGGATTGAGTGATCAACTTAACAAAAAGTGTGCTAGGAATAATGCTCAGGAGTAGGTCCATGGGCCTCATCTTCCAACTTGTGCCAGTAGTGACACAAAGTCCAAAGACCAACAGAGATGATAAATATCCAGAGGAGCTTCCCCCCCCCCCCTTCCCGATGACTTTGTAAGCTCTAGATCACATTTTAGTTGCATCAGGAAGACAAACCAAGCCTGACCTACGAAATTCATATTGCTTTCAGATTTTAGTATGGTATATATATGGTGGTCCGTAATTTCATTTTGGTTTGCGGTTTGTTTTTTTTTCTAAATACACCACAGGCTTAATGCTGCATACCTTGCAGACTTATATGAATTTAAATATAGATTTTGAATAAATAATACAGTATCTAGTCTGTGTCCAATCCTCATTTTACGTTGTGTACTAAAGGATTACTGTTTTGTGAACAGCAAACAGGCTCATCAGTTGTTTATGACTATGCTTCTAATTCCTGTAACCCCTTCTTGAAAAAGGCGATTCATCTTCCAGGGGAATCTGAAACCAATGGACTAGGAATACATTACACTGGACATAATTTAGGTGGGAAAAAAAAATAATCCGTTTTACGCATTTTTTTGGTTGTTTTTTTTTATTCTCTGCAGACTAAGGAAAATATTGCTCCCTGGCAGCAGTGGAGTTAAAACTATTTCCAGCGGTAAACTGGGAGTTATTCTCAGCCATTCATCTTATGTCAGACAAAGAAATGATCAAATAAATACTCCTGTGTCTAGAACACACACTACTCGGTTAATCACAGATTAACCCTTTAAAACCAAAATATGACTCAAAAATCCTTAGGAACATGGTGTGGAGTAAGTAAAGAGCTGTAAGAGCCTGGCATGGCACCATGAGGCTGTGCCAGCTCCAGCCAGGCTGGTCACACACGAGACCCCTTCAGCCAGGCGTGCTGGGCTCAGGGCTGGACTGTTTGGGGATCACACCCGGATGTCACCATGCCAGACACTGGGAAAGCAAGAACAGGAATAAATAATGCTTCGGTGCTGAGCAGAAGTACCTTCTTCAGAGCACCATGTCTGTCTTCACCTTTGCTGAGCAAGACTCGCACATGCTGGATGAAACGAGTCCGAGTTCTTGCTAGCCAAGAATTGCTATCTTGCAATAAAAAGGCTGCCCATTGCCTGACGATTTCTGGCTAGTAGGACACTGTAATTTTGCAAACGCATTACAGTCTCTCTGGCTAGGCAAGTCAACACACGGGAACTGCACAAGGGGAGGTCTCTTCAAATAAGTCACTACCATATATGCTTGGAACCGCTATTGAAAGTTTGATGTCCATGCCATTTTAATTAACAATTTTGAAAGAACAACAAAAAAAACCCCCCAAAGTCACACACATTATGGACTATTTACCTGCTAATTCTTTCTTTCATCAAAGCTGTTCCTGCATTACAAAAGCGTAATAAAAATCCCCATACTGGTAAGAACTAGTAAACATTTTTCTTCATTTGCTTAAACAAGAAAACCCAAACAAATAAAAAGGCCCAGGATTGTCCCTGGCCAAGAACTGGTTAACTACTCTGAAACTATGCTCAAGATTTCTTGAAAACATATTTGTCTTTCAGCCAAACAATACTGTTAGAGTAATGCGAATGCTTTGCTTTAAAAAATGTGCTTTTTCAGTTCATAGGGAACAGTAGTGTAAAAATAAATCATCCAGGTACCATATTCTGATTTTTAATTTTATCCCTTAGATAGATCAGTTGCTTCAAAATCCCTTAACAACCACGGAAAAAAAAAGTTACAAGGTTCACATTTTAAAGATTGTCAGTTGTATAGACCAAATGCTGCTAACCCACGGAAAGATTTATGGGCGACTTCTGTCACGACCGGAAAAGACTGGATTCTATTAACATGAAGTCAGTATCTTTACAGTAGTCTACAAGGTCAGTAAGGCATTTCACTGCTTTCTTGCACCTCACTCTGCCCTGGCAAAAACCAGCTGTGATCACTCAGCATGTCCTGAAGAATTAAGTCACAGAAAAGGAACAGATCTTCTATTTCCAGGTGACAAGAATTTACAAATAACATGATTCGGGCAATCACTTAAAAGCACATTAGTGCCAATTTCACTACACTTTACATTGGATGATCAAGTTACTTCAGGACTTAAAAATTAAACAACCCAAAACCCATTTGAAGGAGGTTAGCGAGCCAAGGGCAGGGGTGGGGAGGGAAGGAATCCACACTGAGTATGAGCTTGGCAAAACCAACCTGTTTTACTATTCAGCTACACTGAACAGTAACGAGCAAAGCGTATTCAGCACAAGGCTGATGATTTCATCATTTGCACACTACAATTAAACCTGCATTTTCATGGATATGCTCTGTTTTTAGGAGGATGGTGAGACTCTGAATTTATTATTAGGAAACCAAAACATTTCACTTAATTGTTTAACATGCGAGATTTTCATGAGGGAATGAGGGTTAGTTACATTTCCAACAGGATTTCAAAACTACATTTTGCCTATTCAACTCTAAAAACTAAGCTGAATATAAGGCTGAAAGGTTTAAAAGACTAATAAAAGTAACAGAAATCAGAAAGACAGTAACAATACAGCACCTAAAAATGGGAAATTCACACATTTTTGACGTTTATGTCTTGCATAGACAAATACTTATTCTTTTTTTTCTCCCAAGACGACTCAGCTTTAGAAAATAAATCTTCAATCAACTTTAATTACAATGTTTTCCAATTTTTCAAAATACCAGGGTGTTTTGGGTTTTTGTTTGTTTGTTTTAAGTGCTACAAGTCTAATGGTCTAATGAAACTACCACCCCTTGGAAAGGCTTCGTTTCATCCTCTGGGCTGTCAAGTTCATGAAGTCAGGAAGCTGAACTGCCCTCTACTACTTTTTCCATGTGATTAGAGAAACAAATAGATATATTATTCATGCATTGTCTTTGTGGCCCTACTCCACTAGAATATTCATAAACCTGAAGCTACTTGCTAAGCACAGGAACAGGGAACTAATTCCTCACTGCAGGTCTGCTTTCTGGCCGTATTTTGAACATGGAAACGATATGTAGTACACACCAGATCAACGCGAATTCCTGCCACTCTAAGCCCTTTGTCCATACCCTGGCTTCAACTGGAAGAAAACCTAGGTATGCAGGCAAGATAAAGTTGGAGGGCTCTCCAAGAGGTTCCTAACCACGATGAAGGACCAGAACAAGGAACCGATTCTCCTGCAGGTAAAGGCAGCCTTTCGGAGTTTCCCTGAGGTCAGCAGGACTCCACTTTGACCCAACATGCAGATCTAGGAAACTCTCTGCAGAGCCAGAGCCATGCCTGTCCATTCTAAGTGTTTGCCGACATGATTATTTCTTTGAAACAGTCATTTAAAAACACATCCTGACCAATTTCGAATTGATATACAAAACCCGCAATGTTTCTAAAGTTAAAAGAACAACAGGAAATTGCCTTGCCTGTTACAAAAGTCTTGGAAAAATTAGACTGAGAACCCTGCTTTGGGTTAACGATCTAGATTACATTGAAAACATTTTAAAATAAGTTGCAGTAATCATAATTGCAGAAGAATTATATTGATTTTAAAACCAAATTAGTTCTATCGCATATGAACATGACTTTAATTAGGGGGGAAATTATACACTGGTTTAAAGTTAGGTCCCCTATAAAGACCTTTTAACTAATGTAAACATGTACCTTTCCTGAATAGTGATGCTTTGCTTAAACCAGCAATCTTTCTTACACAGCAAAAAAAGGGCACTACTTTTCTTTTTTCTTTTTTAAATCGTAAAAAGAACAAGCACTTCTGTGCAGTTCATACCCACTACAGAATTCTCGCTGAATTAAAAGACAAGGTTTGAGTTCCGTATGTTCAGCAATACCTTTGACTACACTGGTAAAGCCTTTTCAGTTTTAGGAATTCACATCCCTATGTTTTTACATTTTTGATTTGACAGTAAAACTATTCCATATTCCCCCTTTCACAGTACTTCTGCTGCACGTACGGTGAGGAGAATAAAAAAAGCTAACCAGATCACAGTTGCTTTCTGAAAAATAAACTTTCAGAAGTTTGCAAACCCTGATGCCTGGTTGTTTCCCAATTGAGTTCCAAGTGGCACATAAACTACATATTCCTGAATCCTCTTCCAGCCAGCTGTATAGATATTTTTAAGATCTCAATTCTCACAGTTTTGAAGTGCGGGCAGATGCCCATTGCCATGCTATCTCCAAACCACAAAAGTTTTTTTTGCTTTCCCCTTCCTTTCACTGCTGGCTACTTGCTACCCCAACTGATCTGCCGGCTCAGCTGCTTCCCAGCCTACCTCAAAGCAGGCTGGGGAAAGCTCTGCTGCTATATCTGAGGGAGCAACAACTGGTCAGGGAGAGAAAGGAGGTAGTGAGAAATGGCCTGTTCCTCCAGCATAGGTTGGTGTGGAAAAACACACATTCGTCCATAGGCCTGTAGACACCGAGAAGTAGACTGACTATTCATCTGCCCACGTGCTGGAAGTGCACAAGGACTGATGCACTATTAAATATGAACAGGGGTAGCTGAATAAAAGCCCCAAACAAGCCAACAAATATAACCTACCGTACAATGGAAACTGTGGGGGTGATGAAGCACTTAGGGAGTTAAATAAAAAACTACTAGAAAGAAAAATACAGAGTCTGTGTCTCAGTTCTAGTCATCTCAGGTAGCCTTTGCAGGAGCAGTAGGTCAAATGTTTCCAAAGGAGCATGATTTGTATACGACAGCAGTCTTTTAAAATGTTTTGGGGTCACACTGGATTTGCCAACAGCCTTTGAGATAGTTACGCTACATCAAAGCCTTCCTAATTAAATCTTTCATTATTCATTTACTGTGCTCTTTAATAAACACGGCACATTAGTGGCAAAGCGGAGAAGTTAGAAGAAAACACATTCTTTAGAAATTACCACTCCAGCTGGAGTAGACCATTACAGCACTGGAACTAAGAAGCAAGATCCTCAGTCAGGAATAAGCGAAAGCCATAGCAGAAACACCACTTTACTCAACACTTGCGTTGAGTAGAACCCAACATCAATTTTTCAAAATAGCTACTAGTCATTGAAAACTAGTATTACTCTCCATGTATGTATGCCAATGCTACTGACATTTCTTTCCCAAGTTTTTCTTCATACCAACTTATACTTGCCTTGGAAGACAATCTTTAAAGACCAGCTTCCAACCATTTAAGCATGTCAAAAAGTACATGCATTAATCCTACTGAAATCAACGGGACCTAAGCACATGCCTGAGTGTTTTGTGAAGCAGAAATTAAGTATTCAATTAAATATTTGCATCTGTCAAAGGGTTTTGTTCAAATACAACGTCTAAAGCTTCTAAAAGCTAACATCTTTTTCCCTGTCACGTTAGAAATGCAACTAGATTTGGTCTAAATCAGAAGGAAGCTCTGGCTTTGACATAACCCAACATTGTGACAAATGGACAGGGGGGAAAAGAGGACATTGATCTTACCATGAGACTCTTGGAGTCTGTTACTTGTACTTAACAAGAGGAAATAAAAAGTTCCAAAAATAAGTGTTCATGGATAGACTGACAGACTCCAAACTTTGGGGGGAAAAAAAGAAATTAAGTGTTACCACAAAAAAAAAAAAGTGTTTTCATCATTAGCTCTTAGTTTTTAAATGACACACGAGGATTTTCTACTCTAATAAAGCCTGCTGTATATTCTGGTAGTAACCTTCAGATTTGAAGAAATTTTATATAAATCTGTAAGTTAGATTTTGTTTTGTACTAGGGGAAAATATCTCAAATGCAATAAAACAGCAGAGTGATAGCAGAATTCATGACTGTATAGTAGGCAAACTTTTCATTTTTCAGATTCAGTTGTACAAACTATAAACTGTTAAATTTCTCTAATAACTGGAAAAGTTCTGGGTATTTGAATTTACTTACCTGAATACTCATTAGCAACTATCTTCCGATACAAGTCTAGATACAGAGTTAACGTAATTTGAATATTAGTTTACACATAGTATAAATCAATGTTTGACAATATCAAAATCCCATCAAACAGTGGGCCCTTCTTATGCTATTATCAAATATAGTATATCACTGTGGGATAGCTGAGAATCATAGAATGCTAGCGTAGGCTTGTTTCTTAAATTTGGTCAGTTTTCAGACCTTCCAAATAGGAATACTAAACATTTATTTTTCCCCTCTGGAAATTTTTTTTTTTTCCTCCCCCTCCTGCTTAATACAGTCGTCATCCCAATTCCTAGTGAATTTATAAAAATATTTTTTATCCAATAACCCCGGCAAGGTAAAAATAGGAGTTTTTATAGCAAATGATAAACAGGCTCACGGACTATGAGAGAAACTAAACTTATTTAAATTGCCATACATTCGCTACTGAATCACACATCAACATTTTCTTTTTATGTGTGTTGCTGTCCACCTCAGACTAGCAGTTTTTAAGGTGCAGAAGCATCTTTCAAATATATGCATCTAACTTAATGATCAAGTTCCACACTCTAGTGTCACATGCTTTAAATTTACATCACCTGCCCATCAAGAGCTGTGTTAAATAACAGCACTAATTGAAACTGCATAATTCTTTAGAAATTGCAGCACTTCCAATTCATAGAACAAAGGGGTGCGTATGTGGTTCTTTATATTACTAGATAAAATTTTCTGAAATAAGGAAAAGAAATGAAAAAAAACACATTTGAAAGAAGTTGCTGCACCTGCAAAAACACTCTTTAAGCTTACTATGAAATACAAAAAAGTGCACCCTTCTATATCTACATATAAAACATATTAGAAATAAAACTTGTGTAAAATGTTTGCTGTGCAAACTATAAAAAGTCAGTCAGTTCAGTCCGTTCTTTTTCCTAAACATTTTGTCACGCTCTCTTGCTTCCTACTGCAGAGAATCGCTGTTATCCAAGACCAGCCCACTGATATTTGTTGTTGAGAGATCTCCTCCATCATCTTCACCGCTGTCTACGGACTCATCCTCACTTTGCCCTGCCATCATAACTTGCTGAACAGCCAAAGTAGCACCATCGGATGACAAAGATTGGAGACTGTCTACATTCATGTTGACTGGAGCTGTAATTGTTACAACAGCACCTGGAGAAGCACAAGCGCAGTACTTTAGCATTTCTAATTTTAAGTAATACATATTTATATCTAACAGAATTTGTTTCTAAATCAACAGAAAGAAAACCCAATGAACTAAATTAAAACAAAAGCTATGTCAAAAACGACTATCATGAAGTGCCAGAATTAAGTTGGCCAGGAATCTTCAACTTAGCTGTGTTACAGACACCCATTACAGCAATTCTCCAATCAAGTCATCCCAAGACTATTTCTACAAAGTATTCCAGATTAATTAATTGCAAAAAAAAAAGTGATTGTTCACAGAGATTCAAGGTGACTTAAACGGATAAAGCTGTTGTCGGATCCAGTGGAGGCTGAGGGAAAAGTTGCTACAAACTGGAAATTAATAAAGCAGCAGGACAGCAAGGATCGTCCCGAGATTAAAGCAGTTATCTTTCTTAAATTGTGCTTCTTTGTTTGATCTGATGCTAAGGAAGTTACTTCAGTCAAAGTCTTTGGAGGCTCTATGACATTTCTCTGCTTCTCAGTGTTCTACTTGAAACACATGAGGCATATATAGCATTGCAGATGCTCAGTCCCTCTAGCAACAGTGAAAGGAATGTCAACAGAATGAGGAGTCATAAAACAAATTGCAGTCCAATACTGCTAATCAAACAGAATGATGTTACTAATGTGCGTACACATCCTGAGAGAACTTAGTTGCACATCTAACCTTATTCTGTTGTTTCATAACTTTTGACACAAAAGCAACCATCTCTCAACATAAATACCAATACCCCCCAAAACACTTAAATTTTTTAAAGAGGAAAAAATTGACACATTTGTTGCGTTTTTCCAGATTATACTGAAATATCATGAAGTTCCCCTCCCCCTACAAGCATCAAACCCTTCATTTTGCTGTTAGAGAGGAATTAACTTTATTATCTGTGGTTCAGCCAGTTCTCCTTACCATCTGACATTGTGAGCTCATTAGATTGCTGCTGAGCAACTCCTGAGGCAATGGAGTCTGGCCAGAATCTCTGAACTGGTCGGTTCTGAGCTGTTTTCTTCTTTGTTTTTGGAGTTTCAGAACAACTGGAATCCAGCATCGGCTGAAGAATTCGCCTTCTAGCATTGATAAACCTAAACGCAATCAAAGGCAAGAAGAAGTACTTATGACCAATTGGCTTAAGTTCTCTCTCTGATTCACAAAGCAGCAGGGGAAAAAAAATCAGGAATATAAAATCTTCTCCCTATCAGGCTGGCTTGACATTCTTTTTGACATGTAAAAATGCTCCTAGAAAAATGTCATTCTTTGATTTTGGCAAACTAGCTAAGAAAGTACTTCTATCCTTTTGCTGCTAGCAGCAATTTTCCCCCCATCTCAGAAGGGGACATTCTCCAGACAGCATGACAGATGTAGATTTCAAGATCTTATTAAAAACTGAGCACCAGGAAACTTGCTGACAGCACAGCTCAGAAAGCCGATACTCCTCCTCATTAAGGTTCACCTAAAATCTAGCCCCTGCTTAACCTAGTTTGCTTGGTCTGGTTTCGTTTACTTCCTTAAGCTCCTGCATTACTTATTTTACAGGCTGCTTGGCTTTCCAAGGTCTGGTTCCTGATCCAGGAGACAATAGCAAACACATTTTTCAGATCTTTCCCAATTCTTTTTTGTTCCCTGATTTTCACTTACTTTAGCATGCTAGTTGCTGCCCTTCCCCTTCCTGCTAGAGAACGAGAAAATATTTAAACCACATCTCACTTAAGCTACCAGCAGTTAACTGAATCAATTTTAATGTAGCTAGCTGTGGCAAGGAGCTGTGACTGAGGATTAGCGTCCCTTGACAAATCTGAAAAAACACATCCAGGACCCACCTTTACCTGCAGTGGAAGGCAGCAGGGTGCAGCTGGCAGGTCCACATGGTGCAATGCAACGCTTTGCAGAGCACAGAGCTCCCTTACTACCGTGTCACAGGCACGGTTACACTGTTCCACTTCTGGAAGCAGCGTACTGCCACTGTCTTGAATATTCCCCCACTGGACCCCTCTGCAGCCATGCAACCAGTGTCATCTTTGAAATCTCAGGAAGATCCTTGCTGGACTTGGTTGCAACCATCTTAGGAACCAATGCCACAACCAGAATATATTTCAGCACCCTCGCTCCTCTCTTCTGCAGGGGCAGGTATATTATCTTAAACCTCTAGTGAAGATAAGACATGCTAAAACATGTTGAACCACGAACTAGTAGTTGAGGTACTGACGCTCTCCATTTGGACACCGCTGCTCAGAGGACAGCATCCTTTGACACAGAGCAGAATGACTATCTGTTGACAGTAACTTCTTGAACATTTGCAATCACAGACAACACTTCTCAGAGCTTCAGGTCACTAAATGCCTTTGAACTTCAATTTCTTTACTTGCAGAAGAGACGTGAGAGTACTTCCACCTCTTTCAGCAATAAAACAGAAGATAACTCCTTAATATTGCAAAGTTTTCAGAAGTCCTTACATAATTTAAATGGCACAAGTATGATTATACCTTACTATAAAAATAACATGCTTGTGTATTGGCACATATTTCTTGTATTTTTATATGTATTTTGCAACATACACAGAACAGTAAGTTCGACTCTGGATGTCCAAGTTATACTCTTAACGATTTCTCTATGTTGTAAGCGTGTGGAGAAAACAACAGACATTAAGTAAGAGTTTTTACTCTTACCAATTGTTAACCTGGAGTAGTGTCAGATTTGTTTGTGCTGCAATCTGTTTCTTCTCATCCTCTGTTGGATATGGGTGCTAGAGAGGACAAAAAAGCAAACAAAAAAGGCATAAGCTTGTTTCATCTCCTCATCAAAAATAAGGACTCCTTTATTACAACTGATTCAAACTGCTAGATTAAGACCATCTGACTCATTACAAAACAAACTTTAGAAACCTCACGAACTTTTACAGATCAAAATAATTTAACAAAGAGTGCTTTACTACACAAAACTGATTTTATCCTTGAAAGTGTATATGATACCACTAAACTGCTGATGTGTAATTCAGAAGAAAAAGCTTCTCATGGTTGGCAGTCTTTATTAAACAGCGTGATCCCTGGGCAACGCAGCATGTGATAAGATCTGATTAGTTATGCTGTCTAAAGGCAATGTCATATGAGAGTACTGACAAGCATTTTCTAGTTAAATAAAGCTACTCTGAACTAAATGGATGAGAAGAGTGTACGTAACGTAAGAAGCATACAGGCAGTTTCCCTGTATCATTTGTCTGTTGTAAAATAGTTGTAGATATCCATCAACTAAACATCGTGATACAATTTGAGACCCATCTGTCCTTTTCAGGGTAAGTATTTACGCAAAGGAAAGACATTCTATTGAAAGCAGAAGTAGATAGTAACATACTTGGTACACATTAGAAGGGTTGCAGGAAAGAAGATAAAGCCAGAAAATTTGAAATTCTCCTCAACAAAAAACCCCACGAAACACAGATGGAACTATTTTTCCTTGTGTCATGAACCAGGGTGTAGAGAGCATTAAGTTCTCAACACAATGAAATGAAGATGCCTTTTAACAATGTTTATTGAGAGGAGGTACAAATGTAACACACTTATTAAAATAATAATAATAATAATCAACCAACATTAGACTGTGGAACTAGTCCAAATGACTTCAGGGAAAAATGAACTGAGATTACACAAATAACAACAGAATAAATTCACCTTAATTATGAAGCAAAATCATAAGAGACCACATAAAAGAGTCACGTAAAAACCCGTGACTCCTAATCATGTTCAGTCCTTACCCCTATGTGCTGAAAAAGCCAGGATCTCATCACATTTGTAGCGTGCTTGGGAAGAACTCCTCTTTTATTTTTTGATGAGCCATCATCTTGATGCAAGATGCCTAGATCTTGGTTTAATTGCAACTGAAGCTGCACATATAATTTTTGAAGAAATAAGGCAGTTAACATAGTAATAGCAGTATTCTGTATCAATGTATGAATAACTCATTTATAGCAGGAATGAAAAGAAATTAGGCTTGTGGCATGCCGATTACAAAAAGCTGCTTTATTTCCTAGGGAAGACTTACAATAGCAGCTCTCTTACAACAGTATTCCAAATATCTTTATCCAGGGAAAATGCTGTATCAGGTTTCTATAGTTTTCGCATTTCATGTAACTTCTCTTGTAAGAATTACAGCTGTTATCAGGCTGTGTATGTGATCTTGTGACAACAGCCAAATGCTGATTTACTAAAATTTAGAATAAAATCCACCTATGTAGTATGTCAGGTTAACGACCCTCTGTACTGATCTACACTACCC
Organism: Chionis minor; assembly: GCA_013398295.1. Taxonomy (NCBI): domain Eukaryota; kingdom Metazoa; phylum Chordata; class Aves; order Charadriiformes; family Chionidae; genus Chionis; species Chionis minor. Next base: position 486,786 of record VZSF01007200.1, read on the forward strand.
TAAGGATTTGACTGCCTTGTCACCCCATGTAGTCGTTTGCAAACGTGAAGAGCAACTGAAAAACACAATGCTGAATATACTCACTGTGCAAACAAAAATATCTATGGAAGCCGTAAGACTTAAACGAAGGACTTTAATTATTATGCTAGAGTTGCAAACAAAGATGCTAAAGGTTCTTCTACATAAATGCCTCTAAATTCTCAAAGAGCAAGAAGATACGTACGATAGAACCCTTAAGTCACTTTACAACACTCATGATTTTCCTAAATATTGATATTTCTTTCTCACTTTTGCTTTCTTTTTCACTTCCTAGGGATACATCAAATCATTTCCACATCAGTTATCTGAACATTAGGGAATACATTCTTAAATGCTTATGCAGAGATGAGAAGAAACAGCATATAAATTACATATGAGATTATATTTTAGATAATTATAACTAAAATAATTCTAAAGCAGTTTTTTCAGACAATACAGAGCAATTTCTTCAGGCCAGTCATTATATCTATGTCCTGTACGAAACAAGTTTTAAACAAGGTTTAAGCTATCAAATTGCAATAAATATATAATATTATTTTTATTTCCAAAATAGAATTTTACATGCTGAATAATATGCTTGTATATGGAGGCTTTATAATGAATTCTCGATAGCTCTCCCCCAGTATTCTTCCCTTATCTCCACAGCATTCTGAAACACTGAAAAAGAATTTGAAGAAGGATTTCCTGTGGATGACAAAGAATACGGGCCCAAACCTATGTACATTTGGGTTTGGAGATTCCTACTAACATCAAGAGTAGGTACGGATATATATAGAAGGTTGAGTCCTTGATTTGTTGTTTTGGGGTGGGGGTTTTTTCGTTCTGTTTTTTTTTTACATCAGAGTTATAAAAAACATTTTTCTTCAAAACCATTTCAATCAGAGAGTAATTTTACACATTTCTTTCAGAACGGTATCTGAGGACAGAACTGCATACATGCTAGGGAAGAATATGGGCAAATACATACACGCTACCACCAATAAAAAGAAGGTAAGAATACTCTAAGTGTACTTTTTTGGTTGGAAGGTCACAAAAAGGAAGAAGACAGTGATTACCAACAGATTTTATGCTGTGGAGATGGTAGCTCCTCATTCCCATTTTTAATTGACTCTGGATTCCTGGAAGATTTATTTACCACTTCCTGCTTCAAGAGAAAGCTAGCAAAGTTGTCCATAACTGAAGTTGGTCTACTTTTCATGTTTTCTTTTCCTTAGTTGTTTCTTTAAGCTCTCCAGATCCAACTCTTATGAACCTCTTATGTTTTAGGGTATGATATAATGAGCCCAATGCGAGGCTCTCCTATAGTCTCAACTGAATGTTTTGAAGGTTTTATGGCAAAATGCTTCTCAACATATATAAATTCTGAAATACACGCAATTTCACAGTACTAGTGGTTGCCATCATGATAAACATGTCACACAGCAGTGTGATGCCACAGTGCAATGTAGTAAATCTATCCAGCCATAAACCCAGTTCAACAATTAGAAAAGTTTTAATCATTTAAAAAGTGTCTATTTAATTCAGAAAGGTTTTTGGTTTGGTTGGGATTTTTTGTTTGTTTGTTGGGTTTGGGGGTAGGTTTTGTGGTTTTTGTGTGGGGTTTTGGGGGTTTTTTTGTTTGTTTTGTTGTTTTGTTTTTGTGGGTTTTTTTAATCCATTTACTTTTCTGCCATCACCAAAAAAAAGATATTTAACAGGTGGGAACTATGATGACTTGCTGAGGTAAGGGAGATCCGTCTGAGACCTTATGCCATGTTATACAACTTATACAACTCCTGTAACAGTGCTTGCATTAATTTTACTTCTGCTACTATGTCTGTGTACACAATGTATGTGTACACACAGCTCATTCTGACAGCCTGTCAAATTTAAACCAAAATTCTTAAAATCAGTGAGATTTATTTGAACTCTGAATAATATTCTGTGAAGCCCATGAAACAAACCTGAGAGTTCTGGATCCGAATAGTCCCAGGTGACAGTGCTTGTGTCACCACTTGACCTTGTGGAGTGACCACAGTGACTGGCTGATACACTGTACCCCCTTAAAACAAAGCAGCAACAAAGATTATAGGTAAGTAAAACCCCTTCAAACATTATTCTCGTTAAACACATCAGCACTGCAGACAACACAACAGTTTTGATAATACATCAACTATTCTTTTCTAGTAAGCATGTAAGATGTGCTCTTTGCTACACCAAAATTTTTTTCCATCCACAACATTCTGTATGAATTTTGTTTATGTGTCCCTGTATTTCAGGCATTCTAAATCTATTTTCAAAGGAAAATGCCATGACTAACAGGCTATAAAAATAGGTCAGTGTTTTGTTTTAACTGAGCTAACTCTTCAGCCAACAAGGGTCACAACATGAAAACCACGCCTACGGGTGTCAACTGGTTAGGGCAGTCAGCTGGGTGACACCTAGATGTTTGGGTCAACTAAGGTGGCAGAACTTTGGTGAATGCATAGGGGGCCCTGAGCACCAAAGCCACAAAGCACATACTGTGTCTCAGGCTAACCTGTATGCAAGTATATGCTGCAGATGCAGACTGCATTGCTTTCTTGCATTTGAGTCAAGGCATTTTTTCTGTTTGTTTGTTTTAAAACCTTGCTTAGAAGCAAGAGAAAACATTTCTGTTCCATTGTCATCTCCATACAATAGAACAACTTGGACATCAAGGGCTTCACAGACTTGTAGGCGTGGTTCCAGATTCCATAGAGCACAAGACAGCTAACAAGTGCAATATTTTAGGTAATGCATTTTTTTAATCAAACAGAATATATATTTTTTTTTTGGGGGGGGGGGAGAAGACAGTGTAAAACAACCCAGTCTCTGAAATGTATTTTAACAAAAGTAGCATTACACTGAAACATCTCTTAATATTATATATATGTAATCTCCAGTCATATATGCATACTTGGCACAAGCATATAAATTAAATGAATATTCAGAACCCAGTAAGGCACTCCACTGTATAATAACAACTTTTCAGGTATCACAGTTAAAACACATTTTTAAAAAGTATTTGTGTACTTTTTGTAACAACTACAAAAGAAACCAGAATGAAGAGCAAGATGTCACTTTGTCTTTACTGTGTCATACCTGCTACTGTTGCCATAGTTACATTTCCCTGCTGCAATGCTGATGCTGGCACCATAATCCCTTGGGGACTGAGTGTGCCTGCAATGGCACTTGGAATTTGCTAGAAAAATAAAACAATTAGTTGCTTGCATTTGTTTTTAAGTTTTGTTTTTAAAGGAGATAAAGCAGGCTTGCATAATTTTGGCTCTAAAAAACACATTTGGAGTTTAATCACAGGATTAACTTCAAAGAGAAAGAAACTTCACTAGGGGTTCATCATTACCTACATTAACTTTCTCATTATCACCGACTATTACCTTTGAAAACCCTCATGAAAGCAACTGTTAGAAAAGACTAACTATCTTGAGAAATACTGTAACAGACATACAAAAGACATCTTTTAGAAGTTGTTTTTGTTGATTTTACTCTCCTTTCCACACTTCCAGACACCAAAACCTAAGTAAGGAGTCCAGACAAGAGTCCAGACAGTGAAGTTTAAAAATAATTGAGGTTTTTCAGAACACACAGCATTAAACATATTAGTAAGTCAAAGAAGGGTCATCACCTAAGACTAGATATCTAGTAGGTGCTTGGATGGCAGGGCTCGCTTTCCAGCATCTAACAGCAGAAGCATCAATCATAACGTACTAACTGTTGTTAATTAGCTGTTGTCAATTTACTAAAAAAACAATGCAATTCGTTATTGCATTTAGGTAATGTCAACAATGTATAAACTGAGGTTCACATGTACAGAAATGGGTACTGCTCGTAACTACACAATCATCCCGGGTGACAAGCAATGACATACATCTCAAATATCGCAACTACAATCCACCAGACATTGTATGTTTGTTACAGAATACAGATTGTGTATAAAAAGTATCAGCCACCTCAATATTTTCATGAGGCAGACTAGACTAAGGAGACCTTCTTAACAAGGAAATGTTTTTCTTCTCCTTTGTTTATTCTGTCTCCTAGCCCCCTTCCAACAAAACAGCAAATCCAGGTTGAATATCTCCATTTGCTGAACAGAGGGAAAAAGCATAAAAGGAAGACAGACAAGGGAAGTGACTCTACCTTCTGGCGCATTTGAGCAAATTTGTCCATCAGGCAGTGGCACACAGATGTGCACAAAAAATATACAGCTCTTTCTACTCTTAATAACTGATTTTGAGAAAGTCAAAGACACTGCAGAAACTCTATTTGCAAACTAATAGCAATAGAAGTGTAGTTACAGCTTCCTAAGGAAGTCTAAGCAAAAAAACACTTAAATGTATTTGAAACATACCTGAGATTGCACAGGTGAATAAGGACTTCCAGGCTCTCCACTTAATAGAGTTTCGCTATTCATTTTTGTCTTCAGGCAGGCAATGTAGCGACTACAGAAATCCTTGCAGAGTTCATTAACCTTTTCTAGCTCAAGCAGATGGATACGTAAAACTTGGATTGCTTTTACCATCTAAGGAGAGGATTGGAAAAAAATTTAGAAACAAAATAACTGTTAATTTAAAAAATATTTAATGTGAGATTTAAGCAAAGACTACATTCCAGTAACAAAACCTATCCGATTAAACAGAGTTACTAATGGCTAAGTGCTGACTACAGTTCTCTAGCTCCGACCATTATGCTCCTGAAACGTGAAAGGAACACGTTTACATACAAAACCTGTACCCTTCCACTGCGTAAGTAAATTACCATACAGGGGAGACAAAACGCAACAACAATATAATCTTTCTCTCTGTCACATGTGACACATTAGAAAGACAGAGCATAGTTAAGCTGTACATGGAGCACAAATGAGCCTGCACGTCCATGTGATCTTTACCCCCATCATACAACCCTGGCTCATACACCACGCAAGACCAAAAGTGAAGGAAAGTAATTCCATCCACACACATTTGGGAAGCGTGGTTGGAAGAGGCTTGGTAAGCAACAGTCATCTTGAGCTCTACATATCAAAAATATCCGGTTCAGGTCCACATTACACACTGACATAAGAAAACCAAAAGCATACAGATGGATTTGAGATACACTGAGAAGACCCTTCTGGGACTTAGCATAAATTTGTCACACAGATTTCTAGGGAGGATGAAAGGTACAGGAAATAGCTTGCCATCTCGCCTGTAACAAAAACACAATAGCTTTTATTCTTCTACAGAATTAGAATAAAGAGGTCCCAAAGTTTGTCACATTGTACAACAAAGCTTTAGGTAATCAAACAGTTCTTCAGCTTTGAAGTTCCTCTGCAATTGCATTTCAAAGATTAAAAACTCTGGCGTAAAATCTCGTAAGAACTTTCAGGTGATGAGACCATTTCTGAAATATAAACCATTAAATACAAAGCACTAAACCCAGTAACAAATCCATGTTTAAACAAAAATTGAAGTATGGGAGATACGTACACGATGAGGATACCTATGCTTACCACGAGAAAGACTCGTAAGTCAATAGTTAATGGTATTTCATACTGCATAAAAATAGCTTAGGTGATTGTAAGGGTCATGGATAAAGATCAAAAGCTAAAACCAAATCCAGATGGTCTAAATTTTCATGAAGCAGTAGGAAATCCAGGACATTCAAATATGTACATAGCCCATTGGTAATGTAATTACTCAGTTTATTTTTTATATAGCATGCCATCCCAAACATTTACTTGCTATGCTAGATCTCCAAGAAAAATATCCTTCAGTTTTCAATATCCTATCCATGAAACTGAATAGATTATAATTTTGAAACATAGTGCAGTGCTTGATTTTAGCATTATTCGGAAAAATTTGTCCTACATGAAGGGTCATTTACTTGGCAAGAGCAATGAATCCGATGACCAGAAATGATAGCTTGCTAAGTAATCCACTGATTACTTCTAACTAAAGCAGCCAACTGGGAGCTGAAGTTGCCTTTGTTCAAAGCATCTGAAGAAGATCAAGGCAGGCAAATTTCTGTGTGTAGTCTCCTCTCCACTGTGACTTTAGCTTTCATTGTGACAGACCTTTTCCCTGTTCTTTTGGGTTTTTTTTTTTAGTAGAAGGTATTCCAGTTGTATGACACTCACCCAGTGTAGACAATTGTATGTTAAAGTCAACAAGATGGAAAAAAATGAAGCGTTAACAAAAAAAGGAAATCTTATCCTTTCTCAGGGCTAAAAACAACCAAACACGTATCTTTAAAAGCACAGCTGCAGAAAAATCTCAGCTGTAGACTTGAGGCAGTTGATGCAAATTAAAGTCTGGTAACTCTTATGACCTATGACACCAGAAGCCTTTGAAAGAGTAAGTGCAATGGCCCTGCGCTGAGATATATAAAACAGCAATCTTCTAAAACAGCCCTCAGCAGTGGTTGCTGTTTAAACTGTGTTTAAGTACCTTTAAACACAACCAAGTTAAAATCTAGTTAAATTTGCATAGTTTAACACAAAACAAAGGTCATCTATGTTTAAAGATACTCTGCTCCTTTCAGAATTAACAACTGTCCTGTAATACTGCAATAGTGAAAGAATTTCAGAAACAAAAAAGCTTAAATTATAAAAGTCTTCATGTGTGGCAGACCAACACAGATCAAATATTTTACAGAATGCCTTAAACATTCAGCTAAAACTGAGGTAACAAAAATATGCCTTTGGGCACATAATATTTGACCGTATTAGTGATTAGTTTTGCTCAGTCAGGAGGTTTTTTTTCTTAAACCATCACCTATACTTATATTTTCTATTTAACCAGCATTGTTTTGGAGGGAAAAATAGAAGTCCTTTCTTCAGCTTAGATTTAGTTTCAAATTGATGGTTGATACTTGAAGTAAAAATTGAATTAAAGTCAAAATTAACCATAAACCAAGAATTAGTAACACTATCCAGGTTTCTGCAAAGCCATACACAGTCAACACTACTTTTACAGGAAGCTGTGCTACTGTGGTTAGGAAGGCAAACAAAACTTTGTAAATATGCCATGCCTGTCACCAGGACTTATTTACTCATTTACAACTACGCTAATTGTGGCCATATGGCTTCTGCTTTCTTGCAGCATGGGTGGACCAAACCTAAATTTGCTGGCAGAAGTTCACTTTTTTCTTGAAACTAAAGAAAAAAAACCAATCAAGAACTCCTGATAAAATCACCGATGCTGAACAAAGGTAATACAAAGAAATGTTTCAGGCAGATCACAGCAATATATTTCGTTCCTATGTTCATAAAAGGCGCACCTTAAAAATCTACAACAACCATGTTTTTGTTATTTAGTGCTACTGAGTAGAATATACCACAGAAAAATGAATTTTTATAACCCAATTGGATTCAGCCTTTTCAACTGTAGAAATAAACCTGGAGCATCATTGCAGAGAAATGCACGAGGGAAGTTACCATGAGACATATGTATATTGTTGAAACTGCTGTAAATAAAGATAATGGTAAACTATTAAGCAAAGAAAGATTATTGAAAAACTTCCAGTTCTTGCTAAAACTACTATCCAGAGCATATTAACATATAAAGATAGCATATATTAAATTTGGAGACATCTTTATCCCTAAAAATGGTTTAGACTGTGACTTTCAGTGCCTCAAGCACATGGTGCAAAGGGCGTAGAACACACAATGCACTACTTAATTCATAATCCCCAGCTCCCCTTTGTTTATCTAAAACATATACCCACAATTTTTTATGAATTTTGGGGCACATAACATAAGCACATAGCAAATACATATGTCGACAACATATATGAAAGAATCTCCATACACTGACAAGTAATCTTCTTATTAAAGTGACCTCTCATTTGCAAAAAAACAATTAAAGTACATACATTCACAGCCCACCTACCCCCCAAATCCTTCTGGGGTGATTTAGATCTTCAGGCGCAGAACACAAACTCGGGGTGGGGGGTATTTTGTTTTCATTTCCCCTATTTTGAGTCCCCAGCTATTTGACATAGCTAGAAAAGGTATGACTGAAGGTTTTTGAGACAGTTCTGCACATTACAACGGTAAGAACACTTTTCAGAAATGCAAAAGCATGGCTTGTTCAGTCAAGATGATTCAAATGATATCAGCTGGCTTCTCCACTGCTACAACTTTTCCTGACGCAACTAAAAATTCAATAGAATAGTCTTTGAGGAGAGGGTACTGAACCAAAAATCCTTACCCCAAACGAAACAAAAAACTCGGGGGGTCTTCAAAAAAGGCAGTGTCCTGTTCAAATACAAAAGCGAGAGTATATTTAACACCCCTTGTTTTGTATTGTTTCTAGACTTGATAAAGCCATAAGTAACCTGCTCTGACTTCACAGCTGACCCTACTTCATGCAGGAAGTTGGACTACAGACCTCTTGATCTTGTAATCCAACCTGTATCATCCTATGGTTCTACAAATGTGGAGAAATTATAAAAACCCCACCCATATATAGGAATAGCTTACTCTAAGCAGAAGCTATCCAAGAGATAGGAACCATCCTGAGGTAACATGATGTTTCTGCAGTGGATGGGTTAATAATAAGTGACAAAGAAATGTTAACTACTGAATGTTTTAAGACATAATGTAATCTGTGAAAGCTCTAAACAATTATCTGCAAATACTCATGCTGAACAACTTCTTAGACTTGGAGGAACCTAAGGACAAAAGGATACTAGTGGAGAACACAGAGAAGTTGGTTCACTGGTTCATTCCAAGATCTGTTTTAGCTGTGAAAATGAGACAGAGATATCAAAGGGTAAGGAGCTCCAACAGATAATACTCCATGTTATGGAGATACAGCTGAGCACACTTCCACAAAGAAGCACGTGCACTTGGGAACCTCTGGCTAGCAATACACACCACTAAGGTCTGGTTCTTAACAGCAAATACATCTCTTCTGGTACTGATGCTTGATAGAAGGCCTATGGTGGATGCAAAGTAACAACTGAAAAAGATATGGAGGAAGTTAAAGCTCTGGGAAAGAAAGTACACTTCAGTCTAGTAAGTAAAACATGAGCACAACCTTCAGCTTCTGCACCCTTCCCACAGGGACTAGGATTTGAAAAGGGGAGGCCATAAGCACTTGCAGCTAATCAGCACTTGCATGAAGTTCAGAGAAGATCAATGGAAACACAGACAGCATGAGTGACCAAGAATCAGAAAACAGAACAAAATTGTTGAAAACCAGAAGAAACCTGTAGGAAGAAACCTTGGAATGTCTTATACAAAGACAGAAGATAATTCTGGCTCCAATAATATGCTGTGCCATGCATATAAGAGCTACATATTTACTGCAAAAAATGATCAACTTGTACCTCTCTTCTACCTCCCTGAATAGTTTAAACTGTTTGGTCAGAGCCAGTGAAGTTGGAAGGGAAGTTTCAAAGTTTTGTTTGCAGCCAATAGTTCTTGAAGAGTAAACATGTAACTATCACAGAAAAGCCACTTTCTTCACATGTTTATTAGGGATACACTGGAACTCCTGGGAGAGTTTCAGTCCAAAGACAACTACCTCTTCTGAATGGAAAATGAACCTATATTAAAAGTGAAGACATACCTAGAACGTCAGAACTTCTTACATCTCAAAGCAAGCTGATAAAAATCTGTCTAGGAGGTAGCACTGAAACTTCTCGGTTTTCTTTCAACAGATCTTAGAATTGAACTTTGCGTTTTCCTGTGATTTGCTCTTCCTTGGAAGAGAGAGAGGCATCTTCCTTTCAGACAAAGGAAGAGACAACAACTGAGACTTCACACTTCAGGGAAGCCATAACACACTTTTGTGGCCTTTTTTAATGCTGCAGGTTTTGAACGCAAACCATTGCTGACTATATTACCTGAATGCACATATAGAAAAAGAGTAGGAACATAGCAATAAATCAATCTAAAAAGATGCTTAACCCAGGCCATTTCACAGAGTACCTTAAAAAATCTTTTAAGGAAAAAAAGCCCTTCCATAAGAAAATGCCATTTTTTCCCATCTCTCTCCAAATTCTTACAATCTCTTCTGAGAAATTCTCACTCTTCTAAACATGCTGAAGCCTGATACCAAAGTTCAGACCCGATCCAGAAGCCATCAATATTTATAGAAATGTTCTCATCCATTTCACTACAAACATCCTATTTTGACAATGTGTCTGACAAAGTCAGACTTGCTAAAGACACTGCAAAAGGCCTACTAATGCCATTTCTGTGTTGGTCATAACACTTTGCAATGACGTTTCAAGATCACCGACACTCTTAGAGTGATTACCTAGAAAGAACAGAATCCCTGAAAAGGTTTGAAACTTGATTTACAGGCCAGGCTTAGCAATATATGGATATCCTTAGGTTTCAGGGCGGATGCTACCTGTATTTCCCAGTGCTGAAATCCTTTATACTACTAAAACGGGAAAACACCAACTAATTTAGAATGGGAACCATAATACCAAAGTAACAAGATAATCTAGACTGTAGCTTACCAAGAGCTACCCAAGTTAGAACAACCTTACAGTGCTCTTAATGAACCTCCTTTCCAGTCAAACTGATCTAATGCCTGTGCCATCCAGACTAACATTCTGTGGTCCTCTGGATGAAAAACAAACTCTTCCTTTGCAATATTCAAGGCATTTCAAATGAGCACGCAACATGAAATACTGTAGGGCCTCTTACAATCCTGGCAATCAGTATCTGTGGCCCTTCACAACTTCTGTTAGCTAGTCAGTGAGCCTGTAGGCAGTATGGAGCCCAAAATTATATTCTGATGTTTTGGAGCCATCAGTTTAAGCTTCATCACAAAACCTGTGCAGCGTAGTTGAGTTCTATATGCCCCTTTCAAAAGAAGGAAAAAAACTGGATTAGTGGCCAGTTTTGTAAGCAGGTCTGTGACTTTTCAGATAGGACTTGAATTTGGCTCTTTATAGTACTAAAACATTCAATTCATCTCAATTTTGCTCTGGCTTCAAGCTGAATAATTGCTACCGTGCAAGCATTTACACCTTATTTGATTGACTCCGCTGAGGCTGGATAAGAGCACAAGTGGAAAACAAGTAGCTGTCTGGCCTACCTGCTCCACCCTTCTGGCTCATTCTCATTAGCCGTCTTCACTAGCTTCTGCTTTCAAATGAATGGTTGATTTAACATTGGAATAAAAAAGGGAGCGATAGCAAGAACAGAAGACATAACAGAGCTGCACAATATTAGAATCCCTCTCTACTAAAAAGACATTTTTAATCTATATAAAAATGTATATATTTAAGTGGCAAAAGGCAGCAAAAACCACCCAGCTACAGCCTTCTCTGCAAGCACCAATATTTCAAGCTGAAGAAGAGACTGAAACCCATACTAGCTATTTCACAACTTGACAACAACTCTTCTGCTCATTGCCCCTGACAAAACGAACAGCCTGTCAGAATGTCAGCTGTTCAGTGCCCAGTCTTCAGGAGAGGCAGAGGACAAGTTGCACTCAGATTTCATTTGGGATCTAGTAACAGAAAGTCATAGCTAACAATATGACTACAGAACAGGAGTTCAATGCCAAACATTTTGGATTTTGCAGTGTGGTTCCAGTTTAAGGTAGTACTGAGCTCAGTAGCCTCAGAATACAAGACAAACAAATACTTCCTCATCCATCTCAAACAAAATCACCCAGATTTGTTCGGCCCATCAGCAAAGGTGAGTAACACATAAACCAAGAGACTTTGTCACCGCTAAAATCGCAGACAGGTCAATCAGCAGGAAGGAGTATTTGAACACAGCAGACCCATCTACAACCAAAGCAAGCTAGATCTCAGAGGATGTTTGCGTACAACCAAAAGCATGTGAAGCAGGCCAAGGCATGCAGGATCTCTGGGAAACCTATTTTTGAAGGCTCAAAGAAATCACAGAATAGTTGAGGTTGGAAGGGTTGCTCAAAGCAAGGTCAACTAGGGCATGTTGCTCATGGCCACATCCAGTTGGGTTTTGACTGTTTGCAAGGATTGAGACTCCACAACCTCTCTGGGCAACCTGCTTCAGTATTCAATCACCTTTACAGTAAAAATGTTTTTTCTTATGTTTTAATGAAACTTCCTGTTTTTCAATTTATGTCCATTTCCTCTTGCCCTTTCACTGAGCACCACTGAGAACAGTTATAGAGCGTCTTCTTCATTCCCCTATTAGGTATTTAGATACATTGATAACATACCCCCAAACCTTCACTGCTGTAGACAAAACAGTCCCAGCTCGCTGAGCCTCTCTTCATATGAGAGATGCTCTAGTCCCCTAATCATCCTTTTGGTCCTTTGCTGGACTCACTCCAGTATGTCTATGCCTTGTAGTGCGGAGCCCAGAACGGCACCCAGCACTCCAGATGTGTCTCACCAGTGCCAAGCAGAGAGAAACGATCACTTCCCTTGACCTGCTGACAGCGCTTTTCGTAACGCAGCCCAAGTACGTTGACTTTCTTTGCTGCAAGGATGCACTGCTGTCTCATATTTGGCTTAGTGTCCACCAGGACTGTCAGGTTCTTTTGCACAAAGCTGCTTTCCAGTTAGTAGGCCCTCAAAGTGTACCGATACATGGGGTTAGTCCTCCTCAGGTAAAGGACTTGGCATTTCCCTTTGTTGAACTCCATGAGATTCCTGTTTCCCTATTTCTCCAAAAGCGACAACGTACCTCTGAGTGGTGGCATAGCCATTTGGTCATCAGCCACTCCTCACAGTTTTGCAACATCTGCAAACTTGCCGAGGGTACACTCTGTCCCATCATCCAGTTCATTACTGAAGATGTTAAAACATTATTGGTTCCAGTATCAGTCCCTGGAGTACAACGCCAATGACCAGCCTTCAACTGGACTTCATACAGATGACCACAACCCTTTGAGCCCAGCAGTTCACCCAGTTTTCAGTCCAGCTCACTGCTTATTTATCTAGTCCATATTTTATCAGTTTGTCTATGAGAACATTATAGAAGTCAACATCAAAAGTCTTACTAAAGTGAAGATAAGACACATCTATTGCTCTTTCCTCATCCACTGAGCCACAACTACTACATTCCAACTATTAAGATTTCAGATGTGCTACTGAAAAGAAACTGGGATTAGAGAGATAAGGGAAAACAGTGTATTTGTGTTGAATTCAGAGTTACAAATGAAGAAGATAACCTGAGGCTTAGTAAGGCAGCAGACTGCTACCTACAGAACTGAACTCTCATTTTTAAGTAAAGTATTGGAGGCAAGTATATTCAAAAAAGTCTTTGAAGAAAGAGCCTTGGAAAATTTTCTGTCTTCAAATTCACAGCTGATGTGCAAGAAGCACTCCAGAGGTGTCACCGATAGCAGTAACAAACCCCCAAACATATTATAAAGTGAAAGAGATAAAGAAAGAAGTAATTTCAAAATTATAAGCATTCCTGGTAGTCAACTTTCTAGATACCTGGGTCAAACCACCAGATCCTGAAACTAGCATGTTATTTGGGGAATTCCGTGTGCAATTCCTTCTTTAACAACCAAAGGTCCCACAAGATTTTGTACATGTACAAATTAGCACCTGTGATGAACTGCAGTTTTTAGCCTAGATTTAGTCTTCCTCAGAAACTAACAGCTCTTTAAAGTATTTATCTTCTTCTCCCTCAGTAATGCACTCCTCCTCCCCCTCCCCCCCCAAACTGGCTTGAGTCCTTTGCTATTCAAGAGAGATCTAAAGCGACAGTACCAGTGGCCCTCAATCTCCAAGCATTTCTGCACCCCAATGGAATAGCAATAGTATTCACAGATGGACCATCTCATTATAACCACTCTGAAGTACTTCTATTTGCTTACAAGTGTAAGACAGTCATTATATTGTGCTCCAAGTATTTCATAAATGTAATATTACACCACTCATATTTCAAATTAAAAAAAAAAAACCAAACCACAACGAAAAAAGCAAAGCACCCCACACCAGTGTTGCTCACACAAGGGCAGTAACTAACGAACAGAATTACCATTTATTTCCTCTTGCCTTTCATTTTCTTCTTTTGTATTCTATTTTTAATTCCTACAGTAAAACAGCCATTCTGCTACAGGGTTTATTCATGGAACTGTTTTAGTAGGTATATCAGTGCTTCTTCCTACTTAGAAAACAAAATCAATGTCCATACCAATAAATATTTCTCAGATGAGCTGCATCAAAAATTGCCCATAGAGATCTAATGATTAAGATATTAAACTGAGATTTTGGAGGTTCACTTCTTTTCTAGTTGTAACTTTGGTCAAAATGGCCAATGTCTGTTCTTCAGTTCTTCATTTATAAAGTGAGGACCTTTACACTAATAATTTGAGTATCATTATGTATTATATTATGCATCCTCCTTTAGCTATTTTCCCATCATTCTGCAGAGCACTGTTTTAGGCCACCTTCTAACACAAAAACCTTATTTGAGCCTCAAAACATCTCCAAACTGAAAATAAAAGCTTCTGTAAGACAAACAGCTCCTCAGCCAAAGCTGTAAGAGAACATTTTGAAAGCACTCTTGCAGGTGGATTAGTGCAAAGTGAACTTGATCCATCCTTGAAGATTTAATCTAAGGTGACTTTATATTTACATTGACTAAGATCATTGACGCAATGTATTAAGATATTTCAATCCTCGGCACTGTAACCTACAGTTAAAAGCATATAACAAGTAGCTGAAAATATAATGTTTTCTGTCTCTTTAGCTAGAGCTGTAAAATCTTGCCTCACTCTAGAACATAATGTCTTCTGCCTTCTTTGCTCTCACACTGGTCTAATTATACATAGAGACGCTTATAGCTTTATATCCCATGACACTATTTAAATACTATCTTCCCAGAACTTCAGTACGCTAACAACTGGTCATAAAGTGCTTGGAAAGAAATCAAGTTATGCAAAATGTCTATTTAGGCTGCTTGCAAAAGCAGAAAAAACCGACCCCTTTTTGGTGACAATATGTGCCCCATCTAACATGCTATTCACTGCAATACTCCTGTCAGTCCTAAACAGCATCTCAGACTTATTTCTTGTTTAAGTCTTCGGTTTATTTAAGAGCTTTCTCCAGGTACCTTACCTTAGCCTCCACACAGGATATTATTTGCCCACATAGATCTTTCTAGATACCAACTTTAAAACATCACTATTTCTGTTGTTTACAACCTCCCATCAATTTAGTTTTGATCATGGATGTCAATATTTTAAGTAACCTTTTCTCCCATGAGGTAGACTCAAGGATGAAGACCTGTTTTATTACACAGTCCCCACAGAGGAACAGGTTTTCAAAAATGAAACAAAACACTTGACCCCTATAATTCTAACACTCTTGAATATGATAAAATCTAGTTGCAACACGACTCTAAAGAGACGAACACAGATAGACACAGATAGTTTAGAAACTAGGATGGCAAGAGATGTGTTCTCTAGAGAGAAGATTCAAAAGGGAGACTGAAGGACTGGGGAAATCACAACTTCATCACAGGAAGGACTTTCAGAAAGCCTAAAGGAGAAAATGACACACAAGAAAAAAATATGTGTACGTTAAAGAGTTTCTAAGCTCATCTTATAACAGCTCTTCTCCCCACATTAACTAGATGAACCCTGACTAAAGAAACAGTTGGAAAAAAGCTTACATTGATTACATGCTTTTTGGTAAATATATGTCTAGACACTCCAAAATTGATTTGCAGAGTCAACCTGGCTATGGCAAGCATGTTTTTGTTCATCTCTAATACACTGATTCACCCAGTTTAGAATGGAAAAAAAAATGTAAAACGCCAATGTAGGTTTACAGACAAGAGGGGAAAAAAGGGGTCAGAAAACATTTAAAAAAAAAAAAAGTTTCTCACCATTAACATAGAGAAGAATCTCTTGTAGGAAGAAAAATGCAAGGAGAAATTATAGGCACCACTTGATATCAGAAATTAGGAAGAAGAGGCAAATGTGATGATTCACAGAATCACAGAATCACTTAGGTTGGAAGAGACCTTTGAGATCAGAGTCCGATTGTTTCAGAAAGAAAAGAAACAGCTTATACTTACCAAATTATCAGTTTCTGGGTCTTCACAGAAAAAGGGTTTTCCTTCTTTCTCCTGCTTCCTTACAAAATTTTCAATATCTACATCAAAACTAGCAGAAGTTGTACCTTCTGAGCCTTGGGTAGATTGTTCACATTTTTCAAATAATAGTGCTAACAAGGGAAATAGTGGGTGCCTAGAATAAAAGTTAAAATACATGAATAAGTATTTTCACTTATATGTACACCGCTGAAAAGCAAGATGTGTAGCTTATGTAAACAGTTACTCATGGAAGAAAGATGAGTCTTGGTAGCGGCTGCATATACCACCACAGGCTACAGCAAACACAATGAAAGTTTGGTATTTTTTTCATTCTGATTTACCACACACCCTAGAGGCAAGTAAAGCAGTGAAATATGCATATTTAAATAAAGAGAACAATCACAAGCTAAAAATCTATGACATTATCTTATTCACTATAATTGAGCGGCAAGAAAAACATTAATACAGTGCATTAGAAATGAGGATTAGTATTTACAAATAGGATGAATGCACATTTAAATTATGAAATAAAGTCTGACAAAATTAATTTCTTCTTCAACATGGGCCTTATTTATACATCACAATAACTTTACAGAACTTAGAATAGTATCCAGGCTGTACTCAGAGGCCTCCTCTGAAATCATGCTCAGAGCAGAAGATGATTTTATTAGCACAAGTCTGTAAATGAGTGGCTACATCTTTCTGCTTCAGGTTTTTGGGGTTTTTGTTTGTTGGTTTGTTTTAACGTGCAAACTGGTAATAATTCTCTCTTTATAAGGCACTTAAAGCAAAAGAACACTTGGTAAGGTTAAACCAAAACCAAGCATGCTGCTCAGCACAGCACTTAACACTGGAAAAATCTCAAATTAGTGTGTCTATACAACAACATTTAATCCTGTTAGAGCTAATTACTCAGCAATAGATTGTTATCACTAAAGAAAAGGGAGTAAAGATCAACCTAATTTCAAAAAATAAAAAAAACCCAAAACCACACACCTCACATTAAAGATAAAAACTACAGTATAACAAATAGTAACCATAGTTCAACAGTCTGAGTAGCCTACTAAATTTCACTTGGGCTTTAAAGGGAACCACCTTCAGAATATCCTTTAAAACTAGGCTGAAATCGAAGAATCCCACAATAAAGGGAAGGTTTTTTTTCTTGGCTGACAACTGACAGTGAAGCTAATTTGATCTCACTCTTTCCCTGCAAACTACTGAGAGCGCCAAAAGAAAGTCTGATTTTAAGCTACTTATTATTAATTAAAAAAAATAAATCCTCTGTTCTTTACTCTTCAAAAGACAGAACACAAGTCCATTACTACCTGTAAATGGCCTGCTTGTCTGCATCCATTGGAGTCTGAGATTCTACAGGGGCAGGACTCACCCCTTCGGCATCAGTTTCAGAGCAGTTGGGATCTTGTTCAGTTTTTAACTCTGTTACTACTTGCATCTGTAGAAAAAGAGTAAGTTATAAGTAAATCTGTACGCTTGACGTAAAATAAGTGCACTGTTTTCTAAGGAAATAGCAATGCAAAGGGCTACTAAATTGCCAGAAGGTTGGTATGACTTGGCAGTTACACAAAAAGCCATAGCAGTAACAAAACCCCTCTTTTAATCCTTGACACTTTTTGATGGGTAGGGTAAAGGTCACTTCAAGTTTCAGCACTCAGCTTTAAAATGGAAGTGACAGATATTAGTAAATTGTTAGAGAATTTTGTCTCTGAAGTGGCTGTTTTTGGAATATGGCAGCAAAAAATAGGATTTTTTTTGCTAAAAAAAAAATATGGGGATGTCTGCATAAAAAGCCTTTCGGATGAAAACAGCAAAATGGAAAGTTTCTGTTCTTAAGTTTTCTTTCTCATTATTTTACTGTACATTACATCAAGATACTGAAGAAAAGAGATGCTGAAGTTTTTCTTGTCCGTTAAAATGCACATTTTCCTACAAAGAACTGAAATATTCTGTGTCCCTCCAATCTTTCAATAATCAGAAACATAACCTCCCCTGACCTTTACCACTCAAAATCATATATTATAACAACAAATTATTTTAGGAATATCAAGCTACTGGAGAAGAGACCAGCAACTGCTTCTACAAATCCATTTAACAGTTACACAATCTGCCACCACTGGAAAAACAACACAGAGCCACAGCTTCTACTGAGCACCTAAATTGCACTAGGTGGCTGGTAATGCCTTTGAGGTGCTTTGGAGGTGTCAAAAGTGGTTTTCCCATCACCTCCAGCTAAGTATCTTTCAGACTAAAAGGTCTTAAAGGAACCTGACCTCTGAAACTCAGCTTCCACCGCCCAACCCAAACCCCTTGGTTTTCTCCACTTAGAGCAGTGGGAACATCTGTACCAAGACAAGAAATGACTGCAGTCATTTTTTTCTACTTTAACCCTAACAAGTTTTATCTCGAGTAGAGGACAGACACTGTTCTAGGTATCAGCAGGCAGCCAGAACTGACACCTGCAGAAAGGAAGCGTACAGAATGCGATCCTCTGCACTCTTTTCCCAGGAGATGTATGTATCACATCACTCACAGGAACTCTCCGAGAGGAGAGCTGGTCTCCAGAAACTACTAGAGAACCGGACTCTGACAGAATTTAATCTATTTCCACACAACATAAGCAATAGGAATTTACACAATTCCCATCAAGAAGTCCGTAAGAAACAAAAGGCTTGTGCTTTCATTACCTGTCACAGCTATCTCCTAGCAAAATCAGAAACTGAGAAAATGTCAGCATATCCTACCCAACAGAGCAGCCTGCCTTGCAAAAAGCTTCCTCAGAAAGCACAGATGATTTTTAAGCCAGAATGCTTGCAAAAGAGATGCAACTAATAGACTAATTTCTTGGCTAATGACAAGAAGGAGGAGCAAAATAAAAAGGGGTGACTCATACAAGTGATTATAGATGTTGAGCCATACATCTGCAGAGTTTGAAGGGAGACAGCATGTTCAGGTGCTCTCACACTAGGAGGAGGAAATAGCTCCCTTAAAATTGCAAGCTATTTTCTGTGGGCCATTTCCAAACTAGAAAAGCAGCAGGCACCCTGCCTATGTTGGCCATGGAGAGCTTAAAATACAAAACAAGCAGAAAGAAAATGCTCTCTCCCAATCCATTCTTTACAAAAACATGTATTACTTTCACTGACATGTCACAGGATGGTACGTATTTTCTGTGGGAATAAAAGATGTAAAGTAGGGGAGAGGAGAGAGAAATTAGAGTTGTGATAAAGGAAGCAAACAACAATAAAAATCAGTAATCCCAGATTGCATTCAGATAAACATCTTTTTATAAGAGATGGGAAAAGTTTCTGGTTTTTTTCTGACTGTTCGCCACTGTTGCCATCTGCTGACAGAAGTATTTGTATTTACATTACTGTGTGTCAGCCCTAAGCAGTAAAAAAGGTCTTCAGAGTAAAGGCCACTGGCATGACTTGTCTCCATTTAACAGTATTATAATTTAGCAATTCAAATTGTTGCAATATACAGCCTGTTGTACAAAAAAAGAAACATCATGACCAGACATACCTGAGTATGTTTCATTATTCTAGCTGTTTGTTAACAGAAATAAGAAACTGGAAGTCCACTGACCAGCTTTCTAATTAGCAATTCTAATCAATAACCTCATTAAAATGAATTCAAGTATTTTACCAGTTTGCAGCCTGCAGCATAATTGTATCAACTTAAATGTAGTCAAAGTAGAAGTAATTCTAGATAAGTAAATCTATCCTTCACTTCTTCAAGGCCAACAAGTCTATGACTGCATAAATGTCATGTATCTGCAGACACATAAGAACACTGAAGTATCACATACACAAAATATTACGGATCCCCATTTGACTTTCCTAAAAAAGGAACATTACAGCCTACAAATCATCTAGAGCAGATTGAGCAGAAAACTCCTTATCTAAACCATTCTTCCAGAAGTTAACCAAAGTCAAGCAAAGATTAACTAAGCCTTCAATAAGTATTCAACTATTAAAGAACAGCAGCTTATCACTTTAAAGGTTTTGTTTTACAAACAAGAACAGATAAACAATGCCAAAGCAGGCATTGAGGAAGAAATCACTGGTTTTTTTCCCCTTGCTAACTGTATTTAGTTCATAGAGAAAGAAAAAACACACCTACCTGTTGTCCATCTTGATAGTTGTCTATACTTAATGTCTGTGTTGCCATCATGGTTAATAAAACGTTTATTATGTCAAATCATCATAAGTATGAACAAATATTCTTTAAAAAAGACAGGAAAAGTCAGTTAAAAAAGTGATCACTTAGAAACCAGTTCTAAAAGTTGAAAAAAAAAAGGTAGAGTTATGCACACCTCCACCCAAAAAAAAAAAAAAAAAAAATCAAGTTGGAAAACGCAATGTTTCATGAGCAAAGAGTTTATTGTATCATTCTATATTTTAACGTAAGATTTAATAAGAGGCTGAGGTTCTTTTACATTCACAAACTTCAAGTAAACTTTTTATTTCTGCACTACTTAACTAACTTATTCTAAGGTAATAGATAAAAATCTGGAAATGGGCAAAGATTTATGTTTCAGTGTTTTGAAAAGGCTAACAACACATTGAACATTACTGTAACTGAAATAATAATAGTCTACAACTGATGAACCAAATGTAAAAAGTGTTAAGGAATACCCTATTTACTTACGAGTACGAATCCCACGTTCTAAAGTGAGGGCCTGAAATTACTTTTAGAAACTGAAGTCTCAAATCACTTCTGACATCAGGAATCTACCGTACAAGTCATTTAAGGCTCAAGAAAGAATGGAATGATATCTAACAACTTTTTAATAACTGGGCCTATGCAATTCTATAGTTTGAAAAGTGACCTAGGAATTCACAAGTCTCATTTTCATAGATATTTGATACTTCAGGAGATATTAATTTTAATAGGATTTATAACACAAGTAAATTTATGTATGTTATTCCCTCTGAGCATTAGCTGGAGTTCGGTGCCCAGATGAGTTAAACATTTTTTTAAATTTAGACATTCAGTAGTATTTTTTTTAAAATAATATTTAGCATAGCACCACCACCAGAGAGTTTATCCATCAAATTACTAATTTACATTTCATTTTCCTGTCAGATTAGCAGCCATTACAACTGAAACCACATAATGCATTAAGGTATTATCATTAAATATCACTATAGAACTCAATTTCCCTTGACACACAGGAGTCCTGATGTTTAGCTACTGTAAAAAATACTCGTATTAAAAAAGATGACATGTCTTGAGAAAGGTGACATACAGGTACTAATGCCAGGCTTTCTACTCTCTTCCATTTCTGTCAGTATTGAAGAACCAATTATTATAATTTTTATCCGTTTAAGATCTGAAACAAAAACTTTTTGCTTTGTAATGTGTTCAATCACTACAAATTTTTCAACTATTTTAAAATCTTTTCCTCACCACTGCATACTACCAGAGTATATGACCATTTTGAAGAGTGATTTTCACATTTCTAGATTATTTTTCCCTACAGATTATAGTAGTCTCAAGTAAACGTTTCATTTAGGAAACACAGGACAAAATTCAAGATTCCCTTCTTTGGTCACCTAACAGTTTCAGGAACAGTGACAAACTTAACTCCTCAGGACAAACCTCAAGTCTTACTTTGCATCAAGTTCTAAGTGCAATCCATTTTTTGGTTTGATGGGTTTTTTGGTGGTTTTTCTTTTTCCCTGCTTGTTTGTGTTTTCTTTTTTTTCCTCTCTTTTTTTTTTTTTAAATTTTTTATTGAACAGCGTTAAAGACCAGGATGATGTAAGCATTTACAAACAAGTTTTGGACTTTCACTCACTCATGCTTAAATGGAGCTGTTACCCTTTGGGAGTCTATACCATTTTACACACGTGAAAGCATCCTGGGAACCACAAATGTGAGCAGACAGAGCAGATCCTGGTTCTGGCACGGGTCACGTGCCTGCAGAGCTCACCAAGTTTCTATCTGTAGACAACATGCACATATCATCTTAAGTAGCTTGCAGAATACTAGCTGCGGTACGTCACAGTTTGGAACTCCTACACTGAAGTATATTTTTCTTAAGAATACGGTTTACAGAGGAAAAGAGTAAAGATTGCATTTAGAGTTCTTCTAATAGCTTTAATGAAAGTATTTTCTGGTTCTAGTTTGTCCATCTGTCTTTATAAAACATTGCTATCTCTTTCTTTGAAACTCCAAAAATATTACTGATTTCTCCACCAAAATAAAAAAGGGGGGGGAGGGGCAGCGGGGCGACACACATGACATAAATGTACTCACTGATAGAAGTACTTCAGACTTTAAAGTTTTTTTCATACTTACAAATCATTTAATGTTAAAGTTCAATCAGCATTTGCCACAATAGCAAAGTGAAGTACCTTTCAAAATACTTTAATAGGACATACTCTAAAACCATGGCCCTGTAAGCATTTGCCTTATGTTTAAACATTTGTTTTCTTTCAAAAATGGCATCTTACAACCAGGGCACTAGTGTCCTTCTATATTTATAGAGTGAAAGAACACATGCAAAATACTTTCCTTCCTTCTCAAAAGGCACACATTTAATTTCTTACTGCAATATCCAAAGCATAGACCAGACTACCCTCAAAATAAAAGCAGAACAGTTGAACAGATCAACAAAGAGTAAACACTATTCAGTGATTTTTTTTTCTTTAGAAGCTGAAGAAACTCCTCACAAAATGCTGTTAAAGAAACTGTTTGGCTGTGGGAGAGAGATGAAGTTCTTAGAAAGGAGGAAATAGGAAGAAGTAAAACAGTCATAGAAGAGGGAGACTGTCTTAGAGTTAAGCAAGGATGTGAGATCATATTAGCGACACAAAGAACAAGATGGAGAGGGAAGCAACAAAGATAACAGACGTAAAGTGGTGCAGACAATAGGACACAGCAAGAACTTCTGGAGAATCAGACAAGCTGGACCAACCCTTCCTTCCAGATTTCCATAAGGAAGAGACATTCCACATCTGGAAATCCCTCAGGCCACACAAAGGAAGAGAGGTGCACGGCTTTGAGCTAGATCCATAGATTATTTCATCAAGAAGGATTTTTGCCCTATTGTCTCCCAGGGGAATGGCTGGAAAGAATCCTACATGGGTATACACTTTATTTCCCGTAAGAGCTTCCCCTCTGACTTATAATTACATTAGAAGAAGATTAAGCTATTAGGCAAGATAGCAACTGATGAGATTTAGTGAAGACAACTACTGCAAAGCAAGAAGAACAAATTGAGCTAATCGCACACTTAAATTGAGGCAATTACTGAGGAATTACTTTGGTTCACTAAAGAGAAACATCTTCTCATTACCCAGCAGTGGTAAGAGACAAACAATGTTAAACTTTAAGAAAAATAACTGAAAAGGTATTTACACATTCAGCTTTTATAACCTAATTTAGGATACAGCATCCAGTTCTACTTAGCAGATACACAGCCTAAGCAGATGTTCATTCTGCAAACGACGATGCTAGACAAAGCTGGTGTCGCTCCCAGATGTTCATCACTGCCACCCTGGCAGAGCTAATTATTTCCACAGGTCTACCACTGAGCCCACAGAACACGTGAATGATTTCTGATCCTTTTCACATAAAGTCATCTAGGCTCGTTCAACCCGCTGTTAAAGGTGGCTATGATGTAAACCAGCTGACTGTGTGTGAAGCACATTGCTGCGCACTCATACAACCCCTGCTCTTGGCTGACCTATTAGTGTGGTAATTTCGGGCTCATGTGTGGCGATTATCAACTCACAGCAGGACCATCTTTAACCAGCGCAGCTATACCAAACACTACATGGCCTAAGGTATCTGAAATGGGCCTAAGAACACATGACTTCTGGATAACTTAGCTTTTAAAATGCCAATTATTCTGTGTTGAAGAAATCAGGGAAGAAGGAAAACTGCACGTTTGTGTTACATTCAAAGAGTTACAAATAAAAGAAAAATAACCTGAGGCTGAGAGAGTCTGTCTGCTTCATGCAGAACAGAATTAACTCTCATGCTATTTATTTTGAAAACAAAGTGTGAGGAAAACCCAAGAAAACATTTAAGGCCATGTAAACTGGAAGCTGATGCATGAACTGCAACCAGAAACTCCACTGACATCTGGGACAAAAGGGAATTCATAAAAGCATTGTGTTCTGCAAAACAAAGTGAAAGAAAAAAAAATCCAAGCCTTTAATAAAAATAAGTAGGAAGGTAAAATGTAGAGTAGAAAGGAAACTAAATTAAGAGGAGTAATCATAATTAGAAATGTGGAGACTTTGTGCAAACTAAGTATCTAAGAGAAGAGATTAAAGATGAGCTGAAACATGTACACAAAGTGATCACTTAACACACATCACTCCTCACTTGCTCTACTTGCTCCTTCATAATTAACAGCAAAGGGACCACCCAGTAACGTTAACAGAAGGTGCAAGTAAGCTGTTGGAGTTCAGTAATATCATTTTTAACATACACAAGCTACAACAGATGTTTGTAAGAGATATAAATAGTTATGCTTCAGGGTATAAACTAACCACTAACTGTCTTAGGGTTGTGAAGTAGCTACCCAACAGACTTGTTAACAAGTAATAGTTCCTTCTAATTTTCCCCTATACACATTCCTTTGAAGTCCTTCAGAGAGAAACAGACGATTGGCAGATTCAGTATGGCAATGTGTTCATTCTTATTTAGCTTTAGTCCTGGCATTTGCTCTGTAACTTTGACCCTTATATTCACATACAAAATTAAAAAGAAACAAAATTCAAAACCAGCAAGCCTGTTTGACACATGAAAAGCATTTAGAACTGGCTTCGCTTTTCATCAAAATACATAATGATATTTGCTTACAGGGCACAGTGCTTTCTGAAGGAGATAAAATATTGGCCTTGAGAAAGGTGCTCACCCCTTTCCTTCAATGAGTTGAAGACAACATTATTTTGTTCCAGCAGAGGGAATCCCAGTGATGTACAATGTGGAGGACAGAAACCTAAAAATCAACAGAGAAATATTCAGGAGACAACACCACAGAACATACTTTCTGAGACAATATGATTAAACAAAATATTTTGGTTTATTACGTGGTTCTCTCTGCAAGTTTAAATAAACAGATGGGATTTTTTTTTGCAAGTTTTGCGAAGATTTTTGGGCATTTTTAACGATCTGTAATCACACACACCATCCAATGCTATTATTTGAACTTTCCATCATCTTATTCCATTCATTTTCCATATTTATCTTTGTCTTTGCTGACACCTCTAACAGAAAGCTACATTCAGACTGCTACCTCACTTGCTGTTCAACCTTTATATATTACTTTTACTCTCTGGATTAGTGTCTATTTGCTTAGACTAGACTAGACACATCCCAAAAATGAAGCTACAAAATGCAAATAGGAATAACTCATTGGTGATGCAAAAATTAAGTATGAAACTAAGAAAGGCAAAATACTTTTCTTAAATTTAAATCTTCTTCATAATCATGCTTTAATTTTACCATTGAATGTATTCTAATGATGGCTATGATCAAGTAATCTATTACATGATAAAAACTAACAGATTATAGGAAGGGGCGTGAGATATTATTAGGATCACATGTTCCGTGAAGACAGCTTCTGCTACAGGATTATTCTGTAATTTTAAAAAGCTTTTCAAAAATTAAATATAATTAAAGTAATTTTAAGTGGTAATTTAATAGCACCTGTTTGATATATTAAAGCTACTTTTTTTTAAAAGAGTAGTAATGATTGTGAAAGCAAAGTAGCAATGATTGTGAAAATGTATTTAGAAAACACAACTGCTGAAATGCATTAAGAAAAGCCTGAAAAACTACTTCTGGGGAAGTTCCAGACACTAATGTCAGACAAAGTCCGTCTGAAATGATCTGATGGCTAAAACACACAGCTAAGATCTTGAATCAGATTATCTCTGTGTCTCACATGGACAAAGTTCCTGTGTTCCCAGTTTTACCAATTGCATAGGAACTAGAATGAAAGCAACTCTCAACACTTTTGAAAGTGAAATGAACTTGGTATTTGGATCTGAGAGCCAAAATTTATCCATGCATAGTACAGAAGTAGTGTTTTTCCGAAAAGTTCACAGAAAAACAAAATGCTAAGAGCCACTCAATATAAATGCCATCTCTGTTTCATGAAACCTAGCTCTGAAAGAGCAGGGAAGATACTGTGAGGAGTTGTAAGCTAGTATAAGCTTCACTCATCGGTTAGAGATGAAATACTGAGCTAGAAGGAGTTTCAGTCCAAACTGGTAGTGTTGAAGTCTCAACGGGCAGATGACACATTCTAAGTTCTTACCGCTTTCTCTTAAACTGTCAAAGACCTATGTCCCTGAAGAACAGGCTTCTCTCATTTTTGCATCTTCTTAATTTTGTTCTGAGAAGACAGTGTACCCTCATACTATTCTCTTTGTGTGCTATTTATCTTCTACAATTTTCGTACTCATTTCCACCCACCTCAATTTGCCATGCTATTTTCAAATAGAGGGCTTTTCACTATTCATAGCATATTCTGAATGTAGGTCACTGTCAGACAAATTGGGATTATCTATTCCTTGTCTTTGCTCAGACATAAAGAAGAACTATTTCACCATTGCAAATCTGAAAAACCTGCTCCCTTCATTCAGAAACAACTGCAGCAAAGAAACAATAGTGCCACTGCTGTCAGGTCTGGTCAGCCAAAAATACATCACATATGAAGAAGTAGCCCTCGCCTGCAAAGCCTTCAGCTGAAATCACCTCGAAATAGGCAAGTTTCTAAACAGCATATGAGAAATTGAGAGCAGAAAGAGGTACTGAAGAAACGCAGACAGACCCAGGTGAAAGATGCTGCAGAGGAAAAGGTTTGGCTGAGAAAGAGCCAGAGGACATTGCAGTCATATTGCCTTCTTCCAAGAGACATTTAACAGCAATTAAGATTAGAGTCTAGCCTAAAACATATCAGATAAGAAGAGGCCTGAGCTTGTATGTTATGTCCTCTCACATATCCCAGTGGGGGCAAGAACAGCGAGCAGATACATCTGTTAAAGGATGGAGACAATTACCAAGGCACTGTGGAGCCTAAACTCGGAATTGCTATTGCCAATTCATTTTTTCCTTTTATTCCTCTTGCAGACAAGCCTTAAAGTCATGTTATCATAATAAAGAAGACACTTAACTAATAAACCAAACCCAAGGCCAACTGGCTTTGTCACTTAAAAAGCGTATCACAATTGAAGTTTTTACTACAAAGTAAAATATGACCTTGTTCTTTCAAGCACAGAAGAACCCTCTGTTCATTCTCTCATTTTGCATGTCAGCTAGTAAGAAACAAAGATCGGTGCATAAATTCACGTATAAAAATATTAGCAGACATTAAGATCAAGATACATTTGTATTTGTATAGAGTCAAATAATAATGAAGCAATATGTAGAGTATATATGACAACATTCCAGCAGGGATTCATTCTACCTTTGCTGCAGCGGTTACCTATCTCCACTAACCTGCCTACGAAGAGACATTCAGTAAAATTAAGACAAACAAATCAATATGAAGTTGATGCATACAGCTTTATTAAAACTGTGCTCAATGAGAACGTACTTCTCATTCAGCAGCAAGGTGGCTTCCTTTTCCTCTATCTTATGTACTTACAAAGCATAGTTGTTATGTAGAATATTATACTTTCAGATGATGTTCCCGTTTAGGAACACAATACCAGCCTCAGGGAGTTGCACTATGCAGATACAGCTAAACAGTTATTACACAACTGCTACGCTGTCAATTTCCCTGGGAGAGAAACCCTAAAAAGCCACAAAAACAATTTTTGGCTGCAGTAAAGAGAGATTTACTTTGTGTCACTTTTTCCCCTTTATTGTTTGGTGGTGCAATAAAGTTATTTATATATTAATTTTGATGAATATGAGATTACATAAAAAAACCCCTGAATGCATATTATACTTTAAGAAACTGAAAATGAAAAATAAATCCACCACACTAAGGTTGAATTTCTTCAGAAATACAGGCTACACTACAAGCTGTCATCAACCTTTTTTGCCTGTTAGGATTTTGAACATATATACTATGTAACACTGACTTCACTCAGCAAGACCTCTCCAACACTGTATGTACTGCTTTGTTGTTCCATTAATCTTTCATAGCATCCTCTTTTCATATCATCCCATATCAGAACCTAACAAGCCGTACTAAATATTTATATCACAGACTATCTTCCAAGCATCACCACACAGTGTCATACAGCATGACAAACAACAAACCATCTCATGAAAAGATCTGTGTCCCTTTAGCAATTCACTCTTTGTGTAAACTCTGCTTTTGGTATTGTAATGGAATTCTGGAAATTCTCCTATTTGTAGGTTCCAAATATGGAAAAAAAGTGTTATAAAAAAATGTGCCACTTTACAAGCTACAATTGCTTATGCAGTAACAGATAAAATGGGTATCAAGGATGCGTAAGATAATATAAATCTCTCAAGGCACAACAACAAAAGCAGACTGAAGGGCATCTGGGTCTTTTGAAGAACTTCAGCTCCTTAATTCTGCATACACCCTTTGTGTTTACACCAGCATATTTCTGGGGAAGCATGCATAATCATGGTTCATGTTCATGGTTCATGTAATCGCCAATTTACCATAGTGCTTCTTAACAACAAGGAAGAAAAAGAGAAATCCTATCCAAGCTGATGATAAAATAATGCCACCTCAGTATGCTAGGTATCCTACCCACAGGTAGCTCTTGGCATTGCAGAACGAAATCCTCAGGTTGCTGTCCTACCTTCTGCAAAATTAAAACCTTATTCTTCTAACTATGAAACTATTCTCAAATTCAAGAAACTTCCTGCAGCCTCCCAGTTTCTCCTACCCATTTCACACTGTAATTTGACCCTGCTTTATTAGCTCCACAGAGTAATAGTAAGGAATTAAGGGGACTAAACAGAAATTTTGGTAAAAGGAAAACAAAACTTGGGGGAAAGGAAACCTCCCTTCCTTAACTGCTCCAAGAATTCCAAGGGATTAGGGTATGAAGGAGCAAAAATATTTCCCATCACTCCCTCATTCATCCCCAATATTCACATAGTAAATGAAGATTCCTTTAGGGTTTTTTATTCCCATAGTCTTAACACTGCAAACTGAAGGACCTACTATGGTTCTTGCTTGTGAATCCTAGCGTATGCATCATGACTCCTCACACATACCTACTTGTCACAGGACAGAAAAGTATTTCCCCCCCCTCACTATTTACCCCATGTGCTGTGATCATAATGTTTCCGACCCAAACCCAAGAAGATAGTGTAGTATCTGCCTTGCTGCTATGGTAGTCAGAGGACTGCAGTAGAAAGACTACCAAAAACACCTTACGTACCAGAGGGCATGTATCAGCAGTTCCACAGCTGGAACTGACTCTGGTACAACTTTCCTACTTAATGATACTTAATTACATTTTCAATCACAATTTCTTTTAAAACAAAACCAAACAAACCAAACTCAAAAAATATAACTCCACCCTACGCATTTCCCCAGCATCCTCCACATGGATGAACAACAGGTTTGCCTATGTGCTAGACACAATTCCATTCCTTTGCCATTGAAGCCTTTGGAATACCCATACAAGCACGTAGTGAATCTCTTACTCCTGGAGACGTTCATTTTATCGTATCCTTCCAGGTGAATTAAACCAAAGCAATGGGAAATCCTATTTTAATCATGATTTGTATCAGCATCCAATAAACTGTGAATGAAATTAATCCTGTTTTGTGTTTATACTTTGTGGTTTCATAAAGAAGACACAGAATAACCACCAATCTCACTATGCCTTTATTGCTTTACATCCATTACATTACAATGTTAGCAAGCAGTTTATGTAAGCATATGTAAGTTTTCCAACATTTTTATTATAAAACTGTAAAATTTTCTAGTGATTCTTTTTATGAAAGACTGAATATCTAATGCTACTGAAGTACACTTAAAAGATTAAGAGTTTTTTAAACTAATAACTGCATTCAAAGTGGACTTAAGCTGTTGAATGTATAAGACAATCCTCTCTACACCTTTTTTTGCATTTAAACACTTCATAAAAATTAAGATGTTCCATTGTCAGTTATTTCACCTTTACTTCCATTTTGATTTCAAAAATAATGAGCCTGTCAATGAACCAAGCATTAATTTGGACTAGCTGAATAAACTGCAGTGACACAAAATCCTGGTCTTGGAAGTCTCTGTCAAATCCGGTTCCAATCAGTCAGTAACTTTTACAGAATCTTCCCTGTTTTGACTCTTAACATTTGGGCAAACATGAATCACTTTGTTTTGCTGCTAAGTGTAGGCCCTAAAATTAACTATTTTCTTTTCAAAATGGTGATTAAATAAAAATTATTCCTTTCCTGCTCCACTTTGTCCACAACTCTTTAGTAATGGTGAAGCTCAAGGATTCAGTTCAACTGGTTTTTGCAAGGAAGAGGTGCTGCCTTCCAGCCTCTTCTGCCCCCTGTTGCCAACACCCTTCCCAGTCCCCTACTTTTCTATCCATGTTCTTTCTGCACTTCAGCCTCGTACCACCCTTCCACGTTGTTCCTCCCACACCAACATACCGCTTGTCCTCTTCCTCACCTCCTGCCCTCTCTCGTTCCCCCCACCTCCAGCCATTTATAATTTTGCTAGTACCATCCTTTTCAGGTTCCTGGGCCTACTGCCTTTCCATCAAGCTCCAATCTCTGTTCCCTGCCTCTCCCTGAACACCAGTCTTCACCCCTCCAGGAGTACAACTGCTGCCCAAGCATTCTGGGATTGGGGAAGAAGCACAGATAAAGAAAGACTATTTAGGATTAAACTTACCCAGAACCTACTGCTGTGGGATGCATCATGCTTAACTGTTTGGTCCAGATGATGACCACGCAGTCAGGTGACATGCAAGGACCAACAGACAGCAAGATGAAATTCAGATAGTTTAGTCAATAAATATTTGATGAGTAACATGCATGAACCAGTTTTTCAAGAGCTTAAGATTTGTTGAAGTTCCTCGAGGAACAGCCGTACGCTCCATGTGAATGTTTAGGCACTCTTCCCCTCTCTCCTCTGTAACGCTAAATTCCAGAACTGTTGATATGCTCTTAATTAAGCCAAACAAGCATTTTCCCACCCCTTTAGATTAATATATTTACTTTCTCTTAAAGTAATTTTCAAAATGCTGACTCATTTTAGCTTAAGGTTTCAAGAATAACCCTGCTCCAACATATTCATCATGGCAAATTTCACTATGACTAAGAAATAAGCTACTGAAAACAACATCTCAAAAAAAACCCACCAACCCAAAACCAGGTAACCTTACTCCTGGCATCACTACTATCGGGGCCTAAAACACACACAAACAGGCTAGAACACATAATAAATTAAGTAATCATAGACTGATCTGGAAGTTCAAGTTCTTTAGTTATACAACATACAACACAGAACATGCATTTTCGTTCCCATATTCTCTAAGTATGTTAAAGATGTATAATGCCCCAATTTCTGCTTCATAAATGCCTCTGTTTCCTTTGAATATAAAAGACTTGGACTTCATTTTTCAGTATTAACTGTTATAATATCCTTTTCCCTTTGTTTTGTTTGCTATGCAATTTGAAAAAAGCTAAGCAGGATGTGAAGTATAGCCACATTTCCTAGCTTCCTCTGTCCTCAAGAAAAAACGCAGGCCAACTCCAAAAGCTCACATATAAAATATAAAGTGGAATAGTTGGTTTTAAAAAAAAATTGATCCCTCTTTCAGTATACCAGCAGTAAGCTACCATATACTTTTTTTTTTTGCCCAACTTTACTGTCAGTTGTAGAAGGTGACAGTTACAGACCATACCTATAGGAGGCTAAGGGACAGTATATGATTATCAGTCAGACAGCTCCCATTTTCAAAAATCACCTTTTGACTGTCCAAGTACTTAAACAGCCTTCCTGTTTAACAGCAAGTAGCTTTTTTATACACACAAAAGAACAAGAAGACCTGGAGTAGCTGCTATATTAAAAACAAACAAGCACGTTCATAGGAAGGATGATAAGCAAGCATGTGATGACAAGCAGAGCTAACTTTTATTTCCACTTCTAAGACCAGCTTCCTTTTTGTCCTTCAGTAACATACCCGATTTGGTATCTCCATGCTGCTGGAAGGGGAACCAAGTTACTGCCCTTTACCAACTTCATACAAGCATCCCAGTACTCTGTTAACAACAAAGATTGGTATTTCCAGACGCTTGCTGTCGTAATTTTATTTTCTACCTCACTCCTAGTTCCATTTGATGATTCCCACGTTCTATAGTTATGACATCTTACTGAACAAAGTGAAGAACCTGCTAACAAATGTGAATACTTCAGCATTCAATTATCTTAGGGAGAGCTATAATCGTCTGGGTAAAATACTTTGGTAACATCTGGCAGCAAGTAAGCAAAGGAAAGAACTCTATCAGCAGCTTTATTGCTTGCTCTTGGAATCCTCCTGCTTAGAAAAGCAGTAAGTTGTTTTACATTTTGTACAGCATTGAGCTGTGGTAAAATAACCTCCCCCCAGAGACTTATCATTTGTAAACCTACAGACTCTTTTAACAAGTGACACTGAAGCAGCCAGCTGCTGCAAGAGAGAAGTAACATTTGTGGAATTTTAAATTCCGTACACACAAAAAATAATTCAGTCTTACTTACACCAAAATAAAAATATTAATCTGCTTTATTTTAAGCTTTCACAGGCGTCCCAGTTTTGCAGCAGTAACGTTCGGCTCCCAGACCACTACATAACATTCTGAAACACAATTTGGACTATGTCTCTCTTCATTCAGGACATTAACAAAGCCATTAGAACAAGCAGTTTCACTATCACATTAGTGGTTCTGTGGATCATTCACTCTTGGCCGTTAGTACGGGCCTTAATAACAGCGAAAGAGTTACTCTCTTCCAGGAAATTGAATTGCTCCTAAACACTTCTAACCTTGCTGTGGTAGCAATCAGAATTATTATTACTTTATTACAGCACTGCATTTACAGTACAGGGAAAGGTATGAGAAAAATACAGTGGGAAAGCAAAATTCTGAAAAATAAAGTACAGTTTCTAGAAGACATATCCAATTTATATGGATGAAGTATTTAGAATAAACACGTATATTTAATTCTAGTTAAATTTAATTCTAAACTCCTTTCGGTTGCACTAACAGAATTCAAGGACTTAATTTTAAAATCTAATTTTTATATTCAGTAGACAATCCGAATCTTTAAAATTGTATCTAGATTATAAAGAGTACAAATCAAGGCTGTAAATTACTTGTATTAGACTAACCTTTTACATGCCAAAGTGAAACTTCCAACTACAAAATAAAACCCCAACCAACCATAACATACACAAAATGTGAAGAAGTCTACGTTTTCCTACTAGCCCACAGGAAATAGTAACAAGATAAATTCCAGTCCAGCAAAGCACTTTAATTACATGATATTAAGACCCACTTCAGACAGGAGACAGGTATTAGTACTCAGTTTATGTAGAGAAGGATACACAGGCACAGATTAAAAAAAATACATGCCCCGAAATCACTCAGAGGACCAATGAGAAGGAACAGTATCAGTCTTCAAAGTCTCAGTGCAGCACAAATAGCCTGTACACTACCTATCTTTACCCTGCAAATGAAGTAAATGGAGCTATGCTTTTCACCATTTAACTGAAACTTATGTGAAGAAAACCGTGAAACCTACACTGAAGTTCTCCCGTAGATGCTTTAATCATAAGATGACCAGAAATTATGTGAAGCGGTAACAGTCAACAGTAAAAATATACTATACACTTCATAAAATAAACTGAAGATAGAACATACATGAAAAAAAATAATCAGAATTGCTTACTTTTTATAATTAAAAACCAATGGCATACCAAGAACTGTGAAACTGTTTCTATGGACTGAATAAATGCAAAATGTTTGGGGTTTTTACTCACAAATTTTTGAAAACTTAAATGTAATCATTATATATGGCTACACACAGACTCAGAAAAGGGTAATTCTCCAATTTTATTTCACAGAGCTACTTAGAAAATGCACTCGCTCTTGCTTGATACTCTACCAATGACAAGGTCTGGAAATACATTGAAGAATTCCTGATACAATCGCAACAATTTTTTTCCTGGTTCAGTATAATCCATAAAGTTTGTACATGCAGCTAACAGAGACGAACCAGGACTCATTCTTAAACACGACTTCAGCGCTTACCCAGCTGCAGAAGCTGTACCACTTTTAGCTACACATAGATAACTAAAGGGATGTAACCCCACAGCACAGGCAGACTGTAAACAGTTTACATCCCACAGGGGAAAGGGAACAACCTCTAAGTGTATTCACAGAAAGGAGAATAGGAAGCTATAGTTGTTATAATTGCCCTAATCAAACAATCTACACTGGTAAAATTTTGTGCAGAGCATGCTCTAGTACAAAATTATGAACACTATTATGAACTAGCTATACGTGCATGTTTCTGTATAGACTAAGAAAGAATTACTTAGCTTTTTTGTAAAACAATTAGATGAGACATTTAGCATACACTGAAAATGATCTACACCCTCCTGTTACCCGCCATAGGATGCCGGCTCCCAGCATCCACAGACCAGAACATACTGTCTATACTCCCTATTCCTGCAATCTTTTTAATGGAATGCACACATCATATTGCAAATAGGGGCAAGGTCAACAATTATCTTGCCTGGAGAGCTCTTCACTGCATGCAACCAAAAAACAAAAAAGAAGGAAAAAAAGGCAGTAATTCATTGGGCATAAAAATGCAAGGGTATCGTACCAGATCCAGAATCTCATTCTCCCTCCCAAAACTATACTAGTCATTTACTTACATGTAACTGACAAAAACGCGTCACAAACTGCAGCAGCAGATTAAAAAGTAAGTAAGTAAAAAATACTCTGACTGTATCTCTTAAAATTACATTATAAGTCCCCATTTAGGGCAACAGAAAATATTTAATGACAGTGATAAAGTATACATGTAAGTATCAGACAGACGTGTAAACTACTTATATTTTTAACTAACTGAACTCCGGGCCATACAGCTGGCGTTGTGGGAATGAGGGAAAGCTATCGACTACTCCACGGAGACCTGGGACATGTGGCTAATTGAGGCAATATTTCAGGATGAAACCAGCACTTGATTTATTATTGTTTACACACATCACAAGCAGGGCCTCTGGGCAACGTCAAGTTTCAGCTCCTAATTGCGGCTGTGTAAACACTCAGGAAGCCTCGGTCTAGGTGTCGAGAAGCCTCTACTCGTAACCGTGCCAAGAGACAATGAGGTCACATCAAAAATAAATTAAAAAAAAAAAAAACAATAAAAATAGGAAGAAACCACCTCACGCCAGAACTGTGCACACTGCCCCAAGTGCCAGCCGCTGACAAAACCTGCTTTCTATGAATACGAGCCGGGAGGGGGAGTGGGGGGGAAGCACAGCCAGACTCGCCAGTCCCCGCTCTCCCCAGAGCCAGCCCGCCACCGAAGCGGCACCAGGGCCGGGGTAGGGTTTTGGGAGGGGGG